>QLSR01000030.1:51045-262477 GCA_031780015.1 Citrullus colocynthis
ATAAATAACATATCAAGTTAACAAAAAAAACAACCAAAAAAAAAAAAAAAAAAAAAAAAAAAAAAAAGACAACATTCAATCATCGGCGAGTTACATTTTTGCATTGACATCTCAAATGCCAACATGTGAAAAAGGAAATCATAGTAAGGTGTTAACATTAGCTAACTAATGTCCTTAGTATCATGCAGAAAATATACAGTTCTTTATCAATAAATTTGGCTCCCAGAGCCCTTACAAATTAAATGTGTAAAATTTCAATTTATATCAATATTTTCACAGGGTTCAATGTTTATTAATTATTTATTTTTTTTAATAAAGCAGAGGGTTCAATGTTGATATAAAGAGACAATATCTATTACTCAAAAATGTCATGAGAAAAAACAAAAGAAATCTGAAAAATATTGAGTTATATGAATAGAAATACTAATAGTGATGTTTATACTTTCCTAAGTGTAAAATTTTATTTATGAACTCAAGTGATTTTTTATCCAACCCACCCAGCGAATATCAACATTTCAATAAATTTGGTATTTCAACATTCCCTTTAACTATTTGTATCACATACTATTCTTACAAGTTCAATGTTGAACAAAAAGATTGAAGAATGGGCAGAGGTTAGACAAACAAAGCACCTTGACAGAAAAAGGTCCTATTGAAACTGTCAAAGTCAAGACTCAACTAAACAAAACATGTAGATATGATATGAGAACAAATCAATGTAAGATAATGAGTTTACAGTTATTGTGACGTGCGATCCTTCAGCCACTGGGATGTCAGTCCGACCAGCAATCTCCAACTGATGGACAAACAAAAATTAAAATCATATAAAAACAAACGGGGAACTAAAAGGTAGGAGAAAGGAAAAAGAAGCAAGAGATAAACAATCTTAAGCAATGGTAGATTAAATAGCAACTTTTATCATTTCTATTTATCAATCACTCACCAGATGCAACGCATTTCTTGTGGAAAGAGTAGTATAAACATTCCCAAAAATAGTCGTTAGTCCAAGCACCTCTAACTCTGGCGATTGTAAAGCCAGAAAAATCGCCATAGCATCGTCTACAGAAATAGAAATCATCAGCAAAATACTGCCCCAACCGGATCCACTTGCAAATTTTGTTCAATTAGTATCGAATATGAATAGAGGTGCCGCAATTTAGGCCTCAGCGTAATCTTTAATATCCAAGTCTAAAAAGAGAGGAGAAAAAAGAAAAGCTAAATCAGAAACAATAAGAAAATTTACCGATGCCAGGGTCGGTGTCGATGATAACCTTTTTGGGCGAATCGGCCATGGAACGATTGACAGAGAAAATTAAATCGATTGATGAGAGATCGAAGAGAAGTGGATGGTGATGGGAAGGGAGATAAGAATAGATCAAGAAATCGAATGCATGTAATGGATGAAGGAAACTGAATCGGAGTAGAGCAGTTGGGATTTGTGAATTTGTAATGCATAATTAATAATAGTTTTGAAGTCAGGATGAGAATATGCACCCTCAATTTTCTAACCAAAACAACTTTTCAAAAACCTCAAAAGAGAGTTCACACGAATTTACTAATCATGAAAATGGAAGTCAAAATTATATGGAAAACAGAAAAGGATCAATAAAAAGCTGGCCCTTTGCGTTTTTCCCTGTTTAGATAGTGTTAGGATTAGGAAATTATAAAAGATACCCCCTAAAGTTTCTCTTTTAAAAATAGCACGGTTTTTCAAAAACTCATTAAACGAATTTTTCTTCGAGCAAATCTCAACCGAGATCGAAATTGAGTTTGAGTTAAAAACGTAAAAGATTGTCTTTTACTATGTGTTTGGATTTATTAATAAAAGATTAATTTTACCATTATGCATCCAATTATTATATTATTTTATTATTATGAAATCTATGTTTTAGAAATCTAGCAATTGGCTTGCTCAACGAAAATTTCTCTAATACTTTGGGTTTCCTTCTCTTTTCAATACATCTCTTTGCACAAAATCACAAAAACAAGGCATATATCTCATTCTTTCCTTCAATAAATATGTTCGGTTTCAAACATGCATGCTGTTGACCCCAAAAAAAAGTGTTTCGAACGGTTATTTATGTAATCTTAGTCATAAAACACTAATCTTGTCCGAGATTCCTTCGTATTGCCCCGAGATTGCATAAAAGAGTTTATTCTCAGGCAAGATATTGACATTCTTGGATTGAGATGCATCATTCTCCCCGAGATTTTGACAGTTTTTTGTAACTTTTTGTGTGCTTGTTTATGCACAAAAGAATGAATTGAATAAAATAATATCATTTGAAAAACAATATTTTAAATTTGTAATGTGTATGCATGGATAGGGGTAAAAAGAGCTAGCTTAGCTGTGATTAGTGAGAATGCCATGAAAATTCTGGATACGAGTCCCTACAGTGAATGTGTGAAAGCTAGTGCTCCTAGGTAAAAGGAAAAAAAAAACAAGTTTAGAGCCTTTAGAGTATAATGTTTTAAGCATCTTAGTTGATAAGTTTCTAAGTTTGGATTCGTGAAAAGTACTCAAAAAGTGTTTTTTTTCCCCCTTCTATTTAGATGTTGTATTGTTCATTTTGATGTGTTTGCTAGTGTTTTTCAAGGATTTAGCAAAAAAACGAGATTCAAGAGTCTAAAGAACCAAACTGAGCCAAATCCCCAAAGAATTGAGATGAAAAGAAAAAATTAAAGAATGAAAAAAACAGGGATGAGTGCCATGGTGTCATGGCACGACGCCAATCACAAAATGATGCATAAATGAGGGCTGTGCAGCACCACGTGGTGCTACAATTGGAGGATCAATGTTGAGGGCCAGACAAAGGTGGCATTGCGACGCTAGAGTTGTTTTTGGAAGAATAAAAGTATTTTAGAACACTTTTTCTATATATACTAGGGTTTGCAACAACTTCCAATCACGAAATTTAGAGCTCAAAAGTGAGTTTTGGTGCAAAAAAGCATAGAGAGTGTGAGAGAATTAGTGTGGAGGTTGTTCAAAATCACGAGGTGCAAATTGATGAGCTCAAGCACAAGCGTCAAGTAATAGTATGGTAAAACAATTTAAGATATCGAGTATCGTTCCAGGAGATCAAATCACGATTATTGTTTAGCTATTTGAGAATTGTTTCAACTTTATTTAACAAAAATTGAAATTGAATTTGAGTTTTGAAAACAAATAAGGCAAGTAAAGACAATTGAGAAAATCCAAGAAACAACAAGCATTCTAGGGTGTTGATTTCGTTATTTATTTCATTAAGTCTTGTTTAGATTTTCATGGAATCATGTATAAACAATACGCCTAAGTCCAAAAACTTATGTCCGGATTATTTTCAATCAAAAATAAATTTTTCTCATGCAACTTAATAAATTACTAATTTCTTGAACCCAAAGTAAAAGGTATGACACTAAGCAATGTCATAAAAGACTTTCACTATTAACCTCAATCTCTTCTACAACCAATTCTCTCAAAGTGTTGGACTATGCTTGGAGAATGGGAGCCAACTATGCTTTGAAAATAAAACTATTAGGTGAACTTAGAGTTGAACTCATAGGCTTAAAGATTAAAAAATTTGACTAAGTGTTGGAAAAGAAGGTTGGAATGAGGTAAAGTATGAAAAGTTCAACTCATCCCAATTTGTCCTAGTTTGGGAAGCTTGGATGCATGGTATGCCAAGATAGGATTTTGGCTAAGTGTTGAATAAGCTGTAAGACCCTAACTCAAAATTCTTAAGATGGCTAGTAGGAGAAGAAGTAAGAAAAGAAGTATGATTAGTTGAACGCCTAAATTTTAGGAAAACAATGGATATTCCACTAAGAGTGGGAATGAAGGATTGAAAGCATAGTCTGAAGATTAGTCAAAATTTAGATGTATTTTTTAGCATAGTCCGGTTAATGCAAAGATGGTAAAGCGTTAAAGTGTGGTACTTTAATTTGGAAGGAATTTGATATTGAATTTTGAAAAGGGAAACAAGAATTAGGAAAAAGAGGAAACACATGGCTCACACTTAGTCTTGGAAATTAACAAGTTATGGGATTAGCTTTGGAGGGTGTTAAGCTAGAAAGAAAAGAGAAGCCGAGGAACCTTAAGGCGTGAGCAGCATGCGTTGAAGGTTTATTATGCGTTAGTAAGGATTTTGGTGTTGATAAAGAAGTCTATGCTCAAAGACCAGGACATTTAGTGTTTAAGGTGACTATGATCGAAGGGTTGTTGTGTGTTGAGGGGTGGCTACCAGCTATGCGTTGGGGAGCCCGATTCCATGGTAAATGGAAACATAACTTTGATTTCGGGTAAACGCATAGGTTGTAACTCAAGAGTTCAAAGGGTAGGAAGTTGGACGCATGGTGCGATGCGGTCAGGTACAAACGCATAGTAGTATGCGCTTGGGACATTAACGCCTAGTAATATACATGAAGAAATGGTTTCAAAGGTATTATGGCGGAAGGTAAAAGAAGTAAGTAATGAAGCTAAAATCTTAAAGGAAAATTCAGTGGACGCATAAGAACAGTACGATTGAATGAGTAGTTTGTATATTAGAATATGTTGGGCGTATGAGATAAGCTTATAAAGGCTAGGTGGCTTCATATAAACTTGACACCTTATAAGCGGGAAGTGTTAGAAGTATGTTAAGTATTTCATGCAAGGTGACGCTTGGATAAATGCATGATTGGTTAAGCATGCAACTTGACATGTGGCATGGAAATGGCAAAAAGGGAGGAAGAGTAGTATGACCAGCCCTTTACTCCAAAGCTATAAAGAGGATCTTGAGAGAAAAGGAGTGACCGATGATGCTGAAGTAAGAATTCTTGAGAGAAAGGAGGAATCCTGGTGTCCGTAATGGAAGTCTGCGGCCAAGGAAGAAGATATTCTAGACAACTTAGCTACATTTTGTGTTAAAGAAGTTATCCTACGTCTAAAAGGGTCAGCCTTACGTTTAAGTTTCAAGGTGAACGATGTGTCCAAGTTAGCCTTGTGCGGTCGACGCATCCTAAAAGAGAAGTAAGGAAGAGTTGGGATACACCTCGCGTTAGCTATCAACCTTGCGTCCAAGGACAGGGCTGCGACCAACCGAGCTGCTAGAGTAATATAAGGCCTTGCGTTCCAGGGTTAGAACATTGCATTCAAGAAGCTCGGGAAAGAAGAAATAGCGAAAAGAAGGAGAAACTATCCTTAAAATGTTTTATGAGTGACACCTTTCTTTCTTTGAAAATGTTTTATTGGAAATGTTATTATGATTTTATTCTGAGCTATGATTTGATGAAAAATGTTTATTTGAATATATAGTTCACAAAGCATGTCTTATCTGTTTTCTATAAGTTGTTGAAAAGCATGTTGTGAGATGTGGTTTACCGAGAAATATCTTATTTTTCATGAAAGGTTTCATATGAACTAATTATGTAAAATGTTGGTTTCTAAAATGTTTTAGAGGAGACTCAATGTTGAAGGACATGAGAAGGCATGTGAGTTTCCCTGGGACCCAGTACTGAAGGACATGTAGAAGGTACTTGGGCAACCCGCCATATTCCTATGTGCACATAGAGGTTAATATTGCTGGTGCATCGGGTTTTGCTCTGCGTTAAGCCAGGAATGATTTCGACGTTGGGTGTGTTGAGTTTTGCTCCACCCCAATTAAGGATGTTTTCGACGTTGAGAGCGTTGAGTCCTGCTCCGCCTCAACTAAGGGAAAATGTTAAAAACAAACTGATTTCATGTACAACTACTCTGGAATGTATTCATGTGATTTGATTAAAAGTTGAAAAGTATGATTTTATAGAAATGATGATTTGAATTAAGTTTTTGTGATATAATGATGATAACATGCCTGCTTTTGAACTAAAGATAGTTTTATAAAATTTGTCACTCACTGGGCTTTTAGCTCACCCTTTCTTATGTTTTCCATTTTTCAAGTAGCATGACAGTTCCCGTTGCCGATCGAAGTCGACGTTTGTCAAGCATTAATGGTATCGCCATCCTAGGAAGTGTGGTTAAACGGGCGTAAGGGAAGTTCGACAGTGGAAGTCGATATTAGGATCGATGACTGCTGTCCTCACGCTCCGTCTCGGGCTACAGGAGGGTAGTTTGGGAAGGGGTGTGACATAAGCTCATGTTGGATTGAAGGTGACACATTGAACAATACTCTAGTAAGGATATGTTGGATGCATGGTAGAGTAAGTTGGACGCATGACAGATAAAAACGGACTAGGATAGACGCATGACAGATAAAAAGGGACTGGGTAGGACGCATGATAGATAAAAATGGACAAAGGTTGGAAGCATGGAAGATAAAAACGAACATAGTTAGATGCATGGTAGGTGCTAAGTAAGACTAGACTACGCGTTTACTTGGTTGGTTTGACTAAATTTTAAAGGTGGAGGTGGCTAGGTTAGAGGTGAACACCTCAAGGAGTTAAGTGGTAGCATGGTATTGATTTGACTAAGTATCAAAGTAGGAGGTGGTAAACTTTGAGGTGAAGTTTTACCTTAGTTGGACACTTAGACAAATTTGAAGGTAGAGTTGGTAGCATGTATGTCTTGCTTAGTTATGTTAAGGGCACCTAGAGGTTGAAGTGTCAAGCTTGCATGAAGAGTTAGATGACCAGGATGAGTGTCCTAAGCTTATAAATAGGAGTAGAAGCCATGGATGTTCACACACACATGAATTCTAAGCAAGTCTCATTTAGAGAGCTTAGAGGAGAGAAAGGTCTTGAGTGGGAGAGGAATTAAGGATTCACCAAATGTCCAAAGAAGGTCACGAGGCGTCCAAGATTCAGTGCCAGGCGTCCAAGGAGTGTGTCAGATGTCACGGTCATGCTTGTCCAGGGTGTTGCTCGTGGCCGCATGCCCGCCTCGACCCCTTTTTACCATGGTTTCATGTTATGTACTTTATTTTACTAGTTAGTGTATTTTCCTAGTGCTTTTCTTTGTAAGTGACCGTTCACCACTTTGCATGTGCAAGGGTGACAATTCCACAATTGTTTAGAATGTACTATATGGGGGTGAGACTAACCATCAAATCCTCATACCCGGAGTTGTGAGCTATAAAGCCGTTGTTGTCCCTTTTTGCTTTCTAGTCTTACAACACATCTTAATTTCTCAAACATGCTTTCAAACATTTGCAAAATGCTTTTCCTCTAAAACCCGTTTTCTAAAACCATTTTCCTTGGAACGGGGCTGGAGGTTACGAGAGGCACTCGGTGTGCTGTAGGCGATCAGAATTTGATCAGGCTGACTTGTTCACGGGCTAGAACAAGTGCCGCACAATCGTTTAGTCCAGCGGAGAACTACGATTGTGACAGTTGGTATCAGAGCCAAGTCGGTTCACAAGAGAGAAGGCCAGAATTATGTCGACCGTGAAACAGTTAACCAAGTCGCAAGTGGACCGATTGGTAGAAATGGAAGAGCAGATGCTCTACCTGAGAGAAGTTCCCGATGCCCTCCGTTTCCTGGAAACGCGAGTATAAGAAATCTCTGAAAAGGCTGATGGGATTGACGCGGTTGCCGGCAGCTTAGACGGGATGCCCGTCAAAGAGTTGATGTTATGAGTTGAGACCCTAGAGGCGAAAGCTGCGAGACCTAGCAGCTTCGAGCATGGTGACAGTTCATCAAGCTCTGTAGCTCATATGGTAGAAAGAGTCGAGGAGCTAGATAGCTCTCAAAAAGCAATAATCCAGATGGTGACGGACTTGTCAGAAGACTTTCGAGCCGCACTCGATGTCGTCAGGACAGAGATTGCGAATGTCAGCACAAGGGTAAATTCACCATGAGAGCGGTGGGAAACCAAACCCTAGCTGGGGGTGCAGTCCAGTTGAATCGAGTGAAAATCCCAGAACCCAAGCCCTTTTGTGGGGCTCAAGACGCAAAAGCTCTGGAATATTTCATATTTGACATGGAACAATATTTCAGAGCCACGAACACGACTGTTGAAGAATCGAAGATTACCTTGGCGACGATGCACTTGGCAGACTACGCCAAGCTATGGTGGAGGACCCGATACATAGACATGCAAGAAGGTCGTTGTACCATTGATACCTGGGATAAACTGAAACAAGAATTAAGCTCTTAGTTCTTCCCCGAAAACGTCGAGATCTTAGCACGGCGAAAACTCCGGGAGTTGAGACACACGGGCTTAATCCGAGACTATGTGAAACAGTTTGCAGGGTTGATGTTGGACATTCGCGATATGTTCGAGAAGGACAAAGTGTTTTGTTTTGTCGAAGGATTGAAACCGTGGGCGAAAGCCAAACTGTACGAACAGAGAGTACAGGACCTCACGTCGGCGTATGCGGCCGCCGAACGATTGTTCGATCTCAGCAGTGATGTCCAAGACACTAGACGACAATCCACTCCCTCGAGCGGAGAAAATAAGAACAATCGGTCAAGCCCACCTCGGAATGCTGGAGGGGACAAAACTTCGAGTGGAGATCGAAAGCCTTATCAACCCCTTCAACCTAGGAGCGGGAACACTTGGCAGGGGCCTAATCAATAGAACAATTACCATCGACCCCCATAGTGCTTTCTCTGTAAAGGGCCTCACAAGGTGAGCGAGTGTCAGAAACGGACCGCATTTAATGCCTTCCAAGCCGCCTTGGGAACTGATGCAGATGGGCAAACTGATCAACTGGAGGCAGAAACCCCGCCATCAGAAGAGAGGGAAAACCCTCGAATGGGGGCACTGAAATTCTTATCGGCCCTCCAAAGGAAGATCGGAGAGACCAAAGAACCCGTCGAGCGGAGCCTCATGTACGTTGATGCCTGGGTGAACCAAAGAGCGGCCAAGAGCACCATGGTCGACTCTGGTGCCACCCGTAACTTCATGACCGAAATGGAAGCACGCCGACTAAACCTTCGATGGGAGAGAGATGCAGGGAAAATGAAAGCCGTTAACTCTGCAGCCCTACCTATCACGGGAGTAGCGAAGAGAACAATAGTGAAGCTGGGAGAGTGGAGTGGACCTGCCGACTTTGTGATCTTCAAGATAGATGATTTTGACGTAGTCTTGGGGATGGAGTTCTTACTTGAACACAAAGTGACACCGATGCCACTGGCAAAGTGTTTGGTAATCACAGGATCCACCCCCACCGTAGTTCAGACCAACATTAAGCAACCCAACGGGGTGAAAATGATATCGGCCCTCCAACTCAAGAAAGGCCTTGCTTGCGACGAGCCTACTTTCATGGCCATCCCGGTTGAGTCAGTTGAAACAGAAGGAGAGTTCATTCCCGAAGCTATTCGAGTTGTCTTAGAGGAATATCGGGATGTTATGCCGGATAGTCTGCCAAAGTTCTTGCCTCCAAGAAGGGGGATCGACCACGAAATTGAATTGTTGCCAGGGGCAAAACCTCCTGCAAAGAATGTCTATCGAATGGCTCCTCCTAAGTTAGCCGAACTCCTAAAGCAGTTAGACGAGTTACTAAACGCAGGGTTCATTCGCCCCACAAAAGCACCCTTCGGAGCACTAGTGCTATTTCAGAAGAAGAAGGACGGAAGCCTCCGGTTGTGTATAGATTATCGAGCCCTAAACAAGCTCACTGTTCGCAACAAGTACCCGTTGCCCTTATCACAAACCTATTTGACCGACTTCACGACGCCAAATACTTTTCGAAACTCGACCTTCGGTCAGGGTACTACCAAGTGAGAATTGCTTAAGGAGATGAGCCAAAGACGACCTGCGTCACAAGATATGGAGCCTTTGAATTCCTCGTAATGCCTTTTGGCCTCATCAATGCCCCAGCTACCTTTTGTACTCTGATAAACCAGGTTTTTCACGAATACCTTAACAAGTTTGTCGTCGTGTACCTGGATGATATAGTGGTCTATAGTGCGACCATGGAGGAACACCAACACCACCTTCAGTCTTCAGTTGGTCTTCGAGAAGCTGAAACAAAACCAACTGTACGTGAAGAGAGAAAAGTGCTCATTCGCTCAAGAGCGAATAAACTTCCTTGGCCACGTGATCGAGTGCGGCCGAATAGGCATGGAACATAACAAAATCCATGCGATACGAGATTGGAAGATCCCGACCGCTGTTACTGAACTACGTTCCTTCCTCGGATTGGCCAACTACTACAGACGATTCGTAGAAGGATTCTTGGAAAAGGCGAGACTGTTGACCGAATTGTTGAAGAAAGACCTCAAATGGAATTGGACTCCAGAGTGTCAAGCTGCGTTTGAAGGCTTGAAGAAAGCCATGATAGAGGGACCGGTCCTTGGAATTGCCGATGTGACTAAACCTTTTGAAGCCGAGACTGATGCGTCGGACTTTGCCCTGGGCGGCGTCCTCCTCCAGGATGGCCACCCCATCGCCTACGAGAGCAGAAAGCTAAACGACGCCGAGAGAAGGTATGCAGCATCTGAGAAAGAAATGCTGGCAGTCGTTCACTGTCTGCGAGCTTGGAGACAATATCTGTTAGGTTCCAAGTTCGTAGTCAAGACAGACAATAACTCGATCTGTCATTTCTTCACCCAACCGAAGTTGTCGTCCAAGCAGGCTAGATGGCAGGAATGCCTGGCCGAATTCGACTTTCAATTTGAACATCGACCGGGTAAGGTTAACCAAGTGGCAGATGCCCTCAGCCGAAAAAGTGAACATGCGGCCCTATGCTTGTTTGCTCACCTGAAAGCCAGTAGCTTGAATGGAACAGTCCGAGAAGCCATAAGAACCCATTTGGTCAACGACACAGCGGCCCAAGCCTTGATTCAACTGATAGAAAAGGGGAAGACGCGGCAGTTCTTGGTGGAAGACGGCCTCCTCCTGACCAAAGGTAACCGCCTACATGTCCCTCGGTCAGGGGAGCTCCGGAGATTGTTAATGAAAGAGTGTCACGACACGCCGTGGGCGGGACACAATGGGTGGCAAAGAACCTACGCGCTGCTGAGGCAAGGCTACTATTGGCCGAGTCTCTGAGACGATGTCATGCAGTTCACCAAGACATGTCTTATCTGCCAATAAGACAAACCAGAAAGGGCAAAGTTAGCTGGTCTGCTGGAACCTTTACTTGTACCCTCTAGACCATGGGAGAGTGTACTAATGGACTTCATCACGCATCTACCTAAAGTTGGGGAGTTCGAATCGATATTGGTGATCATCGACAGATTTTCAAAATACGCAACTTTCATCGCAGCACCAAAGCTGTGTTCGGCAGAGATGACGGCTCAGTTGTTCTTTAGACACATAGTGAAGTTGTGGGGTGTCCCTGCTAGCATCGTTAGTGACCGAGATGCAAGGTTTATTGGGATGTTCTGGACAGAGTTATTTTGAATGTTGGGTTCCACACTAAACATCTCCTCCAATTACCATCCACAGACGGATGGACAGACAGAGCGCTTCAATAGTATGCTCAAGGAGTATCTCCGGCACTTTATTGATGCGAGGCAGAAGAATTGGGTGCAAATGTTAGACGTGGCACAGCTGAGTTTTAACAGCTAGAAGAGCTCCACCACAGGAAAGACACCCTTTGAAATCGTGTGTGGTAGACAGCCGCTCATGCCACACGTCGTTGACCATCCCTACGCAGGGAAGAGCCCTCAGGCCCATAATTTTATCCGAGAATGGAAAGAATCTTCAGAAGTTGCTCGCGCATGCCTAGAGAGGGCATCGAAACGTATGAAGAAGTGGGCGGATACGAGGCGCAGACCCCTAGAGTTTCAATCAGGGGATAAAGTCCTAATCAAACTGCGCCCTGAACAATTTCGATTTCGCGGAAAGAGAGACCAACGCCTGGTAAGGAAATATGAAGGGCCCATCGAAGTGGCCGAGAAGGTCGGGAAGACCTCGTATCGAGTTCAGCTACCCGCATGGATGAAGATCCACCCAGTCATCCATGTAAGCAACCTGAAGCCTTACCACCCGGACCCGGACGATGAACGACCCAACACGGTGATTCGCCCTCCAGTCACGATGAAGGACATCACGAAGAAGGAAGTCGAAGAGGTACTTGCAGAAAGAACCCGCCGCATTGGAAGACCAAGACGAGACGTGAATGAGTTCTTGGTGAGGTGGAAAGGGCTCCCGGACGAAGAAACCAGTTGGGAGCGTGCTGAAGACTTGAAGTCTGCTGCCTTACGCATTGCTGAGTTCGAGCAGCGTCGGTTGACAGAGACGTCAACCATTTGAGTGGGGGAGGATGTCACGGTCATGCTTGTCCAGGGCGTGTGCCCGTGGCCGCATGCCCGCCTCGACCCCTTTTTACCATGGTTTCATGTTATGTACTTTATTTTACTAGTTAGTGTATTTTCCTAGTGCTTTTCTTTGTAAGTGACCGCTCACCACTTTGCATGTGCAAGGGTGACAATTCCACAATTGTTTAGAATGTACTATATGGGGGTGAGACTAACCATCAAATCTTCATACCCGGAGTTGTGAGTTATAAAGCCGTTGTTGTCCCTTTTTGCTTTCTAGTCTTACAACACATCTTAATTTCTCAAACATGCTTTCAAACGTTTGCGAAATGCTTTTCCTCTAAAATTCGTTTTCTAAAACCGTTTTCCTTGGAACGGGACCGGAGGTTACGAGAGGCACTCGGTGTGCTGTAGGCGATCAGAATTTGATCAGGCTGATTTGTTCACGGGCTAGAACAAGTGCCGCACAATGGTTTAGTCCAGCGCAGAACTACGATTGTGACATCAGGCATCCATAAGCTTGGTTTGGGTGTCCAGGACAGTGTCCAAGCGTCCAAGACAATGTCTAAACGTCCAAATAGTTGTCCCAAGTGTCCAAAAACTTGTCCCAAGCATCCAATAGTGTATTTTAAGCATCCAGTTCGTTGTTAAGGAGCATGTTGCTGTTTCGTTGTATCAAAAGCTTGGTCGTGTGTGTTGGCTTTTTGACCCTTAATCTCAAATTAATTAATTTTGATTGATTGACTAATTAGTGTTTTGATGATAACAAACCTGATTTTATTTATTAGCCATTTGAGAATTTTGAAGTGTCTATTGTGTGGAACTTGGAACAACGGTTCCAATGCAATTTGAATCACTTAAATCGGAGTTCAAATGAAGAAGATATGGCCAAAACAAGCTTAATGGAAAACTCCCGAGCTGATGACGTGGCAGATTTTTTTAATCAAAGTGGACAAATTGAAGGGTGTCACTTGGAGCAATGGAGAAGTGACAATTGGTGGATTTTTTTTTTATTTTCGGATTGATGTTAAGAAGAAAATGATTTTAAAAAGAAAATGAATTTAAAAAGAAGATGAATTTAATATTATTATATATGTTTGTGTCTAATGGCTAGTTGCTTTTTTAAAAAAATTAATTTAATATTATTATATGTTTGTGTCTAACGGCTAATTGAGTTTAAATCTCCACCATTCAATTTTCTTTTACAAAGATCTAATGGTCCAAATTAATTTGGTTTTCACCCACTTTCATTTCTTTTTAAGCACTTCATCTTCTCCAAAAAGTTTTCCCGACTTTTACAACTTTACAATCCTAAAAAATTGAAAAAGGTCACCGTTGTTGCTCTATCTCCAAGCTTTCAAATTTCTTTCTTTTCATCTTATTCTAGAGAGATACTTTCATTGTATTGTGAGTTCAAATTTGTACATCTACTCTTTTTAGAGAGTTTCAGTGTGTGATTTAAAACTTCAAGAATATTGTAACGGTTGGATCCTAACTTGTGGAAAGGATCGGGTTTGCTCTTGAACCCGAAAAAAGGAGCAAGGTAGTGGTTCGGCTCTCATCCGTGGAAAGAGTTAAATGAGATTTTTTAGTCAAAATCCCAAGAGGCGCTTGGAAAAGTGGATGTAGGTCGAGTTTGACCGAACCACTATAAAAATCGCGGTGTCTTCTTCTCCAACTCTTTCTCAATTAATTTTGCATTCAATTTTTAGTAGCATGTTATAGATTACTATCCTTCTTTGTTGAGATTGATTGAATCTTGTGTTTTATATATTTTTATCAATCTTGATATTTAGCATTAATTAAAGTTTTTATTAATTTAATTCAAAAGTTAATTCAGTTAGTTTAATTTGAGCATATTTAGGAATAAGTTTAATTAAACCCTATTCACCCTCCTCTAGGGTTGGCATACCGGTCCAACAGGTGTCAGAGCAGGATTGCTCATCTCGAAATTTTATTTTCTTGATAAACTTTATTGTTAGAGCATTGTGGCAAACCTAGTGGCAAGTGGAATTATTGAGGGTAAATCTACTTCTAGACCTCCTTTCTTTGATGGTTCAAATTATGCATATTGGAAAGCTAAAATGAAAATCTATTTGCAATCTATTGACTATAATTTATGGCTAATTGTTACTAAAGGTCCATATATTCCCATGAAAAAGGTTGATAATGTTGATAAGCCTAAATTAGAAGAAGAGTATGATGAAAATGAAATGAAAAAGTGTTCATTAAATGCTAAGGCTATAAATTACATGTATTGTGCTTTGCGCAAAGATGAATTTAATAGAATATCTATGTGTTCTTCCACTCAAAAAATTTGGAATACTCTTGAAATTACTCATGAAGGAACAAATCAAGTTAAAGAGTCCAAAATTAGCATGCTTGTTCGTAATTATGAATTGTTTAAGATGGATGCTAATGAGTCTATAACGGATATGTTTACTAGATTTACTAACATCATAAATGCTTTGAAGGGCCTTGGTAAAGTCTATACAACTTCCGAAAATGTTAGAAAAATTTTGAGGTCTCTACTTAAAACTTGGGAAGCAAAGGTGACGGCGATCTAAGAAGCAAAGGATCTCACTAAACTTCCATTGGAGGAACTCATTGGTTCGCTCATGACCCATGAGATCACTATGAAGGAGCACTTGGAGGATGAGTCCAAAAAGAAGAAGAGTATTGCATTAAAGACTATCTCCTTCGAAGTTGACTCCGAAGATGAGGATGCCCTTGATGAAGATGACATTGCCTATTTTTCAAGTAAGTACAAAAATTTCATTAAGAGGAAGAAGCAATTCAAGAAACACCTATCAACCCAAAGAGAGTCAAAAGGTGAGAAGAGCAAAAAGGATGAGGTGATTTGTTATGAATGCAAAAAGCCGGGTCATATAAGAACAAATTGTCCTCTCCTCAAATCATCTAAGAAATCGAAGAAGAAGGCAATGAAGGCTACTTGGGATGATAGTAGTGAAAGTGAGAGTGGAAGCGATGTTGAAGAAGTGGCATGCATTTGCCTCATGGCTCATAGTGACAAAGATGATGTACTTGATGATGAGGTAAATCTAGAACCCCCTTCTTATGATGAATTGTTTGAAACTTTTGAGAGTATGCAAAATGATTTATAAAAACTTAGCTCTAAATATGTTGTGCTTGAAAAAAATACAATGCATTGTCTAGTGAAAATAAGTCTTTACTTGACAAAATTACTTGTTTTAAAGATAATGAGCATGTTGTGCAAATTGATGAAATGAAGGTCTCTTGTGATAAGCATGTTTGTGTTTGTGATGAGAAAAATGCTTTGTTTGATAAAGTTAGATTTCTGGAGCATGATAGTTGTGAGAAAAATAATTTGATTAAATTGCTTAAGGAAAAGGAATTAAGTGCTTTACAAGAACTTGATAAAGCTAGAGTCCATTAAAAAGTTGACAATAGGTGCTCAAAGGTTGGACAAAATAATAAAAAGTAGGCAAGCCTTATGGTGATAAGAGAGGTTTAGGCTATATTGATGAATGCTCTACTCCAAGTTCTAAAACTATATTTGTTAAAGCATCTTCTATTGTGCCTAATATGCCTAATGTTGTGTCTAATAATGCTAAATTTAGTTTTGCGCCTATATGTCATAATTGTGGTGTTGAAAGTCATATTAGACCTAAGTGCTTTAAATTAAAGTATGCTCATAATACTTCTTCAAGAAGAAATTTTTCTCAAAGAGAAAAGTTCTATAATGCTCCAAAAGAGAATTTCTCCAAGAAAAGTAAAGTGCACAAATTTATCTTGATAGTTAGATCCTTATATAATCTTGTTTGTTTTTCTTGTGGCAAGTATGGACATAAAGCTTATTCTTGTTACTTGTCTAGATCCAATGCTTTTAATGCAAATGCAAAAATGAAATGGATCCCAAAGTTTGTAAATGCTAACACTATTGGACCCAAACAAGTATGGGTACCAAAGAATCGACCTTGAAATTTTTGTCTGTAGGTTTGTTTGAAAGCCTCCAAGAAAAATAGATGGTACTTGGATAGTGATTGCTCAAGGCACATGACCGGAGACCGATCCAAGTTTATTTCTTTCTCTAGAAAGGATGGAGACATGGTAACCTTTGGTGACAACAAGAAAGGTAAAATAATTGGTAAGGGTGGTATAGGTAATGAGTCTTCTATTTTTATTGAAAGTGCTTTTAGTTGATGGTTTAAAGCATAATTTACTTAGTATTAGTCAATTATGTGATAAAGGATTTAGAAGTGTTTTTGATAAAAAGAATTGTATCATTGAAAATGCTAGTGATAGAAAAATCTTGTTCGTTGGAAATAGAGATGGAAATGTATACACTATTGATTTGAATGATTGCCCTATTAGTGACAAATGTTTTTCGGCTTTGCATGATGATTCTTGGTGATGGCATAGAAGATTAGGACATGCTAGCATGCACTTAATTTCAAATATTTTCAAAAATTCTTTGGTTAGAGGTCTTACCAAATTTAAATTTAAAAAGGATAAAGTTTGCGATGCTTGTCAAATGGGTAAGCAAACTAAGTCCTCTTTCAAGTCTAAAAATATGTTCTCTACTACTAAACCCCTATAACTATTACAAATGGACTTATTTGGTCCTTCTAGAATTGCTAGTTTTGGAGAGAACTATTATGCATTCGTGATAGTTGATGATTTTTCACGATTTACTTGGGTTTTGATGATAAAACATAAGGACGATGCTTTGAAAAGTTTTATTAGTTTTGCAAAAAGAGTTCACAATGAAAAAGGATTTTTATCTCATCATGGAGGAGAATTTGATAATGATGCTTTTAAAGCTTATTGTGAAGAAAATGGTTTTTCTCATAATTTTTCCTCTCCAAGAACTCCTCAACAAAATGGTATGGTTGAAAGGAAAAATCGTACTTTGCAAGAATTTGCTAGGTCAATGTTACATGAGTATGGTTTACCTAAATATTTTTGGGCGGAAGCCGTTAACACCGCTTGCTATGTTTTACATAGAGTTTTAATTAGACCATCTTTAGATAAAACTCCTTATGAGGGCATGACAAAATTCCAAATATTGGGTATTTAAAAGTTTTTTGTTGTAAATGTTTTATTTTGAACAATAAAGAAAAACTTAGAAATTTTGATTCTAAGACGGATGTTGGTATCTTCCTTGGATATTCCTTTACTAGTAAAGCTTATAGAGTTTTTAATAAGAGAACTTCAGTTATTGAGGAATCTATGCATGTTGTGTTTGATGAATCTTGTAATATTTTTTCTAATGAGTCTATTTATAGTGATGATTTAGAAATTTTTTTTGAAGATTTACTTGTAAGTGAAAAAGGCAAAGAAATTGTTCCAAGTATGGAAGAAGTGAGCATCAATGAAAAGAAGGAAGATGGTTCTTCATATATGGCCAAAGAATGGAGATATGCTCCATCCCATCCCGAGGATTTGATTCTTGGTGATCCCAAACAAGGTGTGAAAACTCGTTCTTCTCTCAATTTATTTAGTAATCTTGCTTTTGTTTCTCAAGTTGAACCTAAAAGTTTTAAGGATGCCAAATGTGATGAGTTTTGGATTTTAGCTATGCAAGAAGAATTAAATCAATTTGAAAGGAACAATGTTTGGGAATTAGTCCCTAGGCCTTCTAATGCTTCTATAATTGAGACTAAATGGGTTTTTAGAAACAAGATGGATGAAAATGAAAATATCATTAGAAATAAAGCTAGACTTGTAGCTCAAGGTTATTGTCAAGAAGAAGGTATAGATTATGAAGAAACTTTTGCACCGGTTGCTAGATTATAAGCTATTAGAATGTTGCTTGCTTTTGCCTCTTATAAGAATTTCATTTTGTATCAAATGGATGTGAAAAATGCATTTTTAAATGGTTATATTTTCGAGGAAGTTTATGTAGAACAACCTCCGGGCTTTGAAAAGTTTGAATTGCCTAGTCATGTTTATAAGTTGAAAAAGGCTCTTTATGGCTTAAAACAAGTTCTAAGAGCTTGGTATGATAGGCTTAGTAATTTTCTACTTAAGAATGACTTTAAAATGGGAAAAATTGATACTACTCTCTTTATTAAGGTTAAAGAAAATGATATGCTTATAGTGCAAATATATATGGACGATATTATTTTTGGTTCTACTAATCAATCTTTGTGTGAAGAATTTTCGAAGCGTATGCATAGTGAGTTTGAGATGAGTATGATGAGAGAACTTAGTTTCTTCCTTGGGCTCCAAATCAAACAACTCAAGGATGACATCTTCATAAGTCAAGAAAAATACACAAGGGATTTGCTCAAGAGATTCAAATTCAATGAAGGTAAAATTGCAAAAACTCCTATGAGCACTACCACTAAGCTTGACAAAGATGAAAAAGGTAAATGTGTGGACATAAAGATTTATCGAGGTATGATTGGATCTTTACTTTATTTGACCGCTAGTAGACCTGATATTATGTTTAGTGTATGTCTTTGTGCTAGATTTCAATCTTGTCCTAAGGAATCACATTTGCATATCGTTAAAAGAATATTTAAATATTTGCTTGGAACAATTGATGTAGGCTTGTGGTATCCTAGAAGTGTTGAGTTTAATTTGGTAGGTTATTCCGATGCAGATTTTGCCGGTAGCTTACTTGACCGTAAGAGTATTAGTGGGACTCGCCAATTTCTTGGTAGTTCCTTAGTATCTTGGTTTAGTAAAAAGCAAAATTCGGTTGCTTTATCCACTACTGAAGCGGAATATATTGCAGTTGCTAGTTGTTGTGCACAAATTCTTTGGATGAAACAAACTTTTTGTGATTTTGGATTAAAATTTGATGGTGTGCCTATATTTTGTGACAATACTAGTGCTATTAATTTGACTAAAAATCCTATACATCATTCTAGAACTAAGCATATTGATATTAGACATCATTTTATTAGAGAACATGTGCAAAATTGTCATATTACTCTTGAATTTGTGAGTTCTAATAATCAATTAGCAAATATTTTTACCATGCCTTTGAATGAAGAAAGTTTTTGCAAAAATAGGCTTGAACTTGGTATCATTCGTTGTGATGCATCTTGATTTCCTATCTTACTATATATTGTTATAGAATTCATATTTTTAGGGGGAGCTTTTCACTTAATTTATATACAAATTTCATGTTAAAATGAAATTGATTCCTACATATTGGTTTATTGTTGTGTATCCCTCTTATGCATATAGTTTATCCTCTTTGGGGGAGTTATGCATATTGTTTATCATTTTAGGGGGAGTAATTATCTTTGAAATAAATTTTAATTTAAAAATTTAATTGATATTTCTACCCTCAAGTTGATATGTGTTAAATGTCTTTTTGTCCCTTATTAAGAGAGAGTATTCAAGTGATTTTAAAAGGGGGAGAAATCTGTGAATTTGGTTTTTATCTTGAGCTTGGTTGATACTTTGTGATGTCTCTTAAAATTACAAGGTTGTTTGTTGTATTTCTTTTAGAGGACATGTTGATAGGAGAAGAATTGCAAAATTATGTGTTCATGTTTTTAAGGAAAACTTTCATGTCATTGCTTATTTTTCTTAATTGCTATTTTTGATTGATTCCAAAAGGGGGAGAGGTAATAAGAAAAATGAAAGTATGTTAGTATTGAATATCTTTGTTGCTATTGAATTGTGAATTGTTGTTATTGAAATATATCATATGTTTACAAGTGAATTAAAATTATGTATGTGTGTTGATTGCAATTTAAATTCATATTTTATATTGCACAACACTTTGGTTTCATTTTTCTTGAGTTGTTTGTCATCATCAAAAAGGGGAAGATTGTTGGCTTTTTGGCCCTTAATCTCAAATTAATTAATTTTAATTGATTGATTAATTAGTGTTTTAATGATAACAAATCTGATTTTATTTATTAGCCATTTGAGTATTTTGAAGTGTCTATTGTGTGGAGCTTGGAACAACGGTTCCAATGCAATTTGAATCACTCAAATTGGAGTTCAAATGAAGAAGATATGGCCAAAACAAGCTTAATGGAAAAATCCCGAGCCGATGACGTGACAGATTTTTTTAATCAAAGTGGACAAATTGAAATGTGTCACTTGGAGCAATGGAGAAGTGAAAATTGGTGGGTTTTTTATTTTTGGATTGATGTTAAAAAGAAAATGATTTTAAAAAGAAGATGAATTTAATATTATTATATATGTTTGTGTCTAAAGGCTAGTTGCTTTTTTAAAAAGATTAATTTAATATTATTATATGTTTGTGTCTAATGGTTAGTTGAGTTTAAATCTCCACCATTCAATTTTCTTTTACAAAGATCTAATGGTCCAAATTAATTTGGTTTTCACCCACTTTCATTTCCTTTTAAACACTTCATCTTTTTCCAAAAAGTTTTTCCAACTTTTACAACTTTACAATCCTAAAAAATTGAAAAAGGTCACAATTGTTGCTCTCTTTTCGAGCTTTCAAATTTCTTTCTTTTCATCTTATTCTAGAGAGATACTTTCATTGTATTGTGAGTTCAAATTTGTCCATCTCCTCTTTTAGAGAGTTTTAGTGTGTGATTTAAACTTCAAGAATATTGTAATGGTTGGATCCTAACCTGTGGAAAGGATTGGGTTTGCTCTTGAACCCGAAAAAAGGAGCAAGGTAGTGGTTCGGCTCTCATCTGTGGAAAGAGTCAAAGGAGATTTTTTAATCGAAATCCCAAGAGGTGCTTGGGAAAGTGGATGTAGGTTAAGTTTGATCGAACCACTATAAAAATCACGGTGTCTTCTTCTCCAACTCTTTCTCAATTAATTTTGCATTCAATTTTTAGTAGCATGTTATAGATTACTATCCTTCTTTGTTGAGATTGATTGAATCTTGTGTTTTATATATTTTTATCAATCTTGATATTTAGCATCAATTAAGGTTTTTATTAATTTAATTCAAAAATTAATTCAATTAGTTTAATTTGAGCATATTTAGGAATAAGTTTAATTAAACCCTATTCACCTCTTCTCTAGGGTTGCCCATACCGGTCCAACAGTGTGCTCGAGGGTGAAGAGCAAGTCATGTCACACCCCCTCTCAAGTTACCCTCTTAACCTAGGAAAGAGTGTGAGGACAACAGACATCGATCCTTTTACCATATCTACTGGCAACCTGTACTCCTTTAACGCTCATAAATTCAAACACCTAATAAACAGTTCATAATCATATACAACAACATCCTTGAAACTCATAAACATGCCATGCTTAATTTACATATTATAGATCAAATAACAACATTAATACAAGTCTATACAAGGTCTACAACTTATATGCAACTGGATCAGACAAGGCTTGTGTAGGCTATGTCACACCCCTTCCCGAAGCATCGGATTAAGATTACAATTGACAAGATGCAATAGTTACACTATCGTTCTTATTTAGATGCTAACGCAACCCGTGACCCTTGAAAGATTAGCTACTCATGGATTCAAAGTAATAAGTGGAAAGTGTAGAGAGATGGATAAACATGGAAGAATTTTAGATTAATGAATGGAATACAATTTTAGACAACTCAATGTCTTGACACAAATCTAAAATAAAAGCTAGAAAAAGAGATAGAAAGCAGGAAAGGCGTCAATGTCTTAAGTCGCCGAAATGGAAGCGTGAGGTTCTGCTGTGAAGTGGTCAGGCGAAGGGAAGACTCTTCTCTCTCGAGCTATTCGTCTCCGATTGTCTTTTGGAGTGAACTCTGCTGTGACTTAGGAATTCTTCCGAGAATCAACAACAACTTTTCGCTTGCAGGTCTACCATTTTATAGAAGTTGCGTTTGTAATCAGTGGCAAATCTGCGTGATTAGAGGAAATTGATGTCGTGCATCTATCTCGCCTAATTGCGTAATTCTCGGTTCAATTTAGATCCACCACTTTAGCCATAGATCATGCATGTCAATCTTCCGACAATCTCTCCAGATTCTTATCTGATTTTCTGCTACCTTGCATTTCTGGTCGTTATGCGTCCATGAAGAATTTAGGTTCATGCGTTTCCTCATCTCGACGCATCCATATGTTCTAACGCATCATCCTGCGTTGAGCGGATGTCAACGGGTCACAGGTTGCCAACGCATAGTCCTGCATTAAGAATCTACAGGTTGCTCGCGTTCCTGCGTTAAGGCATGCGTTTTAGGCTCAAAAAGCTATAAAATAATTATCTTCATCAATTTACAAGACTAGAACGCATAGGAAGATTTATTAATAGAATTCAACATAAACTACCGCATGATTCTCTATTTAATCTCTATTTTTCTAAGAGAAAGGCTATAGTGACTTGTATTTCTACAAGTTATCAATTACCTGGCTATCCAAATGCCTTCTCCGAGTCCTTCAGCATTTGGAGCCTTTTCAAAATCAATATTCAAAAGCAATATGCTTGAAAATAACATAATAAATATTCATGAGTTTAATCATCTCAAACTTTCATAAATTCATTAACAATTATTATGCTTCCTTAAAATCATAGATTAATTAATAGCATGCCTTTTGTTAAAACTCAATAACAAATAGCATATGTCAAATATTTCCAATGCAAAATCGCAGTATGCATTTACCTAAAAACACATGCTTTTTTCAAACAAATACTCATCGTAGCACAATTAGAACTCGTGAAAACATAGACATATAAACATTTTTCTAAACACAATCATGTATAATGAAAATTTGTTTTAAAGAAAGCTCATTTTAAGTAAAGTTGTCACTCACTACTTGTCTCGAGTCCTTAAAGGATTATACGCCTTTCCTAGCTCCTTTCGGCTTGAAATGGTTTAATTTCCTTTCTTAGATTCCATAGAATTCCCTTTAAAGTGTAGTAAATATGTCTTAAGCATTAAGATAAAGCTCACTAGCAAGATCAACTACTAACAAAATTATAGAACTAGCGAGACTTGTTCAATCCAACGAGATTTGCTCTAGCGAGACTAGTGAGACTAAGCAAAATCAACGAGATATGTACTAGTGAGAATAGCGAGACTAGGCAAAACCAGGTAGACTTACTTGACCAGCAAGACTAGCGAGAGTAACGATACCAGCGAGACTAGCAAGATTTGTGAGACAAAAACCGATTAGTGACACCTAACGAGATTGATCTCGCTGCTCACCCTCACGCCTTCAGTGTCGCTAATTTTCCAACGAAACCTGTCTCACTCTGCTACTATCTTCGCTTCTGTTCGCACTTCTAATTGTTAAAAGTTGCATTTCTAGCCTGAATTAGAATTTCTTTTCCTTCTACAAACTTGTAGACAAATGTGTTTTCTAACTTGTCTCAAAATTTCAGGGACTAACTCTTATTCTAGATAGATATTCCAAATTTACATTGCCCTACTTCAGATCACTCGAGGAATCCGTATCAGTCACTTCCACCTAAAATTAAACCTTTTTCTCCTCACCATTAGCTCAATCATCCTTCACAAAAGTTGTTAAGAATTGAATTAACTTACTAACCTCAAATATCTAGTTTCACACTTGATCTCTTCTGTTTGCTATTCACCAAACACCAAACTTTGCTTAGACTACGTGACCCTAGACCAGCCTTCAGTTTTAGCTTCAATTGCACCACGATTCTAACCAGAGTTCTTCACCAATTTGTCCTAGACACGTTCTTCCTCTTCTCTTCGACGTTCAATTATAGATTTAGGTTGATTGAGCTTTTAGAAATGGGATATGATCGACAACATAGACTATATGCATAATTGCTTTTCTGCTGACTTAACTCTCCACTAACTTCCACTATTATGTTTTTATTTATTTTATTATTATTATTATTTTATTTTATTATTATTTTATTAATTTTCTTTTCTCTTCTCTTCTTCTTTTATTTTCCTATTTAAGCCTTCATTATTAAAATTTATGTAAGAATTGAAACAACCAAATTTAATAATAATTCATTTCTTCACTTCAGTTGACTGATGAAACTCTTTTAAGTCTTTTGTATGTTCTGATGGTTATGTCAAAATAGATTCCATGTTCGGTTTAGGATTCAACTTACCACATTATTGGCCACTTCAAAGCACTTGGCTCTTGTTGATTTGTCATGGCCAAAAGGGAAGCTATGGATGGTGGACTTGCTTGGACTTGGCTTCCTTGGGACAATTTAGATAAAGCATTAGTGAGAGAAGCCAATTGAGCTTTTAGAGATTTTACCTCATCCGCCTCATATACTGGTAGCACCTAAAATGTGTTATCTTCCATCAGCTTAACTCGGGATCCTTGTGCTATTTAATGTGTCTATTTTGTTATTTTGTAGGTTTCGAGCACACAGGTAGATCGAGGTGTTAGCAACAAAATCAAGCTAAAACGAACCAAAGAGCAGTTCCACGGCATCAATTGAGAAATAGAACTCCAAAATGACCAAAATGCCCCTGAATCCACGGCGCCGCCGCGCTGCCTAGGCGTAGCTGGGCGCTTTTTCCCGATAGGTGTTTGTTGGCGAAACGTAACAAATGCCCCGGCGCACCGAAAGCAAACATTCGCCAGCACTGACGCTTCGATAGTTTCTTTAAATTTATCCTTCGATTTCTAGGTTAAAAATCATCCCACCAGCCAAATTTTGCCTCCATTCTCTCTTCTTTTCTTCTTTTCATACCTAGGAACTTGAACCCAATAATCGATATGCTCCGATTATTGGCTAAGGTAATGTTTTTCTAGCTTAGGTATTAGGGATTTTCATTGTAATTAATGTTCTTTTGAGGTTTTGAACTTGATTCAGCGCATGCATGATTTAATTCAGAGTTTTTAATAATTATGATCAAATTGTAACGTTGGTGTTCATTTGATTTATTGCTTTGATTGTATTACAATTCGCGACAATTTGTTGTATGTCAATCGTAGGAAGCAATAGGTTAGGTTAGCTTGCAAATCTAATTGGTGATGCATATTATTCTAATCAACCTAGGATTAAATCAATAGGACATTCAATCTAGGTCTTTCCAGTTGAATGTTCCACCTAATTTCCTTTGAACTTAATGCAGTTAGGTTTACTCAAATTTTGCATGCCTTCCATTGATTTGCCCTAACTATAACTTGTCGACTAGGATAGTTCAATTCTGGTCTTTCCAATTGAATTGATTAGGTGCTAGCTTCGATGAATTTAGTAATGACGAACCACTGAACAAGAACATCGAACAAAGGAAATCTCGCATAACCCAAGCTAGAGTTTTCTTCGATTGAATTTTAACTTCTTTTAATTTGCGCAATTCATTTTTATGAAATTTAGTTTTTCTTGCAATCAACCATTTCTCAAACCCCCCCTCCCCCCGTTTTGTTACCTTGAATTTTAAACTTTTCAACTGTGAAATTCGAGGGCTCCCTGTGTTCGACCCGACTTACCGCTACTATTGTGGGTGAAGTTAGGAAAATTTATTTGGCATGGAATTAGGTGACGAATTTCGTTTGTCATATACTCCGGCGACTTTTGGATGATTGAAGAAGACCGTTCACATGACCAATTGTAAGATGTAGTGGCCAAGTCTTCTAGTATGGTATAGGCCTCTTGAGCATTCTTTGAGAAAATTGACCCTCCGACGGTGGCATCCAAGATGGATTTAGTTGAGCTTGATAATCCATTGTAGAAAAGTTGAATTTGCAACCAATCCGGGTAACCACGTTGAGGACACCTCTTCAAGAGATCCTTATACCTCTCCCAATCCTCATATAGTTGTTCATCCTCAAGTTGGTGGAATGTTCCAATCTCTGTTCTTAGCCTTTGAGATTTAGCCATTGGAAAATATTTGTTCAAGAAAGCTTGAGCCAAAATCTCCTATGTAGTGATACTATCTGAAGGTATGGTTTCCAACCAATCCTTTGTTCGGTCCTGTAAAGAGAAGGGGGAAAGTCTTAGTTTGATAGCATCGCTAGAAACATCATTCATCTTTACCGTTCCACATATCTCTAACAAAGACCGTAAGTGCTTGTGAGGATCTTCATTCGTTCTTCCTTTGAATCAACCCCACCTTCAACTCAAAGTTGTTGACATTGATGGGCACATTCATTATGCTGGGTTGATTTGTCGGTAATGTTGGTTGGAAGTAGTCTCGAATTTCCTTTGGTATCTCCTTCGCCATCTCCTCGATTTGATTGTGTTAAACCCTTAGATTCCTTCTATAGGTTCTATCAATCTCGGGATCAAGAGGGAGAATGTTAGTATTATCACAAGGCATAAACCGACAAGATAATCAGCCAAATAATATACACCTCAAATTAAGACCTATCAATTCTAATGAATATTAAACAAATAAAACTGTTCCTTGGATCCTCGGCAATGGCGCCAAAAACTTGATGCACACTTTCCATATTACCGCAAGTGTACGAGTTAAGTTATAATATAAGACAGTTAAGTCCGAATATCGTTCCACTGAAGATCCAATTCTTAAGATTTAGATTACTTAGCTATTCTAGAATTGAATCAATTTTATTTGAGGATTGAAATTTAAGTTGTGATTTTCGAAAAAAAACTAAAAAGAGAAACCAATTAAATAAGAAATACAAGAGTGAAAAAGAGTTCTAGTAAAAAATCCTTGTTAGTACCATTATGCAATATTCGAGGGTTCATGGATTTGATTGCAATTCATATGCTTAAGTCTAGAAACATAAATCCAAGTTATTTTCTCACAAAAATAACATTTTCTCATGCAACTCAATTGATTACAAATTTCTTGAAACCAATACAAATTACATGGCATTAAGAGTAGTAGTCATTAACAAATTTTATTGTTAATCTAACTGTTTTCATGATAGATTAACAACAATTCATTGTTATTGATCTAGTTAGACATACAATCTCTCAACCATACATCTAAGCTAACATTCAAGGATGGCCAATCCACAAGAATTAATCACAATAACAATGAAAAGCATAATCATTACAACAAAACCATGAATAGTCTACAATATCAATATAACTTCATAAACAATTCATCAAAACCCTAAAACTAAAGAGTTTAGCCACTCATAGCTTTAAGCAACATGTTTATAAACAATTTAAGGATATAAAGAGTGTAAGGAAAGGAAAACTCTACTAGGAAGAAGCTCTTGATCGAGGAGGAACCGCCAAGATGTCCTTCGATCTTCACGTCGGGAACTCAAATGACACTAAACTCTCTCTCGAACTCTTTTCTCTTCCGTGTAGCCAACTCACCCTTTGAGACTCTTTTGGTGTATTCTTCTCTGGTTTCTTGATGTCTAGGGTTGCTAGAAACCCTGTAATTTATAGAGTTGGCTACCTAAAATTCTTTTCAAAAATGCATATTCTTCAAATATGGAAAACTGCCGTCACAGCGTTGACCGACATTGAAAGGTGGCGCCACCGCTCTGCTTGATGGCGTCGTGAGACTGTCCATCATGGAAGCTTACTCTTGGCACCGTGCCGCAGCGTCGCGATGGTGGCGCTTCGCTGAGGGCAGATGCTGCTCTCGGAAAAAAGCGCCGTGGTGCTTCCCTGTTTTTGACAGATTTGGAGTTTTCTTCACTTTTTCACTAAATTCTAGCTCGGTTTTGATCTTTTGGCTTTCACTTCCATTTTTTTTTTTGACCTAAAAACCACTAGCAAACAAGTGAAATCTAATATAAATTCCCTTAATTGGAGAGAATAGAAAGCACTTTTCAAGTGCTTTTCAACAGTGTGTGCGAGGCAGCGACTGGGGGTGTGAGTAGCGTGCTGTGCAAGGTTTGCCGCTCATTTGAGGTTATTTTTGGCTAGGTGAGTGTGTTGCAGGGTTGTTGGACACGCGTAAGGGCAGTTTTCCATTTTTTGACATTTTAGCTAATTTTTGCTTGTTGCTAAGCCTTTTTTAACTAAAATGACTTGAGATATACTATGAAAGGAATTTTGAGGAATTTTGACAAAGGAATTATTTCTTCCAGGTCGGGAAGAGGTCAGGGAAGTGTATAACTCATCAAGAGCTCAAGACGAATTATGAGTGGCATAAATTTGTTTTAAATGATTTATACTCACAATATTTATAAATGATTGGTTTATCCTAAAAATATAAGATTCCGGCATGCATTGAATTTGATAAGCATGTATTTCCTCAATATGATTTAAAACATGCTTTTACATAGTTTTGAGCTTGATGCACTAGTATGCCAAAATTTGTGAAAAAGCATGCTGTTTGAAAATATTCTGGAAATTTTGAGAAATTATTTAAACTCGTGTTTGTGAATGATTTAACATGCTTTTATTTAAAAATGGTCCCCAATGTTGAAGTACTGGGAGAAGGCATTTTGGCAGCCTGAATATGATCTCCATTGCCGAAGAACTAGGAGAAGGCATCTGGGCAGCCTAAATTGGTCCCCAATGTGGATGGACCTGGTGAAGGCATCAGAGCAGTAGAATATGATCTCCAATGCCCTAGGAGAAGGCATCTGGGTAGCCAAAATTGGTCCCCAATATCGATGGACTTGGTGAGGGCATTTGGATAGCGTGAATATAATATCCAATGTCAAAGTACTGGGAGAAGACATTTGGACAACATGAATATGGTCCCCAATACCGAGGAACTGGGAGAAGGCATCTAAGAGCCTGAATTGGTCCCCAATGTTGATGGACTTTGTCACACCCCCTCCCAAGTTTACTTACACAACCTGAAAGGAGATGTAAAGACAGTATACATCACCCCTCTTGTGACGAATACCATCCGTTCCTTCACACACATTCTGAACTGTTCACAATGTAATCTCCACACTCTAAGACATTTTAAACATAACATATAGGAAAGTATATACAAGCCAAAAAATGAAATTCCTCAACTCTTTTACATGTCCTTACACAACCCATAGTCCAATCCCTGGTAATTGTACATACATATCTACATGCCACCTAATTAAGGTTTAACATACAAATAACACTTCAACAAGTCAGATTTTCCGGAGGCTCGAAGCTTAAGCAGGCCGGGTGGGAGTAGGCAAAGCACCAGAAACGTCCTTGCTACCTGGAGGGGAAAGAAAACATTGAAAATATGAGCTAAAGGCCCAGTGAGTGACAATGTTAACAAAACATTTTAGTTTGGAAATCAACAGTAGTAAAACTGAGTTCAACATCAACATAAAACATGCAATCACTTTAAATACAATAGTTAAAACAAACTTAATTGCCCTTATCAATTCATACATGATTTTTAAACAAATCATAAGGAAACAGTTTAGATACAATATTTTTCCCTTAGTTGAAGTGGAGCAAAACTCAACACCCCAACGTCGAAAACATGTAAGGCTCGATGCGGAGCAAGACTCAACGCACCAGCATATAACCTCTATGTGCACATAGGAATATGGCGGGTTG
The DNA here is from genome assembly GCA_031780015.1 of Citrullus colocynthis. Classification (NCBI taxonomy): domain Eukaryota; kingdom Viridiplantae; phylum Streptophyta; class Magnoliopsida; order Cucurbitales; family Cucurbitaceae; genus Citrullus; species Citrullus colocynthis. Next base: position 80,408 of record QLSR01000030.1, read on the forward strand.
CCCAAGTACCTTCTCATGTCCTTGAGTACTGGGTCCCAGGGAAACTCACATGCCTTATTAGCATTGAGGCTCCTCTAAAACATTTTATAGGCGGGTTGCCCAAGTACTGGGTCCCGGGGAAACTCACATGCCTTACTAGCATTGAGCCTCCTTTAAAACATTTTCCTTTTTAGAAACAACATTTCATACAACCGTTTGTATACAAATTGTTCATAAGAATACAGGGCAATTATTATATCAATAACATCTCATAAACATGCTTTTCAATAGCTTTAAGAACATAACGTATGCCTCATAAAGCATTTAATCATAAATTCACATTTCATTGGAAAACCGAACTATCATGTTGAACAAAATCGTTTTAAAGTAAAAGAAGTGTCACTCACCATTCTTCCTAAGCCTTGAGTGGATTATACGCCTTCCCTATTTCCTCTTGGCCTGAAATAGATATTTTCCCTTGTTATACTTCTTTCCCATTCACAAGAACATAACAACTTATATGCTCAGTGTTTATAGCTCATCATGCGGTTAAGCTTTCATTAGTTTATTCTCAAGCCTTAACTCTAAAGCTATAACTACGAGTTGTCCCTTACCCTTCTACTATACCTTGATTTCCAAGAACACTTTACGTGCAGCTCACTTGCTGTTATATCAACACTTGAGCCTTAGTTTCTCCATAACAAAGCTGACTGTTACAGCTTTGATGTCTCTGCTTAATCCCTGCTAAAAGCATATTTCCAGCCCATATTAAGACTTCTTCCCTTCTACAAACTTGTAAAGAATTAAGTCCCACAGCTCACCTCAAAATTTCAAGGCTTAACTCTTTTCCGTTCTGCAGTTATGCTAAAATCACTCCGCGTTGCTCCGAATTTCATAGCAGTTCTGTAGTTGCTGCTTTTTCCTAAAGATTCATGTGATAAACTTCGGTTTCAGCTCAACCATCCTTCATAAGACTTGTTAACAATTATGTTAACTTACTAACCTCGAAATTTCAGCCCCAAACTCCGCTTCCTTGAGTCGTTCTACTCCAAACAACAACCACTATTCAGTCTGTGCGTCTGCAATCGGTCTCCTGTTCCAGTTCGGATTTCAGCACCAAAATAGGTAGAATTTCGCCCAAAAACTATAAGAACACCTTCCTCTTCCTTCGCTGGTGGTTTCTCTGAAAGATGGAACTGACTTAAGTTCTCGAAATGTCTGAAAATAATTAAACTCACCTATATATGTACTGCCGACTTATCCCTCACAAGTACCAAGATGATAATGCCGACTTACCCCTCACCCATAAGCTGGCGCTGGTCTTTCCTTCGACGCAAGGCACTCATGTCTATGTTCTCCTCCAACATCTTCAGCAACTAACCATTCTCAGCGCATAGTATTCTCGGCACCTCCTACCTCCGACGCATACAACATAGTCATTCACGTCACTAGCTTCATCGCATCAAGACCGTTCTGTCTTGGACGCAATGTGACTTCAGCGCATGGCTGTCTTCGACACATGGTAACTTCGACGCATGGTTCAAGCATATTCTTTTCCCGCCAATAATCACTTATCCTTTGATGCGACGACTACTTCATCTCACAACCCTTCTTGATTTAATCAACAACGCATGATTCCTCAAATGATTAAGCTTCCCGCTACTTTCACCAACGCATGGTCTTGGTCACCGCTTATCTAAAATTTTGCTCTATTTCTTGGCTACTTCTCCTCTAGCAACGCATAACCTCAATCGCATTGCTCTCCCCAATACTTGGTTTTACAAGTCAGTGCTTACAGACTTGGTGAAGGTATATGGGCAGCCTGAATATGGTTCCTAGTGCCGAAGAATTGGGAGAAGGCATATGGACAACCTGAATTGGTCCCCAATGTCGATGGACTTGATGAAAGTATATGGGTAGCATGAATTCTAATTCCTATGTGCACATAGAGGGAGGCTTGATGCTGTGATATTGGGATAATCCAACATTGGATATGATGAGGTTGATTTCAACGTTGAGCAGCGTAGAGATGACTCTGCCTCAACTAAGGAAAGTCTTTTAAGCATATACAAATGTTTTAAGCTTTCAATGTTTTACTATTTGAATGACGCTTTTAATCCAAAAATAGTTCTTAAAAACTTGTTACTCACTGGGCTATTTAGCTCATGTTTTCAAATGTTTTCTACTTTTCAGGTAGGGACCTTAACCAGGGTGCTTAACCTACTAGTGTCTGCATCCGCTGTTTAGTTTTTGAGCTTTATAATATTTTTTACTTCGACCTAGCATTGTACATATTGGGATCTAAAAGAGTGGTATTGTATATAAGACTTTGTTGTTAATTTTAAAAAGGTTTATTTTGAGATTATCATTTGTGGCCTGGATGTAAGTTAAAATTTTATGCTTGGTTGAGTTGTACTTGGGAAGTTGAGTGACAGTAGATGTCGTAAGGAGTCGATGTCTGCTTTCTTCACGCCTCTTTTTGGGTTAGCAGGGTAACTCGGGAGGGGGTGTTACATAATAACGTTAATAGAGCATGTTTTTCTTTGGATGTGGAAATGAACTATTTACTGTTTTATTGTTATCATTACTTGAGCATGATTGTGATGTATTCCTAAGTTAAGAAACGTTTTCTTTTTTTTTTTTTTCCTGAACTTGTCACTCACTGGGTGTAAACCCTATTTCCATTTTGTAAGAACTAAATGTAAGTATGTAGTATCGATATGGACTACTCTTGTAGATTGAAGGAAGAAGTGAAGGAAGCTGGAAATATTTTTGGCAAGTGAATTCTAAATCATTACGAGGTAAATCGAGTTTAGAAGTTACTATTTTATTTGAAAATAAAAATAAAATAAAATAAAAATAGAAAAAAATGGATTTTAGGAAAAGAAGAAAAAAGAAAAAGAAAATGAAAAAAAATAAAAAATGTCTGATAGTGGGAGGTAAGTCGACAACCTCGTGTAAGTGTATAAGCTTAATTTTCGATCATTTATCCCATTTTCAAAAGCTTCAACCGACCCAACCTTGTAGCTGCATGTCAAAGGGAGGAAGAAGAAGTATTCTAGGGCAGATTCGTCTAGGATTTTGGTCGGATTCATGGTGAAATTGAAGCTGAAGCAGAAGGGTTGCTTGTTGTCGCACATTCTAAACGAGGTTTGGTGTTTGGTGAAATCAAGCTAAAGAGAAATTTTGAAGCTGCAAATTTGAGATTAGTAAGTTAACTCAATTCTTAACACCTCTTGTGAAAGATGGTTGAGCCAAATATGAAGAGAAACATGTTAAATTTTAGGTGGAAGCGACTAATACAGATTTCCCGAGTGATCTGGAGCAGGGCGAAGTAAATTGGGAATACCTGTTGAACGAAGAAATGTTAAGCTCTGAAATTTTTAGGTAAGCTAGAAAACACATTTCTTTACAAGTTTGTAGAAGGGAAGAAGTTCTAATTCAAGTTGGAAATACAACTTTTAATAGATAGAAGCGAAGATAGAAGCTGTGGGAGATGGGTTTCACTGGAAAAAGCAGCTACACTGAGGGCGTAAGGGTGAGTAGCGAGACGAGTCTCGCTGGTGTCATTGGTGGCTTTTTGTCTCACAGCTCTCACTGGGTCTCGCTAGTCTCATTGGTGTTGCTAGTCTCGCTAGTTTTGCCTAGTCTCACTGGTCTCGCTAGTTCACAGTATTGTTGGTACAGTTTGGTCTTTTGGTTGAATTTGTTGGTTTAGTCTCGCTAATGGCCTGAATCTCATTCATTAGTGAACTCTTTTATGAAAGGCAGTCTTGGTTGAGCATTTCTTTGTGAAATATAGTCTCGGAGATGGTTTTCTTCATGAAGTAGAGTCTCGGTGGTGAATAATAGAATTGTCTAAGGCTTGTTTGCTATGTAAAAACAAATTTTAAGGAAATCTGAAATGAGCTATTTCAAGCCGAGAGGAGCTAGGAAAGACATATAACCCTTTAAGGGTCTGGACAAGTAGTGAGTGACAATTTTATTTAAAATGAATCTACTTTAAACAAAGTTTTTATCTTGTATGATTAAGTTTGGAAACATGTCTATATATTTATACTTTCCGCGGGTTTTAACGTGCTATGAGGATTATGTGCATATTATGTGTTTTACATTGGAAATCATTTGAAGCATGCTAGTTTTACGAAAGGCATATTATTTATTAACCTATGGTTTTATGGAAAGCATTGATGATTGTTAATGCGATTGTGAAGATTTGAAATGTTATAAACTCGTGAATTTATATTATGCTATTTTCAAAGCATGTTGTTTTTTTTTTTTAATGATGTTTCGAAAAGGCTCCTAATGCTGAAGGACGCGAAGAAGGCATGTGGATAGCCGGGATATAGAAATGGTTTCTAATGCTGAAGGACTGGGAGAAGGCATGTGGGTGGCCTAAATCTCATTTATGGGACCCGGTACTGAAGAACTTAAGAAGGTATTCGGGTAACCCAAGATATGATACCTATGTGTACATAGAGGTATGATAGATGCTGTTGTGTTGAGACTTCTCCACACAGCTAAGGGTATTTGACGTTGAGTGTGTCGAGATTTCTTCACCCCAACTAAGGATGTTTTCGACATTGAGCAGCGTTGAGCTCTACTCCACCTCAACTAAGGAAAATCTGATTAAAATGTGTTGTACTTACATGGTTTTCCTTTAGAAATGATACGTATGTGATTTGATAATGTTATCTGAGCATGATTTGTTTGGATACGAAAACGATTTATTACTGCTTATTTATTTTCATAACTTGATTACAGTTTTGATTTAATTATGAACCAAGGAAGTTTTTTACAAAACAAGTCACTCACTGGGCAACCTAGCTGATACTTTCCTTGTTTTTCTGTTTTTCAGGTAGCGAGTGAGTCTGGGGTGCTTAGCCTACACAGCAACTCGTCTGGGCCCACCATCAGTGACAGGAATTTTGAGAATTGTATATATTTAATCTTAAACCTGTGTTGTACATACAGAGGGTTAAGGGAGGAAGTTAGAGAACTTGTGTAAATTAAAGGTTGAATGTAAATCAATGTCTGAATGATAGCTTAACCCTGGTTATAGTTGGATGTTCAATTATTATGTATATCTGCTTATTAGGTTTTGGCCAAGGTATAAGGCTAGCAGTGGATGTCGTAAGAGGGTCGGTGTCTGTTGTCCTCATACTTTCTCCTGGGTTACGAGGGTACCTAGGAGGGGGTGTGACACTAGGCAACCTACCTCAAGTTTTCCTTTGTTTTTCTGTTTTCCAGGTAGCGAGTGAGACTCGGGTGCTTAGCCTACATAGCAACTCATCTGGGCCTACAACTAATGTCAAAGAACATTGTAAATATTTGTATTTTAGACATGTGTTGTACATATAGAGGGTTAAAGAGTGGGAGTTAGTAAACTCATGTTACTTTAAAGTTTGAATGAAAGTCTACACTTGTATGATAGTTTAGCCCTGGTTGGATATTGATGTTCTAGTATGATTCATAACTGTCTATTAGGTGTTTGTTCACGTTTTAAGGTTGAATAGGTTGATAGTAGATGTCGTAAGAGGGTCGGTGTCTGTTGTCCTCACATTCTTTCCTAGGTTAAGAGGGTACTTAGGAGGGGTGTGAAAAATACCCATAATGTAAGCACTGGCTTATAATACTAAGTGTTTGGAGGAGGCAAGTGAAATTGTGGCTATGCGTTGTTAGAGGAAAAGTAGTCGAGAGTGGAAGAGCAAAAATTTTGGCTAACTGTTGGCCAAGGCTATGCATTGATGAAAGAAGAGAAGAGTTAGCATTTTTCTTTGAGTGGCCATGCGTTGAAAGTGAAATCATGAAGAGTTGTTTTGAGCTGAAGCAATCACCCGCTTTGGAGGAGAATTTGATCATTGGTGGGGGAAGAAACGTACTTGACTTACCATGCGTTGTTAAGGTTGCCATGCGTTATGGTCTCCATGCGTCGAAGACAGAGGGGTGTGGTTTGTCGAGGTAAGCGCTGAAGGTAGGAGGCATTGAAGTGCCATGCGTTGAGGGTGGATAATTGCTGAAGGCATTGGCGGTAGGCTGCGTTTGGTTGCCTTGCGTTGAAGTAAGAGAAAATTTAGTGCCTTGCGTTGAGTTAAGAAAGGGAACCCTATGCACCAGCCTACCTATGAGGGTCAAGTCGGTAGTAACTATAAACTGAATCCTTTTTAGGTCAATGAGAGGGTGCGGTGTCATTGTTCAAGTCCTAAAATCAACACTTAAGGAAGCAACTTATCTACTTACCCCAAAGACGGGAAGGAATGAATTTTTTCTTTTGAAGCTATGATTGTAAACTCTATTTTCATTTGTAATTACTAAACGTAAGCACGTAGTACTAATACCTTGTAGAAATACAAGTTATTATTATCTCTCGATTAGAAAAATAGAGCTTAAATAGAGAATCATGCGGTAGTTAGTGTTAAATTCTATTGATAAATCTTCCTATGCGTTCTCCTCTTGTAAATTGATGAAGATAATTGTTTTGAAGCTTTTTGAGCCTACAGCGCATGCTTTGACGCAGGAACGCAAGCAATCTGTGGATGCGTTGGCAACCCTTCAACGCAGATTGATGCGTTAGCAACCGATGGATGCGTTGACATAATTGTTGAATGCATGAACCCAAGTTATTCGTAGACGCATATCAAGAAGGCAGCGAGGAATTAGATAAGAATCTTGAGAGATTGTCAAGAGATTGATATGCTTGATATGCAGCAAGAGTGGTGGATCTAAATTAAATCGAAAATCACGCGATTAGGAGAGATGGACGCAAGGCAGAAATTCAGCCTCCAATCATGCAGATTTGCCAACAATTGCAATGCAACATCTATAAAAGGGCAAACCTGAAGACGAAAATGTTGTTGACCCTCTCGGAAGAATTCCTAAGTGACAGCAGAGTTCTCCAGACGACAACCGGAGACAAATAGCTCGAAAGAGAAGAGTCTTCCCTCTGCCTACCCACTTCACAGCAGAACTCATGCTACCATCCCGGCGAGCTCAAGACACTAAGAAGCCATTCCATGTTTTCTATCTCTTTTCTTACTTATGTTTTAGTCTATTAGCAAGACATTGTATTGTCTAAAACAGTTATTCCATTCATCAATCTATACATCTTCCAGGGTTATTCATTTCTCATCACTTTCCATTTGCTTTTAATTGTCCATGAGTAACTAACTCTCTCAAGGGTCACGGGTTGCGTTATCATCTAAATAAGAACCGTAGAAGACTATTTCATCTTGTCAAATGTATTTTTAGTTAAATGCTTGTGTCCATCTAGCTAATCGATATAAGTAGTAATAATCAGACTGCTCGAGAGAGTAAATGATTGTGGAACTCAATTGACAAGGCTAAGAAGTGTTACCTAGAGATAGGAATAACCTTGGTACTTAACATTCTCCTATGCGTTATAGACATATAATGCATAGCGGCTGACAACCGAGAGAAGAGTCGCTGGTATGAAATAGATCTCACTATGCATTTCCAAATTTAGATGATAACCAACCCCAGCCCTGCGTTTTACCATTCACATAACTCTATTAGCTGACTTTGTTGTGTCGCATACCTCTCCATCAAACCACTTTAGCTTAGGTTTACTACTTTCTAGTTAGTTAAATGCATCACTTCTCATCACCTTCTTTAGACACATGACTCAAATAATCCAAATAATTATAGAATCTGCATAGTCCCTATGTTCGACCTCATACTCACCAAGAAAACCTCATTCTTTGCTTATACTTGGTTGAAGGATAGGAAAACTTGACATATTAGTAACGTATAGTATTAAGCATGTTAAACGTATAATAATCAGCTTAATAAATATCCAACAACAAGTTTTTGGCACCGTTGCCAGGGACTTTAGATCTGTCTACAAGTTTTTGGCGTCGTTGATTCATTTTTTTTTTTTTGGATTATTTTTGTTGTAGGAATTCCTCAGTCAAGTGAGTATTGTGAGTTTCTCCTATGCCAGAAGCTCCAAACAGTATCTGAGTAATGGGAGCAATCCAGAACTTGATATTGATCCTGAGATTGAGAAGACCTTCAAACCAAGGACAAGGCAAAATCGAAGAAGGACCAATCGTAGCTTGGACCCGATTCAAACAGCTAGTCATGAATTGTCTGCATAAGCAGGAGGATTAATGCATATGACTTGCACGCATGACAAAGATATTCTCAACAGAATTTCAGGAATACTAATGAGTGGGTGGACGACGGATATGCATTTCGCTCCATCAATAGAAGGCGAATGCAAGCTGGAATGCTTGAAGCTGATGTTGCCACGATCTCTCAGCTCAGATGGCAACCATGACATCTCTACTGAAGACTATAGCCTTGAATAATCAAGATGGATCAGTTGCTGCAATGAACGCGATGAACGTAGTGAATCCGACAGAGTCTATAAGTTGCATGCAGCATGGTGTAGGGCACTTATATAACATGTGTCCTTACAACCCCCAGTCAGTCTGCTATGTTCAAAACAACCTCTGCGGTAGAACAAACAATCCAGGTTGGAGGAACCGCCCTAACTTCAGATGGGGTGGAAATCAGCAACAAACGTAGAGGACTGAGCAACAACCATAGAGAGGCAACCCTCCTAGTTTCAACCAAGGGAATCAAGGCTAGTATCATTAGTTTCAGAGGAATCCGCAAGCGCCCGCATCATCCTCATCGTCTTCCATGGAATCTCTGTTACGAGAATATATATATATATAAATGATGCGATGCTCCAAAATCAAGCCATAGCAATTAGAAACTTGGAAGTTCAAATGGATCAAATTGCGGGTGAGCTCAAGAATTGAATGCAATGAGCATTGCTAAGTACACCTGAAGTTCCAAGGGGGAACATAAAAGAACAATGTCAAGATGTGACATTGATACGTAGGAAAACTAATTCCACAGTTACGCAAATCAGAGGACGCAAGGAAACTCGCAACCTCTAAATGCTCCAACAACGAGTCAATTGATGGAAAGTAGTATACATAAAGTCAACCAACCATCATCTTCCACCAAATCACAAGAAGAGAAAAATAGAGAGAGGAGAGACAAAGCAATGCAGGCAAAACCTGCGTCTGTATATAAAGATACCGCTCCTGGACGCGTCCTGATTGATGTCCAAGAAGAAATATCAACGGTCCGCATAGGTGATCAACAGGTAAAATTTAATGTGGTTGACACATTGAAAGATCCTGATGACTTTCAATCTTGTCAGATAATCGCTAATATAAAGGAGAAGATAAGACCTACGAACGCATTGTTGAAAGATGAAGTCCTCAAAGACAATGAAGACGGTGAAGAGGAAGAAATCAAGTTACTCTCTGATCGAAAATTTGAGCAATCAGATCGGAGCAACAGATCCATGGCAAAGATCGAGTCATTATTAGAACAGCCTTCAACGCATGAGCTAGAAACTAGACCAACGCATCCCAAGTACGCACACTTGAGGGAGAGCATACTGCAATTCATTGTCTCCTCTGTGTTGAACCCTAAACACGATAAAGGCTCCAATGACCCACGCAAGCATAACTGAGCTTGCGTTGGAAGGTCCTTGCGTTGCTGAACGCCTATTTTTCCAGGGACGCTTTCATTTACTCTTGCTTTCTTTCTTTTATTTGTACTTTGTTTTAGTATTTATTTTTCTTTCTTTGAATTTAATTTTAGGAGTAGTGTAAATTAAATAAGCATGAAATTATGCGTCAACCTTGAATGCAAATTATTTGATTTCGCCGTATACTCTGGCATTCATGCCTGCGTCCAACACATAATTGAACTGAAAATCCTCCGTTCACCAGTCATGCATTTATTAATAAAATTCACTGCGTTTTAGAAAGAGCAATCTGAGGAACACACACATCTTTTGAGTCTATGCGTTTTCCCAGAAGCACTCGAGTGCTTGATTTATGTCAGTCAGCCACCTATCATGCACGCTGGGTGTAACGCTCAAGGAAATCTGCCTAGATCAGTGGGATATCGAATAATGAGTATCTGCATTTAATGTCGATTGCGTCAGTCACGCCTACATAAACGCAATTCGATTTCATAATTCGTTCTATTCCCCACTTTTCAAACTCCTCGGCAATTCAAATCTCCCAAAAGCTCTAAAAATTAGGTTATGTCTAGTCCTTCCGACTCACAAAACCAAGACAATCTCGCCTGAGATTTTTCACCTGTATCATCCTACAGCACTCAATATTCATCTCCATCGTCATCTTCATCTCCGAGTGCACCGCAACCTGCTTAAGAGGTATTTCCTAACCCTCGAGCTTCATTTTCACCTGTTTCTTTGCGACCTTCTTATACTCGACCTTTGCGGCCTTTCGCCTTACCGGTTCGCCCTCCGCCACTGAACGATTTTTCCCCTGTCTTTCGCCCATTCTTCCAACCAGCCGCTGTTACTCAACCCAACCGTCCTCCAGTTGTCGAGATAACATCTGACTCCGACGATTGCGTGGAAGTGCTCAATGTCCAGCCATTAAGCCAAATCTTCCCATCACCTTCCCCAAGCCCTACAAAGCGAGTGAAATCCTGCATTTCTAAACCATCAATGAAGAACTTTACAGAATTCTCAGCTGAGAACTTTGCTGAAGGAAACCAGAGGATAAGTGCAGAGAACTCAGAAGCTGAGCAACCTATTCCTGAAACACAGGTTCGTGATGAAGCTAGCACACTGTATGGAAGCAGTGAAGTCCGGCGCAAAGACGAGCGAAATGTCTTCGGTGACATCCTCGAGAGGATTGCCCAAGAGGAAAGAGACACAAAGGCAAGGGAGCATGACGGGGAGGTCAACCAGCCTTTGCCTTCATCGAGACAACCAAGCACAAGGGGGACTGATGAAGTCAGAGGTGGGGTAGAAGAGGAAGTAGTGGTGGAAGAAGGGGAAGTGAACTCTGCGCGTTCCCCAGACGAATGGGTTTGTACACATTCTGATTAGCCTGCGAGACCCGTTTGAAGCATAAGTATCAGACGCAAGACAGGAGTCACCCTCGCTAATAAAAGACATCCAGAGTCAACTAGAGGAGACTCGGGAGGGTGAGGAAGAAAAAAGAAGAAATACGGGGGAGACTGCAGCTTGCAGCAAGGAAAACGCAAGCGGGGCTATTGAAACGCAAGGGTTAGTCCCTGCGCCCATCAGTCTTGAGGAGAAAACCGTGGACTCCAATGACGGACCAATCAAACAATATGTGGTAGCCAAAGAGACCAAAAGAAAGAGGCCTGAGGGAGAAGTTGTGGTACCCCTAATAAGAAAGAAAAGGAAGGTATCACAGGTGCAAGAAGAAGCTGTCAAGGATAAAGAGCCGAGAAACGCAGAGCGAGGAGGCGGTCCTGATTCACCAATCACTGCTACGTCTTTCGATAGATTGGCAGAGAAGATGGTGAAGAAGAGGGCTACATTGAAGAAAGAGCTCAAAACCCTCAGAAAAGGAGCGAAGAAAATTGCTAAGGACGCATTGTCTAACAAAAAGGTGCCCAAGGTAGTGCTACTTGAGGAAGAAATAGAAACGCATAGACTTCCTGATCCTCAAGTAGACGAAGTAACAATGGCGTTTGAGGAGAAAATGAGGGAAGAGGAAAGAATTGAAAAGGCAGTTGAGGCGCTTGAGAGAGAGCTGCAAATAGAAGAAGATGAGGAATTGGCTGCACAAATAAATGCCCAAGAAGAGAGGGAGGGCAAGAAGAAAAAGAAGAAGAGAAGTAGGCACCACTCGCCTACGAGGAAGGAACGCATAGGGGAGGATGCGAGAGAGGAGCAAGGTGTTAGCACCTTGAGAAAGAAGAAGAAGAAAGAAAAAGAGAAGGGGGAGTCAGTCACCAAACTCCCAGGCATTCACCAAGAGAAACGCAAAGGGAAGGAAAAAGTGGCTGACGCTCCAACTAAAGTGGCCAAGAGCAAGAAAAAGACAATAATTAAAATCCCTGCTAAGGTCAAAGGGAAAGAGAAGGTGGCAGATGCATCACCAAAGAAGAAGGATGCAAAAGGGAGACGCAAGATGTTCCCTGACAAACTGATGAAGGTTGCATTTTTTCTAGAGGAAGCCCCACTGCCACCATACATCACGGACATCATTGATCACCACGGCTGGCGAAACTTCTGTGAAGCTAACCCCTGCCCAGTCCCTGGCAGAGCTAAGGGCACTGGTCCTTTGTTATATGCCAACTGATGTCGCTTCTCGTATCGACGAATTAGAAGAGATGTCAACCGCGTGGTTCACCGGTTCCACCGAATACTCCGGCCCACCTTGGATTCAACCTACGTTAGTTCAGAGTTTCTACAACGGACACATTAATGAAGAGGAAGATGTGGTGGTAGTTGAGGGAAGTGAAGTCCCATTCAACGTAAGGGAAAGCAATGTCATATTTCAGTTGAGGGACGACCCAGACGCAGAGGGCAACAGGCTCATTGAATCGATAACACCTGAATACATGCAAAATGTTCTGCGGGTCATGGGCAAGTGTTGTTAACAGATCTAAAGTCCCCGGCAACGACGCCAAAAACTTGTTGTGCGTTATCTTATTAAGGTTCTTATTATGCGTTCAACATGCTTAATACTATGCGTTAGTGATCTGTCAAGTTTTCCTATCATTCACCTAAGTATAAGCAAAGAATGAGGTTTTCTCGGTGAGTTCGAGGTTGAACATAGGGACTATGTAGATTCTATAATTAGTTGGATTATTTGAGTCATGCGTTTAAAGAAGGTGATGAGAAGTGATGCGTCTAACCAGAAAGCAATAAACCTAAGCTAAAGTGGTTGATGGAGAGGTATGCGATAGAGCAAAAGCAACTAATTGAATTATATGAATGGTAAAATGCAGGGCTGGGGTTGGTTATCATCTAAAGTCGGAAACGTATAGATAGGTCTATTTCATACCCGCGACTCTTCTCCTGGTTGTCAGCTGCTATGCGTTCTATGTTTATAACGCATAGAAGAGTGTTAAGTACCAAGGTTATTCCTATCCCTAGGTTACACTTCTTAGCCTTGTCAACTAAGTTCTACAATCACTTACCCTCCCGAGCAGTCTGATTATTACTACTTATATCGATTACCTAGATGGACAAAAGGATTTGATTAAAAATACATTTGACAAGATGAAATAGTCTTCTACGGTTCTTTAGTTAGATGATAACACAACCCGTGACTCTTGAGAGAGTTAGTTACACATGGATGATAAACAGCAAATGGAAAGTGATGAGAAATGAATAGCCATGGAAGATATGTAGATTGATGAAGGGAATAACTGTTTTAGAAAATACAATTCCTTGCTAATAGACTAAAACAAAAGTAAGAAAAGAGATAGAAAGTATGAAATGGCTTCTCAATGTCTTGAGCTCGCTGGGATGGGAGCATGAGTTCTGCTGTGAAGTGGTCAGGCGGAAGGAAGACTCTTCTCTTTCGAGCTATTTGTCTCCGGTTGTCATCTGGAGAGAACTCTACTGTCACTTAGGAATTCTTCCGAGAGGTCTAATAACATTTTCTTCTTCAGGTCTGCCCTTTTATAAATGTTGCGTTGCAATCGTTGGCAAATTTGCATGATTGGAGGCTTAATTTCTGCCTTGTGTCCATCTCGCCTTATCGAGTGATTTTCGATTTAATTTCGATCCACCACTCTCACTGCATATCAAGCATATCAATCTCCCGACAACCTAACAAGATTCTTATTTGATTCTTCGCTACCTTGTTGATATGCATCTACGGATAACTTTGGGTTCATATGTTCAAGTATGTCAATGCACCCATGGGTTGCTAACGCATCAACCTGCGTTGAAGGGTTGTCAACGCGTCCACAGGTTGCCAAAGGTTGCCAACGCATCTACAGGTTGCTCGTGTTCCTGCATTAAAACATGCGTTTTAGATTCAAAAAGTTATAAAACAATTATCTTCATCAATTTACAAGAGTAAAACGCATAGGAAGATTTATCAATAGAATTTAACACTAATTACCGCATGATTCTCTATTTAAGCTCTATTTTTCTAGGTGAAAGACATATAATAACTTGTATTTCTACAAGTTATCACCAAGCCGTCACACCCCATCCCGAACTACCCTCCTGTAGCCCGTGACAGAGTGTGAGGACAGCAGTCATCGACTTCCCAGTCGACTCCCACTGTCGAACTTACTCTATTTCTCATTTAACCACATTTCCTAGGACGGTGATACCATTAATTCTTGACAAACCTCGACTTCAACCGGCAACGGGAACTGTCATGTTGCCTGAAAAATGGAAAACATAGAAAAGGATGAGCTAAATAGCCCAGTGAGTAATGGTTTTGGAAATCTTTTACTTTAACTATAAAACTGATCATAATATAAACCTTGTCAACAATGTGTATAAAATATTTATTCAATAAAATAGTCTACAACGCATCAAATGTTCTTTTGTTTTAAAATTTTCCTTAGTCAGGCAGAACAAGACTCAACGCACCCAACGTTGAAAACAACCTTAGTTGAGGTGGAGGAAAACTCAACGCGCCCAACATCGAAAACAACCTTAGTTGAGGCGGAGCAAGACTCAACGCACCTAACGTCGAAAACAACATTAGTTGGGGTGGAGCAAGACTCAACACACCCAACGTCGCAACCTCTATGTGCACATAAGAATATCTCGAGATACCCAAATACTTTCTCCGAGTCCATTAGTACTGGGTCCCTAGTCATAGGGCTGCCCACATGCCTTCTCAAATGTCCATCAGCATTAGGTCCCTTAGAAAACATTCTTAGAAGTAGGTATTAAATAGCATCTTCTAAGCATATATTTCAACAACTCTTGGAAATACAAATAAAACATGCCTTTATGCCATAAAATCATATAATGTCAAACAGTATGCTTTTCAATAACTCATTTCCAAATCTTCCATAAAATCATATAATATCAATAACAAGCTTTTCAATAAACTCATTTCCAAATAACCAGCATGCTCTAATGCTTTTTAAATATAAACGCATGATATACACGTTGAAAACCCATGAACGCATAATCAAATTCCAAAACCATTGATATTAATCACAGAGAACGCATTCATATTTTGAAAACATTAGTGTTACTCACAGAGCTTGATAATCGCTTAAGGAAACTTCCCTTTCCTCCCTCTAATTTTGTTTCCCGAGCTTCTTGGACGCAGGGTTTGCGAGTCTAAAACGCAAGGCAATTGATTTTTCCTTCTGTCAGCCCGGTTGGACGCAACCCTACACCTTGAACGCAAGGTTGATAACTTGAACGCAAGGTGCAACCTTTCAAAAAAAGAAAAAAAAAAAAAAAAAACTCTTCTGGCTTCACCACTTTGAACTCACAGATCTCCTTGAACGCAGTCTATCTTGAATGCAACGTTCACCTTGAACACAGAGTTTATCTTGAATGCAAGGCTGGTCCCTTAAACACAAAATGACTTATTGAACGCAAGGTAGCTAGGTTGTTAAGAACACCTTAACTCTTAGCCGCAGACTTCCACTACAGACGCAAGGATTACTCTTATGCGTTTGACTTGTTCCGAGATACGAATCATGCTTACATTATAGTGCCCCTATGTGTCCATCTACTTCTCCTTTCTAAGGTTTAGCTTCTTTATTTTCTTTCTTCCTCCTGGCCTTCCTACTTTTGACCAGGTTTCTCCCTCGCATACTACCATGCGCCTGTGCCTTAATCGCATACTATCATGCGTCCATCACTTCTTTTCTTATGTCCATATCTTAGCTACAAGCCCTTCTCTTGAGTGAACATCCGACTATACTTGTTATTCTATTAACCAAAATCATCTCAAGATCTTCCTCATGCATTTGTAGTTTATGCGTTTATCTCTACTTTGTTATGCGTCCATGACCTTCCTTCCATCCTTAAGGATCCCTTGATTGTCCCTCTATGTATTCCTGAGTTGTAATCCAAGGTTATGCTTCTAACCTCTTCCTTATGCTTAGCTATCTTCTCAACGATAAATCCTAGCATACGTCCATCTCCAGCTTCTTTCCTTTAGGCTTACTTCTCAACCTTCTAAATTATCCAATTCTTCAACAAAATCTTCCTTGATGGAAGTCATGCTTTTACTTTAAATTATAATAGCATCTTTCCTCAATCCCACTTTATGCATTTTATCCTTCTTTCCGAGACTTAGATTTCCTTCCAACACACCATTACTCAACTTTAGTCCACTTACTCATACGACCTATTTAAGCCAAGCTTACATCTCCTTCCTTAATTACTTTGGGTTCATTTCTTTCCCTCGGCCTCTCAGGTTACCTCCTATGCGTTCACCTCTTTCTCCCTAGCTCTTGGGTTTCCTTACAATACTTCAACACTTACCCATTTTCTTTTCCATAATGGTTACCTTTATCATGCGTTTCCTTAGTCTTAACCTTGCGTCCAACATGGTCTCTTACTTACAAAATATGCGTCCAACTCAACTCTTAAGCACAAACCTTTCTTTCCTTTAAATTCAACGCATGCTTATTCCTATTTTGGCAACATTTCTCGGCCAACTCCACAAACTTGTGTTCCAATACCACCTCTCTTGTCTTACTTCTTTTCTTTATAAACTCTTAAACGCATAGGTTCAAGAAGTACGGTGTTACAAAGCCCAAGTCAAAATGGGACGTATCACCCACAAGCATCCGAACCTTGTCTTCCAGTAGCCTCCTGCTTGAGGTCAACCTTTGGGTGTACTTTGTTAAGAAGCGGCTCATCCCAACAACGCATGACAAAACAGTATCAAGGGATCGAGTGATGGCAGCATATTGCATTATGCGGGGAATCCATCTGGACGTTGGACGCATAATAGCAGCTCCAATCAGAAGTGTCTTCAGTAAGCCAAGGGGGTAGCTATTTTTCCCTTGGCTCATTATGAGCTTATGTGCTAATGCTGCCATTGGAAGTGATAAAGAAGTGTTAGACGCAGATCAGATGATGGAGGTAAATAGTGTTATCGCCAATAAAACTCTGCGCCGGCTGATGAGAGGATCACAACATCAACCAGAGCCCACCACGGCCACCAAAGGATCCCATCAGCCAGCACCCCTAGCTGAATCACTTCCAAAGCTGTCAAAGAGGAAAGAAAAAGGGAAGTCATCCAAACTAAAATGCAAGACTGTGGCAAGGCCTAATGCCACCATTAGAACTTCCCTTTCCTCAAGTCCTTCACCCCCACTCCCATTGACCGCCAGAGAGCCAACGCTTCCTCCACCTCCTCTAGAAACGCAAACCCAACCACAAGCTTTCCCCTCAATCCAAACTGCCTCTTCTTCTTCAACTTCTCATCAAAGAGTTAATGACTCACACTATAGGGATTTTGGCGCGACTACTATGCATCCGTCATCCCCTGCGTTTGACGAAACTCCATCAACCTCTCGCCCCCAGCCAAACCGTCCTCACCCACAATTGCAGCCTCAACCTCAAGAAGACCAACTCGACCTCAATTGGGAGATAGTGTAAGCATACATGCAACAATCAATCCTACGTTCAATGATGCACTCGATGATATGCTAGCATGCTGGCAGACGGAGCAGTTTCACTTTACATTAAATTATATTCATCAACTATTTTCGATTCGACCGAAAGTCTCGCCCCCTAACATTCCTAAACACCTACAACGTACGCTTGTCTTCCCAATGTCGCAACCCCCTGCACCTGAGCAGCAACGCAGACCTGATGAAGACAAGTCGGATAGCTAAAAATTTAGGGGTGTAGTTAGAGTTGTATCTTCTTTATAGCTTTCATTGCAATTATCTTCATCTCCAACTGTATGCATTTGTGGGATAAAAAATTAATAGAATAAAATTTCTTCGCCACATCGAATGTCTATTTACATCTTTGCGTTTCTCCTTGTTTTAATTTCATTCCAAGTACATTTAATTATTCCCAACTTTTATCTTTGCATTGAAAAGTTAGTCACTATGATGATTATCATGCTTACACTTTTTGTTCACTCTTAAGTTAGATTACTTTCAATGTGTCTGTATATTATTCCTTAGAAACGCAAACCTACTTTGCATGCATGCAAGCTGCCAATTCAAACCTCTTTTACGAAATCTTTCAACATAATCTTTGTTTACAATTTAAGCAATGAGGACCTTGCTACTCCCAAGTTTGGGGGTGGGAGAGGTTTGAATTGTCAAAGATAAAAATATGAAGAACTTATCTCAACCAAAAAAATTAAAAAAATTAAAAAAAATTAACCCAAAACTCCGCTGACAAGACTAATGCAACTATCTTGTTAAGAGTTTAGCTGAAAACGACACCTGCTCGTAGTTGGCTGCCTCCATGCACCCTATAGTTGGTGTGTCAAAACGAATGTGGGTAATCTTAATCAGCGACGCATAGATAAATAACAAACTCCAATATCTAGTGAGGAAACCGAACTTAGATAAGAGTTTACTCGAGAAGGACACTTGCTCGTAGTTGGCTGCCTCCATGCACCCCATAGTTGGTATGTCAAAACGAAGGTAGGTAACCCTACTCGACGCATAGTCACCTAATACTTAAGTAATAAAACAAATGAAAGATAAAGAAACTTTATATCTTCATCCTTCCAAACTCAGTGTTAAAAGAATAAACAAATAGCTCGAAAGAGAAGAGTCTTCCCTCTGCCTGACCACTTCACAACATAACTTACGCTACCATCCCGACGAGCTCAAGACATTGAGAAGCCATTCCATGCTTTCTATCTCTTTTCTTACTTATGGTGTAGTCTATTTGCAAGACATTGTATTTTCTAAAACAGTTATTCCGTTCATCAATCTATACATCTTCCATGGCTATTCATTTCTCATCACTTTCCATTTGCTTTTTATCATCCATGAGTAACTAACTCTCTCAAGGGTCACAGGTTGCGTTATCATCTAAATAAGAACCGTAGAAGACTATTTCATTTTTTCAAATGTATTTTTAATCACATGCTTATGTCCATCTAGCTAATCGATATAAGTAGCAATAATCATACTGCTCGGGAGAGTAAGTGATTGTGGAACTCAGTCGACAAGGCTAAGAACTGTTACCTAGACATAGGAATAACCTTGGTACTTAACACTTTCCTATGCGTTATAGACATACAACGCATAGCGGCTGACAACCGAGAGAAGAGTCACTGGTATGAAATATATCTCACTATGTGTTTCCGAATTTAGATGATAACCAACCCCAGCCCTGCGTTTTACCATTTACATAACTTAATTAGCTGACTTTGATGTGTCGCATACCTCTCCATCAAACCACTTTAGCTTAGGTTTACTGCTTTCTAGTTAGTTAAACACATCACTTCTCATCACCTTCTTTAGACGCATGACTCAAATAATCCAACTAATTATAGAATCTGTACAGTCCCTGTGTTCGACCTCAGACTCACCGAGAAAACCTCATTCCTTGCTTACACTTGGGTGAAGGATAGGAAAATTTGACAGATTAGTAACACATAGTATTAAGCATGTTAAATGCATAATAATCAGCTTAATAAAGATACACACAACAAGTACCGATGTGGACTAAATTGTTTTCCCTCTTGTAGATTGAAGGAAGAAGTGAAGGAAGTCGGAAATATTTTTTGTAAGTGAATTCGAAATGACTACCAGGTAAATCGAGTTTAGGAGTTACTTTGTTTATATTTAAAATAAATAAATAAATAAACAAAAGATGAATTTTAGAAATTAGAAGGAAGAAAAGAAAGGAAATGTTAAGCTTTATGGACTACTGAAGTTTAAAAAGAATAATAAATAAATAAAATAAAGTTTAAAAAAATTAATAAATAATAAATAAAAATAAAAAAAGAGAAACCGGAAGCAAAAAGTCGGTGGTGGGGTGTGTAAAGGGTGACCAAATATTTGGCCGACTGATTTTCTTTCATTTTCAAACTCATAACTGACCTAATCTATACCTGAGTGTCAAGGAAAGAAAGGAGTCTAGGGCAAATTGGAAAAGATTTCTGGTCGAATTCGTGGAGCAATTGAAGCTGAAACTGAAGGTTGGTCTTATGCCGCGCAGTCTGAGCAAAGTCTGGTGTTTGGTGAATAACGAGCTGAAGAGACCAAGTGTGAAGCTGAACGTTTGAGATTAGTAAGTTAACTCAATTCTGAACAACTTTTGTGAAGGATAGTTCAGCTGAATATGAAGAGAAAGAGGTTTAATTTTAGGTGGAAGTGACTAGAATGGATTTTCGAGTGATCTTGAGCAGGGCGAAGTAAATTTTAATTATCGGACAAACAAAAAGGAGTTAAGTTCTGGAATGTTGAGTAAGCTAGAAAACACATTTTTTTACAGGTTTGTAGTTCTAATTCGGGCTGAGAATACAACTTTTAACAGATAAAAGTGAAGATGGAAGCGAAAACAGTAGCAGAGTGACACAGGTTTCGCTGGAAAATTAGCGACACTGAAGGCGTGAGGGTGAGCAGCAAGATCAGTCTCGCTAGGTATCACTAATCGGTTTTTGTCTCACAAATATCGTTAGTCTCGCTGGCGTTGCTACTCTCACTAGTCTCACTGGTCAAGTAAGTCTGGTTGATTTTTTCTTAGTTTCGCTAGAGCAAATCTCGTTGGTTTGGACAAGTCTCGCTTGTTCTATAATTTTGTTAGTAGTTGGTCTCGCTAGTGAGCTTTATCTTAACGCTTAAGAAATATTTCCTATACTTTAACGAGAATTCTAAGAAATCTAACAAAGGAAATTAAACCATTTAAGGCCGAGAGGAGCTAGGAACGGCATATAACCCTTTAAGGGCTCGAGACAAGTAGTGAGTGACAATTTTATTCTAAATAAGCATACTTTATACAAAATTTTCATGCTACTTACCGTTGCTTGGAAACATGTTTAGTTTACACTTTTCACGGGTTTTAAATATGCTATGATGACTATTTGCTTAAAGGAAACATGTATTTCCATGTAAATGCATATTATGGTTTTGCATTGGAAATATTTGAAGCATACTAGTTTGTTAATTGAGTTTTACGAAAGGCATGCTATTTATTACTCTATGATTTTATGGAAGCATAATGATTGTGAAGGAATTTGTGAAAGTCTAAAATGTTATAAACTCGTGAATTTTTATTATGTTTTTAAAAAGGCTCCCAATGCCGAAGGACTCGGAGAAAGCATGTGAATGGCCTAAATCTCGTATATGGGACCCGGTAGTGAAGGAATTGAGAAGATATTCGGGTAATCCAGGATATGTTATCTATGTGCACATAGAGGTATGATAGTTGTTGTTGTGTTAAGATTACTCCACACAACTAAGGATATTTGACCTTGGGTGTGTCGAGACTACTCCGCCCCAACTAAGGATGTTTTCGACATTGAGTAGCGTTAAGCTCCGTTTTGCCTCAACTAAGGAGAGTGTTTTTGAAATAAAGTGATTTTTCATGTTTCTTTTTCGGAAATGAACATATATGGTATGACAACGCTACTTGAGCATGTTTTGCTTGGATATGGGAATGAACTATTGTTATTTATTTATTTTCATAAATTGATTACGGTTTTGGTTAGCTTTCGAGTTAAATGAAGGTTTTTACTAAATATGTCACTCACTAGGTAACCTAGCTCATGTTTTCCCTATTTTTTTGTTTTTCAGGTAGCGAGCGAGTCCGGGGTGCTTAGCCTACACAACAACTTGTCTAAGCCCACCATCAGTGTTTGGAATTTTGAGCATTGTAAATATTTGATCTTAAACCTGTGTTGTACATCTAGAGGGTTAAGGGGTGGAAGTTAGTCAACTTGTGTAAATTAAAGGTTGAATGTAAATTTGTATTATTATGTTAGCTTAACTTTGGTTAAAGATTGATGTTCAATCATTGTATATGTATCTGCTTATTAGATGGTTGGTCAAGGTATAAGTTTGACAGTAGATGTAAGCCCTACACTTCGTTGAAAGGAAGGGCAAGTTAAAGCATGGTAAGTGTGGAGGCCGAGAGCTTAAGTCATGAGTTACCTTGCGTTGAAATGAATTATGCATTGAAGTGTATTACACGCTGGAAAGATCCAAGGCACTGACCAAGAGCTTTTGATTGTGGTGTAGTGTATGAAGATGTGGTTATCAATCGCTAAGTGATACTGCTATGCGTTGAGAAGTGGCTATGTGTTGAAGGTTGGTATGCGTTGGTGCATAGAAAAGTGGCCGAGAGGACCATGTGTTGGTCAGCTATTCGACGATGGGGCACTGGGCAATTAGTAGCGCAGTAAATTGATGTTGTGCGTTACTGAAACCATGCGCGAAAGGTTTGCGTTGGCCAACCTAAGTAGGAAGGTGATGGCAGTGCTGGTGAGTCAGTGGTCTATGTATATATATATAAGTGAGTGCACCGAATAATTAAACACTTTAGGCATATTTTCGAACTCAGATTGATTCCATTTCGCAGACGAACAACGAGGAGAGGTGGAAAAAGGTATTTATATCGAATTTAAGTTGAATTCAAATCATTTCCATGGTGAAATTGAAGCCGGAACCAAAAGCTTGACTGTTGTCGAGAAATCTGGACATCATTCGGTATTTGAAGAAGAGTGAGCTGAGGAGGTTGAAGCTAGGGCTGGAATTTTAAGGTTAGTAAGTTAACTCAACTCTTAGCAACTTCCATGAAGGATGTTTAAGCTGAATTTGAACAAAAATATGTTAAATTCTAGGAGGAAGTAATCGAAGTTGAACTACTAGATGATTCAGAGCAGTCGGAGTCATTTGAGAATAGTTCTCAAACGAAGAAGAGTTATGGTCTGAAATTTTTAGGTAAGTTAGAAAGTTCACTTCTTCACAAGTTTGTAGAAGGGAGGAAGTTATGAATTTGGCTGGAATACGATTTTTAGCAGGTTAAAGAAAGAGTTAGAAGGGGAAGAAGAAAGCAGAGGCCATCAGGGGTCGCTAAGATAGTGCTAAAGAGCTGGAGAGTGAGCAACGAAACGAGTGTCGCTGGTAACGCAAAGGGTTTTGCGTCTCACAACTCTCGCTGAAGTCTCGCTGGGTGTCACTCCTAAGGTAATCTTGCTAGTCTCGCTAAGCCTGGTCTCCCTAGTGCCACATGGTTGTAAGTAGGTTTCACTAATAATCTCGCCGATACTTATGGAAAGTTGTAAACGAGAGAGGGACCAGTGATGAAACACATGTTTGAGATGTTTAAGCAAATATAGTGAATATAGAGAGAAATACTAGACATGTCTAACACGAAAAAAGTGCGTTTACAGGCCAAGAGGAGCTAGGGAAAGCGTATAACGCACTCGGAGCTAAGAATAAGTTGTGAGTGACATTATGGTTTGAGATAAGCCTACTTAATTACCATTTTCTATATGATCAGTAATACCATGAAGCATGATTTGGGGTGTACCCATATGTATGAATCCAGAACATATCTTATATGTAAGATAGAGCTTGAAAGCGTATTAATTGATGTTCCTAAGTCTTACTAAGCTAGTTGCTTGATGAATGATATGAGAACTCTGAGATTCCATGATTTATGTTCAATTTGTGATTAATATGAAGTGCATGTCAGTACCTTAGAAAGATTGAAATGGGACCCAATGCTAAAAGACGTTGAGAAGGCATGTGGGCAGCCCTAGTATTTCTATGAAGCTCTCACCAAAGGACATAGAGAAGGTGATTGAGTATCCACTGGGACCCTAGTACCGAAGGACGTGAGAAGGTATACGGGCAGCCCGTGATCAGACAATCATATATGCATAATAAAAGGCATTTGACGCTGATGTGTTGAGATTACTCCATAGAGCTAAGGTTTATCGACGTTGGGCGTGTTGAGTTCGCTCTGCCTCAACTAAGGATTATTGAAAAGAAACCCAGTTGTGTGATCACAGTTAGTTGCAGGTTTGCAGTGCGTGACTAAGCAGATTATACTAGTGATTGTAGTTAAGCTTTATTGAGTTTATATTTTAGATAGTCACTTACTGAGCATTGTAGCTCATAAATTCTCGTTTCTTTGATATTTTTTTCCAAGTAGCGAGCGTGTTCGGGGTGCTTAGCCTACCATCAAGACTCGTCTGGGCCTAATCAGGATTTTGTACTTGGGAACTTGTAAACCCCAACCCTATGTAGATATTCTACTTTTTTTGAGTAACATAGTGAGATATATTAGGCATACTTGTAAATTATTGCACATGGCCTCATTAATTTTACTCATAGTGTTATCCTATTAGTAGACCTTTGCATAACTATTGTATATGCTAAGTCTAATGCCAGCAGAATCTTATATATATATAACAGTGTTAGCAGGACGAAGAATAGTTTTAACACTCACTCCTAGGTAAAAAAAAAAAAAAAAAAAGATATCTAGGATAGTGGTATTACAGTAGATGCCGTAAGAGGGTCGGTGTCTGCTGTCCTCACACTTTCTCCTAGGTTAAGAGGGTACCCGGGAGAGGGTGTGATAATGATCCCACCTCCCTACTTGCCCAAGTCCCCAAAATTGTTGGCTTATTAAGTCGCAGACACGAGTCGCTCTCACTCATACAAATCAAAGGACTGCCCACATAGACAGGAGTTCATAACTCAGTCAGTATTGAGATCAAGTTACATATGATCATCCTATGAAATGTTAATCTCTTCAGTTGACGGTGTTATAAAGAGACATTAAACATTTTACGGTCTAGTCTTATAAAAATTCTTTGTATAGGATACCCTCACTCACATGTCTCCATATGAATGATTTGGATCAAATTGTTTGTAACACTTACAACATTTTTAACATTTACAAAGTGGGTTGTATCTGTAGTGTTACCAAGAGAAGGCACCCAACCTTATCTATATACTACAGACCATTTAGGTTGTTACTTGAACATGATCCACTTGTATGTCTATCACATATTGTTCAAGCTACATAAAATATCCTTGGATCTTAGTTTATTGGATTGAGTTACACAAGACTAAATGTCAAATAAAATAATTTCTTATTTTATTAAGTAAATAAATTTTGTTTCTACAATAGAAACTATAAGATTTAGGACACAAATCTTGATAGTATAAACTTAATAAGAGGTGTTTCTTGGTAAGTGATATGCGCAAGCGCATGTTGAGTAGTAATATAGTTGGCCAAGGCTGAGTATCGTCGTTTGGGAAATCGGTTTGCTTAACTTTTAGCTAGTAAGAGATTCTTCCAATTTTATTTAGGGAACCCAACTATGTAAATATAAGTCCTAGAAAGAAAATTAAAGATAGACATTGGGGCAAAACTAGACAAAGACACATCCTATGGTGATGATTTCATTGATGGATTAGTTATGTTAGTTGTTTAGACATCGAATTAATTTTATGCTAACTAAAAACCTAAGAGTCTTTTCTCCAGGTATCCTCTATCGAGCTCAACCCTTTCTAACACCTAATTATCAACTCATTATCATGTAATCAATTAATTAGGCGCAACACTAGGTTCCTCTTTTGTTGATCTCTATTAATCTCCTATTATATTTACATATTTGATTAAGAGTTAACAGGCTAGTTCCAATCTAATGCCCTCCCTCTCAAGAAAGACATCAAATTGAAATCATTCAAGCGTTGCCCAATGGTTTGAAAACAAAAAACATAAGCATGCCAAAATAGTTCATGCATTCAATAAAATCAAGAACAATCAACAAAGTCTCAAAATCCAAAAACCACATCAAAACCCTAAGGACTACAAATCAGTTACTCATGGCTACAATACCAATATTGTAAGCACTGGCCTATAATACTAAGTGTTGTTGGGAGAAGGCAAGTGTAATGGTGACTATGCGTTGCTAGAGGAAAAGTAGCCGAGGGTGGAAGAGCTAAGCATTGGCCAAGACTATGCGTTGATGAAGGCAGAGAAGAGTATTTTCTTTTGAGTGGCCATGCGTTGAAGATGAAATCATGAAGAGTTATGAGCTGAAGCAGTCACTTGCGTTGGAAGAGAAATTGATCATTGGCGGGGAAAGAAATGTTTTGATTGTTGGTAAGGTTGCCATGCGTTAAAGTCCCCATGTGTTGAAGACGGATATAATTGACCGAGTTGTATGCGTTGAAGGTAAGAGGCGTTGAGGGCACCATGCGTTGAGGGTAGCTATCTGCTGAGGGTGTTGATGGTAGGCTACGTTGAATGCCTTACCTTGAATTGAGAAAGGAAACCCCGCGTGCCAGCCTGTATAAGAGAGTTAAGTCGGCAATATATATAGGTGAGTAAATTGAATATTTTATCATTTTTAGACATTTTTGGGAGCTTAAGTCAGTTCCATTTTTCAGAAGAACTACAAGAAAAAAAGAAGAAGGTGTTCTTGTGGATTTTGGATAGAAGCCTGCTCGTTTTGGTATTGAAATCTAAGCTGGAACAGAACGTTATTTGTGGACGCACAACTGGACAGTATCAGATATTTGGAGTGAAACAAGTCGAGAAGATCGAGTCTAAGGCTGAAATTTTAAGGTTAGTAAGTTAACTCAATTTTGAACAACTTTTATGAAAGATGTTTGAGTTGAATTGGAATAGAGACAAGTAAACTTTTAGCTGGAAGTTACTGATAAGGAATTTCTGTGCAATCTGTAGTAGTGCGGAGAAATCTTACAATATCTGATGAACAAGGACAAGTTAAGCCACGAAAATTTGAGGTAAGCTAGAAAAAATATTTTTCTACAAGTTTGTAGAAGGAAAGAAGTTCTAAATTTGGTTGGAAATATGACTTTTAATCGACAGAAGTGAGAACAAAAGGAAAGGAGGAAAACTCTACTG
This sequence comes from Citrullus colocynthis, assembly GCA_031780015.1. Lineage (NCBI taxonomy): Eukaryota > Viridiplantae > Streptophyta > Magnoliopsida > Cucurbitales > Cucurbitaceae > Citrullus > Citrullus colocynthis. Next base: position 107,004 of record QLSR01000030.1, read on the forward strand.
TCGGGTTTGCTAGGAAGCTGATATCCCGGAGAATTGGAGAGTGAGTAGCGAGACAAATCTCACTGGGGGTACAGAAAAGCTTTTTGTCTCACAAATCTCGCTGACTCTCGCTAGGTATCGCTCGTCAGGTAAATCACGCTAGTCTCATTTATCCTGGTGTCGCTAGTATCGTGTCCTGTTGGTAGTTCCGCTAGAAATCTCTCTGGAATGAGGGAGTTTTGTTAGTAGTCTTGCTTATTAAGTTTACTTTGGAAAAAAGGGAGACTCAGTGATAAATCATGATTTAAGTTTAATTATGCAAACTAAATGATCAAGTAAAAGAAACGTAATATAAAGAAAAATGTCTATTTCTGGCCAAGAGGAGATAGGGAAGGCGTATAATCCACTCAAGGCCTAGAAAGAGCTGTGACTGACACTTTTCTTGTTTCACGATTTCGTTGTAGATGTTAGTTTCGTTTTCTAATTTATTTACGATTTTGTGATCAATCAATTTACAAAGCATGGTTTGTGTTTTGTTAAACGGTATTGAAAAGATGTTTATGAAATGTTATTGATATATGAATTGCCCTGTTTTCTCATGAAAGATTTGTATATGAACTGTTTTGTATAAGAATTGCTTTCCTTAAAGGAAAAATGTTTTAGAGGAGACTCAGTGCTGATGGACATGGAGAAGGCACGTGCGTATCCCCAGGACCCAGTTCTGAAGAACATGGAGAAGGTACTTGGGCAACCCGCCATGTTCCTATGTGCACATAGAGGTTATATGCTGGTGCGTTGAGTTCTGCTCCGCATCGAGCCTTATTTGTTTTCGACGTTGGGGTGTTGAGTTTTGCTCCGCCTCAACTAAGGAGAAGTATTGTAACCATACTGTTATATTTACGAATTGCTGAAAAACCATGTATGATTTAATAAGGGCATTTAAACGTGATTTAATCAATGAAAATGAGATGATTCTATGTTTCACTCATGCTGTCAGAATTTGTTTAAATCCTGATGATTTTCGAACTAAAATTAGTTTGTTAAAAATTAGTCACTCACTAGGCTGTTAACTTATGTTTTCAAGTTTTCTTTCCCCTGCAGGTAGTTAGGACGTTCCGAGTGCTTTGCCTACTCCAACTCGCTCTGCTTAAGCTTTGAGTTTTCAGAAATTTGTCCTGTTTGAAGAGTTGTATGTATGTAAAACCTTATATAGGAGGCATGTAGACCTAGTTGTACATTTTCTGGGAGTTGAAATACGGTTTTGTATAAGGGCTTTATGGATGAGTTGTAAATTTGAATTATCGATATGTATATAACTTCCTATGTGATACGGTTTCGGATATATGAAGGAGCAATATGTATGTTGCGAACTCACAGGATCAGTTTGTAGAAATGGATGGTATGTGTCACAGGAAGGGTGATGTATGCTGTCCTCACATCTCCTTTCAGGTTATGTAGGCAATCTGGGAGGGGGTGTGACAAATATAGACATTCATAATGCAAACCAAACTCAAAGAAACAGAAAAACAAAAAGGAAAGAAGTTGCAAGTCGAGTTCTTGACGATCGTCCTAGAATCTGGAATTGCACTCCAACGGTCTCTTTAAATCGGCTTCTAGTGGAGGCCTTGACAACTCCCTCCATAAAACCCTAAACCATCCTTGTCACACCCCCTCCAAGATTACCCTTTTTAACCTTAAAGGAGTTATGAGGACAGCAAACTTCACCCCTTTTATGAGATTCACTGCCCATCTGTACCCGAATATCCTGTTGAAAACATGATTTAACATAACCGCCCATAGTACATAATCTTAAATTAAAAAACATTCAGATCCACCAAGCCAATAATTACAATAACATGAGAACTTATATTTACATAAACTAGTACTCCAACCTTGATCACAACTAAATTTAGATGACATATATGTTATCCTAACTCATTCCCAACATATAACTAGCTATGTCTACATTCCACATACTGATGCACACTTTGAGTGTTAACCGCAAGTGGGGTCAAGTTATAATATAAGACGGTGAAGTCCGAATATCGTTTCACTGAAGATCCAATTGTGAAGGTTTACGTTACTTAGCTATTTTAGAATCGAATCAATTTTAATTGAGGATTGGAATTAATATTGTTAATTATAGAAAATATAAACCAAATAAGGGAAGTAATAAAGTGAGAAACACAAGAGTCAAAGAGATTCTTAGGGTAATGAATCCTTGTTTATTTCATCATGCAATATTATAGATTTCATGTATTTTATTGTAATTCATACGCCTAAGTCTAGAAACTTAATTCCAAGTTATTTTCTCTAAAAAAAAACCTTTTCTCATGCAACTTGATTGATTACTAATCTCTTGAAACCAATACAAATTACATGGCATTAAGAATAGTCTTTAGCAACTTTTATTGTCAACCTAACTACTCTCGTGATAGATTGGACAACAATTCATTTTTATAGATCAAGTTAAACATACAATCTCTCAATCATACATCTAACCTAACATGTAAAGATGGTCAATCCACAAGAGTTAAACACAATAACAATGAAAAGCATAATCATTCCAACAAAACCGTGTAAGTCTACAAGATCAACATGAATTCATAAACAATTCATCAAAACCCTAAAACTAAAAGTTTAGCCACTCATAATTTGAAGCAACATGTTTAAGCAAAATAAACAAAGAAAAAGTGTAAAGAAAGGAAACTCTACTGAAAAGAGGCTCTTGATTGAGGTAGCACCGTCATGATATCCTTGGTTCTCACGTTGGAATTCGAAGGGCGCCGCAACTATCTCGAACTCTTTTCCTCTTCCTTGCAACTAACTCACTCTTTGAACTCTTTTATGAACTCTCACTCAATTTTCTCTTTCTTGTGCCCCTTTTGGTCTGTAGATTAATGGTCGATTGATTGTCTACCTTGACCAAGATGTCCTCCACAATACCGTAGGGATGAACAAATGATCGATCGGCCAAAAGCAAAGATATGGTAGTTGGTTGCACCTCTCCACCATTGAACTTCCTAAACATGGATAAAGGCATTAAGTTAATTGAAGCTCCAAGATTACAAAGTGCTTTAGTAACCTTATTATTGCCTAAATGACAAGGGATAGAGAAACTCTCTGGATCCATTAATTTTGGAGGCAATTTCCTTTGTAATGTCGCACTACATTCTTTGGTTAGTACAACCATTTCATAGTCTCCATACCTTTTCTTCTTAGACAATACATCCTTCATGAACTTGGCATACTTAGGCATTTGTTCTAATGCCCTTGCAAAAGGAAGGTTAATTTCTAACTTTTTGAATATGTCTAAGAACTTTAAAAATTGAGCATCAATCTTTTTCTTTTGAAATCTTTAAGGAAAAGGTAAAGTATTAGCGATAAAAGAAGTAGAGTTAGAAGTACTCCCTATGTTGGACTTTGATTTCTCCTTTTCCTTAGATGCACTCTCTTTTTGTGGAATATCCTCTTCTTGTGGAGGCTCATCATCTTCATCATTGATCAAGGGAGTGGATAGCTTTTTCCCACTCCTCAAAGTCACGGCCTTACACTCCTCCTTTGGGTTTCTCTCGAGGCAACTAGGGAACTTATCCTTTTGCATTGTTTGGAGGGAAGTTGCCATTTGACTAAGTTGAACCTCCAAGTTTTGAAGTGCCTTACCTTGGCTTTGAACGGTTCTTGAAATAGCTTGGACTGAATGCTCCAATGTGGTTGTCCTTCATCTTGACTCTTTGACAAAGTCAAGCATTATGTCCTCTAGTGATGATGTCTTTGCATTCCCTACTCCATTGAATCCTTGAGGTGCTTGCAACATATTCTTGTTGTTAGCATATGAAAAATTCTCATGATTCCTCAAGATGGGATGATATTGAGTTGGAAGATGTTGTTGACTTCGGTATTGTCCTCTATCAACATAATTGGCTATCTCCAACTCACTTGGCAATTGTTGATTTGCCATGGCCGCAAGGGAAGCTACGAATGATGGACTTGCTTGAGCTTGGCTTCCTTGAGAATATTTAGATAAAGCATTAGTGAGAGAAGCCAATTGAGCTTTTAGAGAACTTACCTCGTCCATCTCATATCGTCCAGTGGCTTTTGGCGATGATTGGAGAAGACCGTTCACATGGCCAATTGTACGATATAGTGGCCAAGTCTTCTAGTATGGTATACGCCTCTTGGGCATTCTTTGAAAAAATTGAGCCTCCGGCGGTTGCATCTAGTATGGATTTGGTTGAGCTTGCTAATCCATTGTAGAATATTTGAATTTGCAACCAGTCTGGGTAACTGTGTTGAGGACATCTTCTCAAAAGATCCTTATACCTCTCCCAAACCTCATATAGTTGTTCATCCTCAAGTTGGCGGAATCTTTCAATCTTCGTCCTTAGTCTTTGAGATTTAGCTGGTGGAAAATATTTGTTCAAGAAAGCTTGAGCTAAGATCTCCCACGTTGTGATGCTATCTGGAGGTATGGTTTCCAACCAATCTTTAGAATGGTCCTGCAAAGAGAAAGGAAAAAGTCTTAGTTTAATTGCATCGTTAGAAACACCATTCATCTTTTCCGTCTCGCATATCTCTAAGAACGATCGTAGGTGCTTGTGAGGATCTTCATTGGTTCTTCCTCTAAAGGCTAGCTCTCTAGCCATGTGGATCAACCCATGTTTTAATTCAAAGTTGTTGACATTGATGGGCACATTCATGATGCCGAGATGATTTGCCGATAATGTCGATTGGAAGTAGTCCCAAATTGCCTTTGGTATCTCCTCCGCCATCTCCTCGATGTGAATGTGTTGAACCCTTAGGTTTCTTCTACACGTCATTTCAATCTCAGAATCAAGAGGGAGAATATTAGTATTATCTCGAGGCATACACCGACAAAATAAAAAAATAATAATAATAAATGAATAAAATAAAATAAAATAAAATAAAAAGAATAATATAAAGAATAAAATAAAATAAAATAAAAATAAAAATAAAAATAAAAAAATCAACCAAATAATATACACCTCAAATTAAGATCTATCAATTCTAATGAATATTAAATAACAAAAATCATTCTTTGGATCCCCGGCAACGACGCCAAAAACTTGATGGGCATTTTTAGTGTTAACTGCAAGTGTACGGGTCAAGTTATAATATAAGACGGTGAAGTCCGAAAATTGTTCCATTGGAGATCTAGTCGTGAAGGTTTGTGTTACTTAGCTATTCTAGAATTGAATCAATTTTATTTGAGGATTCAAATTAATATTGTGAGTTATGAAAAATATAAACCAAATAAGGAAAGTAATAAAGTGAGAAACACAAGAGTCAAAGAGAGTTCTAGGGTAATGAATCCTTGTTTATTTCATCATGCAATATTATGGATATCATGGATTTTATTATAATTCACATGCCTAAATCTAGAAACTTAATTCCAAGTTATTTTCTCTCAAAAACAACCCTTTCTCATGCAACTCGATTGATTACTAATCTCTTGAAACCAATACAAATTACATGGCATTAAGAATAGTCCTTAGCAACTTTTATTGTCAACCGAACTACTCTTGTGATAAATGAACAACAATTCATTGTTATAGATCAAGTTAAACATACAATCTCTCAATCATACATCTAACCAAACATGTGAAGATGGCCAATCCACTAGAATTAAACACAATAACAATGAAAAGCATAATCATTCCAATAAAACCATGAAAGTCTACAAGATCGACATGAATTCATAAGCAAATCATCAAGACCCTAAAACTAAAGAGTTTAGCCACTCATAGCTTGAAGCAACATGTTTAAACAAAATAAACAAAGAAACAGTGTAAAGAAAGGGAAACCTATTGAAAAGAGGCTCTTGATTGAGTTAGCACTGTCACGATTTCCTTGGCTCTCACATCGGAATTCGAAGGGCGCCGCAACTATCTCGAACTCTTTTCCTCTTCCTTGCAAGTAACTCACTCTTTGAACTCTTTTATGAACTCTCACTCAATTCTCTCCTTCTTGTGCCTCTTTTGGTCTGTAGATTGATGGTTGATTGATTCCTTATCAGGTCTGCTGGAAACCCCCAAATTTATAGAGTTGGCCGCCCAAAACTTACAAAAACTACCAATTTTTCATTTATGGAAACTTGGCGCCACGGCACGAGTCTATAGTGCCGCGTCGCTCTTGAAAATTTGAAGACAGCGCCGCGGCGCTAGGGTTGTGTTTAGAATAATTTGCTCTCAGGTTTTAGCACCGCAGCGCTACCCCAATTTTTGTCATATTGAGTTTTTCTTCTCCTTTTCGTCTTATTCTTGCTCGGTTTTGATCTTTTGGTCTTTTCTTCTAATTTTCCTCATTTTAACCTGAAAACCACTAGCAAACAAGTGAAATCTAGTATAAACTCCCTTAATTTTAGAGGATAGAAAGCACTTTTCAAGTGCTTATCACATACACAATGTAATTTACACATACAAAAACTATGATGAATATTATTTTTTGTTGACTTAAACCTTTAGTAGGGTGAAGTTTGAGTAGGCTAAGCACCGGGAACTCTTTCGCTACCTGGAGAGAATAGAAAACAAGGAAAACGTGGGCTGGAAGTCCAGTGAGTGACATAATATTAAAACACAACTTGTGAATTAAATCATGCTTAATAATAGAGAAAACATATACTGTATCATAAAGCGTGCTTAGGCAAGGAAGAAAACATAAGCCATGCCATTTGATTAAATAAAACTTTGAAACTAATCAAATATTCATTTACATTCAAAAATACCCTTAGTTGAGGTGGAGCAAGCTTAACACACTCAACGTCGAAAACAAACCTTAGTTGGGGCGAAGTAATCTTGACACACCCAAAGTTGAAAACCTTAGCTGATGTGGAGTAATCTTAACACAATATCGTCATCGCTCACTATGTGCACATAGGAACTATCTCAAGCTGCCCAAGTACCTTCTCCACGTCCTTTAGTACTGGGTCACTAGGAAACTTAAATGCCTTCTCAACGTCCTGCAGCATTGAGTTGCCTCATGTCATAGGGTTGCCCATATGCCTTCTCAACATCCTTCAGCATTGGGTCTCTAAGAAAACATTTAGAAAACATGTATGTTTTGCATAAAACGTACATCATAAAATGTTTCATGTAAAATCAGGTCATTTCTCAGTGAATAGCATCATTTAACCATGCTTTCTACAAACTTGTGCAAAATAGATAAATCATGCTTTTCATGCCATAAACCAGATAACACATTAGTCATACTTAACATTTAGCAAATCATCATCAAATCAAATTTTATAAGATATCACAGCTAGACATTATAAATAGATTCCTTTAAGGAAAAATGAGTGTCACTCACAATCCGTGCCTGTTCCTCGGGGTTTATAGGCTTTTCCAATCTCAATGTGACCTGAAGTATCATTTATGTGTCATTAGATCCTCTCCTTGAAGTCCTTACAATCATCACTTAACTACATTTCATCCACATTGTCCATATCAAGCCTAATTTCCACCTTTATACCATTTTTACTCTTTTAGGGGCCTTTTCGCAAAATTCTCAAAAGTTCCAAAAATATCCAAAAATCAGCTTAAAATTCATATTTACCCATTTTAAGGCCAATTATTCAAAAAAATATCAATTAGAGTCCAAAAATATCCAAAATTACCCAAGATGGTTGTGGGCACCCTTAGTGGGCAGCAGGTGGGCAAGGGGGTGCTGGCAGGGGCATGGTGGCAAGGGCGTTGGCGTTGGGCATGTGCCGCACAGGGTGTGCGGGTGGGGGGTGCTGGCGACAGGTATGGGCAGGCCCTCTTGGCAGCTTCTAGCTGACTTTGGCCAACGGTCTCCTATTTTCAACCCCATTTTTCAAAGCTCCAAAACACATTTTCCTTTCAAATAAAATTCAAATAAAAATTATAGGGCTCAAGTGTAGCCTCTTAACTGACTTACCAAGAAAATTGAGCTCCGAAAACCTTTTCGAGCACCCTTAAAAAATTCCTCACAGCTAACTCATCTGGTTTGCTCGATATCTACGACAACCTTTAGTATTTTCAAGATTTCTCAAGCTTCCCGATCTCAAATCACTTCGGTAGCCCTAGGTTGGATTCCTAACTCACAGAGCTTTTTATGGTCCAAAAATGATGAAAATGGCACAAGTGAATCAGGGGAACCGACGTTGTAATTGAGCTGCTTGCTTAGAGTCTGAGTTGCTGTCTTGAATTGTAAGCCCTAATTTCTATCATTCTTTGCTTTAAAAAATGATAAAATCATGATTAAAAGTTGGCTAGGGTTGGTTTGAATGGTTAGGAGGGTAGGTGGAATTAAAGTGCATGTTTAAGTAACTGTGATTACTTTCTTCTTCCATTTACTTTTAATAAGGAACAAGAGAGATGAAGATAAGGGTGTAGTTGAATAAGAAAGTGTGGCTGGACTTAGGAGGAAAAATTTTGCTAAGTGTTGAAGGAAAATCTCAAGTCAAAGGTCAGCAAGTTGGAAATAATTTAGGGGAAGTGAAAAATTAAGAAATAAATACTAAATTAAATTAAAATGATTATTTAAAGGGATGTTATTTTTAATTTGGATGGCTAGGATGAGAAGAAAATAGAAGAAGCCACATTGAAGTAAGTAGGTGTGTGGCCAAAGCTAATTAGTTGGACTGGGCAGCAGCTCGAACTCTAAACAAGCAACTCAATTACAACGTCGGTTCTCCCGATTCACTAGTGCTATTTTCATCATTTTTAGACTAGAGAAAGCTCTATGAGTTAGGAATCAAACCTAGGGCTGCCGAAGTGATTTGAGGTTGAAAAGCTTGAGAAATCTTGAAAATACTGAAGATTATCGCAGAAACCGAGCAAACCAGATGAGTTAGCTTTGAGGAATTTTTCAAGGGTGCTCGAGAAGGTTTTCGGAGCTCAATTTTCTTGGTAAGTCAGTTAAGAGGTTACTAGGTTAATCTTGACCCCCATAATTTGTATTTGAATTTTATTTTAAAGGAAAAGGTGTTTTGGAGCTCTAAAAAATCCAGTTGAAAATAGGAGATTGATGGCCGAAGCCAGTTGGAGGCTACCCAGAAGGCCTGCCCATGCCTGCCGCCAGCACCCCCCCACCTGCACACCCTATGTGGCACATTCCCTCAACGAGTTAGCTTTGAAAGGAAATGGTTAAGTGTTGGCCATGTGATGGGTGACCATGCGTTGAGGGTATGTCTAAAGCTTGACAAGAGTGGCCGCTGGTAGGCATGCGTTGAAGAGGGGAGCTCGGAGTGGAAGTTGATGTGAAGGAAGAGGGGTGCAATATGCGTTAATAGAAGTATGCGTTGAAGGCTACTATGTGCTAGAAGTTGGCATTGCTATGCGTTGAGATGGCCTATGCGTTGAAGGATGGTATGCATCGGGCATAGAAAGTGGTCGAGAAGGCCATGCGGTAGTCGGCTATTTGGCGTTGGGCAATCAGTGGCATAATAAGTTGAGACTATGCGTTGCCGAAGCCATGCGCGGAAGGTTGCATTAGCTAATTCAAGAAGGAAGATGATTTTAGAGCTGGTAAGTCGGTGATTTATTTTGACATATAAAGGAGTGCATCGAATAATTAAGCCTTTTTGGGACATACTTTCGAACTCATATTAACTTCATTTCGCAGACGAACAACGAGGAGAAGTGGAAGAAGGTGCTTATATCGAATTCAAGTAGAAACCAGATCATTTTCATGGTGACTTTGAAGCTGGAACCAGAAGCTTGATTGTTGCTGATAAATTTGGACACCAATCGGTATTTGAAGGAGAGAGAGCTAAGGAAGTTGAAGCTAGAACTGAAATTTTGAGGTTAGTAAGTTGATTCAATTCTTAGCAACTTCCATGAAGGATGTTTAAGCTAAATCCAAGCAAAAATATGTTAATCTCTAGGAGAAAGTAAGCAAAGTTAAACTGCTAAGCAAATCAAGGCAGTCGAAGTTATTTGGGAATAATTCTCAAACGAAGACGAGTCATGGTCTGAAATTTTGAGGTAAGCTAGGAAACTCACTAGGTTACAAGATTGTAGAAGAAGGAAAATTCTGATTTTGGCTGTAATATGGTTTTTAGCAGGATAAAGAAAGAGTTAGAAGGGAAGGAAGGAAACCGTGATATCAAGTGTCGCTAGACAGTGGTATCGCTAAGGAGCTGGAGAGTGAGCAGCGGAACGAGTGTCGCTGATAAACGCAAAGAGCTCTGCGTCTCACAACTCTCGCTGAAGTCTCGCTAGGTATCACTCCTTAAGGTGATATCGCTAGTCTAGTTCACTCCGGTTTCACTAGTGCAGTACCCAGTAGTGTGAATTTCGCTGGTAGTCTCGCTAGTGACATAAAGTATCGCTAGTTATTAATATGCATACTTAATGATTATGAAAAAGGAGTTCAAGGGAAACCTAATGTGAGAAATGTGCTTTTATAGGCCAAGAAGAGCTCGGAAAAACATATAATCCGCTCAGGGCCTAAGACAAATCGTGATTGACTTTCTAATTTATCCAAGGATTATATTTAACATTGTGCAAGTGAAAATGAGTATATTATATGAACCCCTGTATGTGTGTTATCTAAATGCAAACCATGGCCGAAGGACCATGTGTGAAGGCCTATGAGGTTATGATATATGGAACTCAGTGCCGAGGGACCATAAGTGAAGGCACTTGAGAAATTGATTAAGATAGTTTCCAATGCCCAAGGACCTTGTGAGAAGGCATATGGAAAACCAGTACACGATGGCTTGGTGTTGAGGGACCATGAGTAAAGGCACTTGAGCAGTGAATTAATAATGAAACTCAGTGCTGGGGGACAATATGAGAAAGCACTTGAGAGTTGAAACGCCGAGGGACGAAATGTGAAGGCGTATAGAAATATGAAAAATAGGAATTGAATTATGAGGTTAATAGCGTTGAGCTTTGCTCCGCTGCTTCTTAGAAAGATATTTATGCTATATTGTTTGGTGGCATGAGTGACCTAGTAATCTGTACTAATAAGATATATAGTAGTTTTATGATCAGCGTTAACTCAAGGATTAAATTGTTATAGCTAATTTAGTCACTCACTGGGCTTTAGGCTCACGCTTTCTTGTTTATTGTTGTTCGTTTCAGATAGCGAGCGTGTCCGGGACGCCTAGTCTACAGAAGATCCTCGTCTGGGCTTAGTTGATTTTAGTTCTCTGGGATAGTTGTAAATACTCAGTCTAAGTACATGTTTTGTCATATATGATCCTTGTGGCATAACGAGTGTGGGTTTTGTACTGTATGCTGAACAAATACACATTTATGATAAATTATGAGCTGAGAAATCTTATGTAAAACTTATGTTTAACTTATAATGTTTCACTAGCAAAAAGTTTTGTATAATTGATCTGGTATTGAATTGTGTTTCAAGATATAAGATGACGTGCATGTGTGTAGGTTGCATCTACTCCTAGGTTAGGAAGGAAATCTGGGAGGGGGTGTGACAAGGACAATACTGTGTCAACAAAGACTATCAAATCCCACATATGCTTTTGGATGTCATCACGAGTGTCAAGACGACATCAGCTTTCTCTCTCCTGCTCGGGTTGACTTGTCGAAAACCATCATAATTCACCCCATGGCTATTTTTCCACCTTGAGACTTCCCGGACATCCATCCATCCGAACATATTTAGGCATGAACCTTCCCATGTCCATACTAAATGTCGAGCCAAAACACCATACTTGGTACTATATTTTGGTGCGTTGTTCAATTTGACATGCTTGTCCACTTATCTTGGTGTGTTGGATGATGCACTGTCCTCTTCGGTTGCATCACAGCACTTCTCTTGGCACTCTATCATTGCCAGATGTGTCAACACTCTTGTGTTGCCACTACACTGTCTACACAAGTGGGGTCACAATCTACTATCTCAAAGTTAGATTGTGACACCCAGCGCCCACGCCCAGCACCCATGCCCAGCGCCCCACGCCCTTGCCACCACGCTCCTGCTAGCATCCCCTTGCCCACCTGCTACCCACCAATGGTGCCACAACCATCTTGGGTAATTTTGGACATTTTTGGACTCTAATTGATATTTTCTTGAATAACTGGCCTTAAAATGGGTAAATACGAATTTTAAGCTGATTTTGGGATAATTTTGAAAATTTTGAGAATTTTGCAAAAAGGCCCCTAAAAGGGTAAAAATGGTATAAAGGTGGAAATTAGGCTTGATATGGACAATGTGGATGAAATGTAGTTAAGTGATGATTGTAAGGACTTCAAGGAGAGGATCTAATGGCACGTAGATGATATTTCAGGTCACATTAAGATTGGAAAAGCCTATAAACTCCGAGGAACAGGCTTGGATTGTGAGTGACACTCATTTTTCCTAAAAGGATTCTATTTATAATGTTTAGCTGTGATTTCTTATAAAATGTGATTTGATGATGATTTGCTAAATGTTAAGTATGACTACTATGTTATCTGGTTTATGGCATGAAAAGCATGATTTATCTATTTTCCACAAGTTTTTAGAAAGCATGTTTAAATGATGCTATTCATTGAGGAATGACCTAATTTTCCATGAAACGTTTTATGATGTACTTTTTATGCAAAGCATACTTGTTTTCTAAATGCTTTCTAAGGGACCCAATGTTGAAGGACATTGAGAAGGCATATGGGCAACCCTATGACATAAGGTAACTCAATGTTGAAGGACGTTGAGAAGGCATTTGGACCAGTATTGAAGGACATGGAGAAGGTACTAGGGCAACCTGAGATAGTTCCTATGTGCACATAGTGAGCGATGACGACATTGTGTTAAGATTACTCCACATCAGCTAAGGTTTTCGACGTTGTGTGTGTCGAGATTACTCCGCCCCAACTAAGGTTTGTTTTCGACGTTGAGTGTGTTGAGCTTGCTTCGCCTCAACTAAGGGTATTTTTTAATGAAAATGAATATTTGATTAGTTTTAAAGTTTTATTTAATCAAATGGCATGGCTTATGTTTTCTTCCTTGCCTAAGCATGCTTTTTATGATACAGTATATGTTTTCTCTATTATTAAGCATGATTTACTTCACAAGTTGTGTTTTAATATTATGTCACTCACTAGGCTTCCAGCTCACATTTTCCTTGTTTTCTATTCCCTCCAGGTAATGAAAGAGTTCCTGGTGTTTAGCCTACTCAAACCTCACCCTACTAAAGCTTCACGTCATCAGAAAATACTTTTCATCATAGTTGTTGTATGTGTAAATCACCTTGTGTATGTGGCATGTAGACATAGCTACTTATATGTTGGGAATGAGTTAGGATAATGTATATGTCATCTAAATTTAGTTGTAATCAAGGTTGGAGTACCAGTTTATGTAAATATAAGTTTTCATGTTATTGTAATTATTGGCTTGGTTGATCTAAATGTTTTATAATATAAGATTATGTACTATGGACGGTTATGTTAAATCATGTTTTCAACAGGATAGTCAGGTACAGATGGGCAGTGAACCTCACAAAAGGGGTGAAGTTTGTTATCCTCGCATCTTTTTTCAGGTTAAAAAGGGTAATCTAGGAGGGGGTGTAACAATCCTTCTTTTAAAGGCAAATATTTTCCAAACTATGATTTAGATTCCTAAAAGGATAAGTAATAGATAAATTTTACTTGATTTTCGAAAATAGATAAAATAAAATCTAAAATTTAATGTTGTAGACAGATAGAGAATTGAAAAATGAAGAAAATGAGTAGTCATTCGCCTAAAATAACCACTCGGATCAAAAGTTATGACCAAATTATGAATTCAATGTTTTAAAGAAGCGGGAAAGTGCCGCCCATGCGATTTTCACGCCTTTTTTTGCCTTAATTTGCCACTTTTCAACAACTTTGACCTATTCTCTTGCCCTAGGTTAAACTTTGACCTATTATAGAGGTATTAGTTATTTTAGTCTCAAAAAAGCCCATTCTGGTCCAAACGTTTGATTCCTAAAATTAACCATAAAAATGCATCAACGAACACAAATTAATAATAAAACTAATGAAATTCTAAGCCTTAAAATGAACTTTTTGAGCATGTTTCAGTGAGGACCAAGGTCAAACACATAGAATTTTATTTGTTCCAACTAACCTAGTAATGGTATGTTAATCAGTTTTAGCAGATTTCTTTTCGGGCATCCTTTTCTGGTGGGTTGGGTTGAATTTTGACAACGCCGTAGTAATAGAAGAAATTTCTCTTCGAGCGTTGTTTAATTCCCTAAGAGAAATCATCAAAAGAAATTTATAATACCGAATCCTACTCCTATTACTACGATGGCGTAGCAATAGTGGCAAGTCCGTGTTGAACCACAAGGACTGTAGTCTTTATTTCATTAAGCTAATTTCCTAATGAAATTGATAAATGGAGAGGGGGGGGGGGGGGGGGGGGGGGGGGGGGGGGGGGGGGGGGGGGGGGGGGGGGGGGGGGGGGGGGGGGGGGGGGGGGGGGGGGGGGGGGGGGGGGGGGGGGGGGGGGGGGGGGGGGGGGGGGGGGGGGGGGGGGGGGGGGGGGGGGGGGGGGGGGGGGGGGGGGGGGGGGGGGGGGGGGGGGGGGGGGGGGGGGGGGGGGGGGGGGGGGGGGGGGGGGGGGGGGGGGGGGGGGGGGGGGGGGGGGGGGGGGGGGGGGGGGGGGGGGGGGGGGGGGGGNGGCTTTTGATTAAACATATATTTCATTGCTTACACATGAACTTATTTAACTAAATTAGATTCGTCAACGCTGCAGGCAGCCAACTAATCAAATTAAGGTAAATAAGCGCCTTAATGATCAACTAAAGCCTAAGCGTGAATTAAACTACAAGTCATGGGTCCTAATTGGGTTCGATAGCGATCAATTAAAACCAAGATCATGTATATTATGCTTAAGAGTTCTAATGTGTGATTAACTAATGGGAGAGCCCTAACTTAGTTAACCAATTTTTCATTGAATATAGGTTAAGCATACATTCTAAAGCCTATGGACAGCTAATACACCTTAGCACGCATACAAAGACCCTTGTTACTTATCGATTTAAAGCATAAATAAACACAAAGTAAATGTGCGAGCACAATCGTTTAGCCAAGACATACGTTCAAGGGGAAGGGCGTCAATCCATTCAAGAACATACATCTAAATATACATAAGATTCAAAGAAGCATAATCATGATATGAAGTTTTATATACAAAATTAAGTCTCAAGAAATTACATGGGTTTGCATTCAAGAACAAGAAACTACTCACCTTACATCTTCATAAACAAAGAAATTGAAAGGAGAGAGTTTCCAATTCATGATTACAACCCAAAAATTGAAGAATAACCTAAGCTAAAAGGTGAAAAAGAAGGAAAATCGAGCTAGGCTAAGTCTCCTCTTCCTCTTCCTCCTCTCTTGCGCTAAAAAATTGAAGCTTATATTTAAATCTGCCTCAGAGCATTGTGTGCTCTTATGGAGCGTCACTACACTTCAGGGAGAAATCGGAGTGCCTACCCAGAGCGTAACAATGCTGCGAACATGAGCAAGACCTGTATACCCCGTTTCTTATGGTTCTAGCTCCAGTCCTTGTCGCATCTTGTCCCAGCTCATAGGCTAACCTTGAACCCTCTTGGTAAGGCGAAAGTCATAAAAGAAATAGAACACCCATAATTTCGATTTTTGGGAAGTATCATTAAGGGTTTCAATTTTTTCAAATGAATGATTTGAAGACCTATTGATTCTAACAACTGATTGTAGAGTTGATCATTCAGACCTTTCAGAACTTCCGAAGCGATTAGGTCTTGGATTTTTGCTGGAATTGGGGATAAGAAGACGGTCCTATAGCAAATGGATCAAGTTATTCTTGAGTTGTTAAAGGCACAGATTGCGGTGGTTCTCCTTGGGATTGCTTGGGCACTTCCAAATACAAGCCTAGATCATACAAACTTCTGTGTCAATGGATTAGTTCGATATAAAACTTGAGATAATGGGTGTAATCCGAAAAAAGATTCAAACGTGAAGTCAAAGTGTAGTTGCGCTCCAAGGGAGCATAGCTGAACTCTTATCATTTTTCACCATTATGCCTTTGAGCGTAGCGCTGACTTGGCAGAGCACAGCTACACTCCCAGGGGCGTTTCGTCTTTTTTTCTTCAATTAAATGCTCCATTTTGATCCAAATCGCACCCAAGATGTCTCTATGGTTTTCTTTGCTCAATTCTCTGTAAAAAACACTAAATAAAGCATTGAATTGCTAAGAACTAACATGATTTAGGTAGAGAGAAATAGAAGAGCTACCAAAACACCGTCAACCTAAACTTGCTAGTCATCGAGCAAGAGAAAAACACAAGCACGAGAGCAAACAACCAAAAAGTTTGCATTCAATATGACTCAAGCCTCAAAACTCAAACAAACATCAAAGCTTAAAAAAGAGAAACTTACAACTGAATGAACTATTTAACACATTTTCTATTCTTCCTTACATGTGTGTGTTAGCCAACTTAGGTGAACTCTAGAGACTCGGGACAACCTTATGGCATCCTCCACCCACCTTCCCATTACTTCTAGCTCGGGCACTGATCATCAAACAACCTAAACTATTCAAGAACGTGATGATTCAACTAGAGTGCCTGCAACTCACATGACAGAAAGATAGAAGACATTTCTTTTACCTAAAGGCACTTGCTTTCACACTCCAACCGTAGGGACTCATACCCACTCTTTTCTCATGAGCATCCTAGTTGATCACGACGGAGGCAGTTCTTTTTACCCCGATCCATTCACTCACGCACACATTTTCATTTATATATATATATATATATATATATATATATATATTTATTTATTTATTTATTTCTTCTTTTTTTTCACAATCTTTTCATGAACTCTTATTCTTTTTCCTTTTTTTTTTTTAAATTCACATCGGCTTAAAACTTGTTATTCTCTTTCGTTTCACATTACATCATATCTAGCAAGGTTTCTCTCTAATTGGTGGGACCTTCAAGGTGACAATAGACTTATGGACACCATAAACCTATCCTAAGCCTTAAGAGAAAAAAACCTAAGATGGCTAGTGCACAAGAAGAAAGTAAGGAGTGCAAGAAAAAATTTTAAATGGGCTTACCAAATGCTCATTTCAACAATTTCAAGCAAAGAAGCATGCAGACATGTCCCAGGTCAACCTAATCATACAAGAATGCAAAAATTTCCTATGAAACCCTCGTGCACAAAAATAAGACAAGCAAGATGCAACATAAGAATCAATGGAGCACAAGCAACATGCAACTCTCCCACCCCCAATCTAAAACAATACATTGTCCCTAGTGCATGAAAGCAAGCAAAGAAGGACAACTAAAAGCGAAACAGAAAACCTTCCCTGAAGTGAAATCCATGAGCGGCAGGTTACTTGGGCAATGCAAGAGAGAGAAAAAAGAAAGAAACATACAAAACCAAAATTCCACCCAGAAAGAACTATGTACAAGAAGCTAGACTAAGACCTACTCCTACAAACTAACCTAAAACCTAAAAACTAAGGAAAACTAAAAGTCGAGGGCACTCAGGTGGGTGATAAAGACTTCTTCCCTTCAGTGTCATTTAAATTCCCAAAGAGAATCCTATCAAAAGAAATTTATAATACCGAATTCTATCAAAAGAAATTTATAATACCAAATCTTACTCCTATTACTACAATGGCATAGTAATAGTGGCAAGTTCGGGTCGAACCACAGGGACAATAGTCTTTGTTCCGTTAAGCTAAGTTCCTAATTAAAGTGATAAATTGGGGGTTTGTTGTGAATTAGAAATAGGCATGAAAAAGAAATTAAAAACAATGGGTAAATGTAAATAGGGATAAAATAATCAAGTTTTCGAGAGCAATTGAATTCCTATGCAATTCCTATCACCGACTTATTTTTTATTAAACACATATTAGATTGCTTACACACCGACTTATTTAACTGAATTAAATTCACCAATGCTACAAGCAACCAACAAATCAAATCAAGATAAATAAGCGCCCTAATTATCAATTAAAGTCTAAGCCTCAATCAAACTACAAGCCTTTGGGTTCTAATTGGGTTTGATAGCGATCAATTAAGGCCAAGAACAAGTGCATTACGATTAAGGATTCCAGTGCATAATTAATTAATTGGAAAGCCCTAACTTAATTAATCAATTTTTCATTGAACCTAGGTCAAGCATACATTCTAAGCACATGGATAGCCAATACAACTAGCATGTATACTAAGACCCTTGCTACCTATCAATTTTATTCATAGACGAACGCGAAGGAAACACGCGAACAAAATCAATTAGCCAAGGCATACATTCAAAGGCAAGGGCGTCAATTCATCCAAAAATATACGTCTAAATTCATACAAGATTCAAAGAACACAACCTTCATGAAATTTTGTACAACAATGAAATCTCAAGTAATTACATAAGAGTTTGCTCTCAAGAACAAGAAAACACTTACCTCAATATCTCCATAGACAAAGAAATTGAATAAGAGAGCATTCAGTCCATGGCTACAACCCAAATTAAAATGAAAATCCTAAACTAAGACGGTAGAATTATGAATGAGAAAAAGAAATTTGGAAGAAATCCCCAGCCTCCATGAAATCCCACTTTATTTTTTCTCTCTCAGCCCTAAAAATGAAGAGATTATTTATAGAATCAGGCAAAGCGTCACGATACTTTAGGTAGAAGTTGAGCACCTACCCAGAAACTAGTGACGCTGCTCGCTGCACTCGCGCGCGCGTGCATCTTCGCGTCTGTCAATATCCAGAGCGCAGCTACGCTCCAAGGGAACGTCGCTACGCTCTCGCCAATTTTCCTTTCTGGTCTTTAGCATAATGCTCAGCGAAGCTATGCTCTCCAGGGACATTTTCGTCCTTTTTCGTGCCTTGGGCTTCGGGTGTCCAATTTCACTTTCGATAGCTCCAAATCAATCCCGAACTGCCCGTAATGCTCTGTTATGCATGATTTGCTCAAATCCCTATAAAGTAGCATAATAAACACATAAAATCCACGAACGAGCTCAAATTAAGCTAGGAAAAATAACACTTTTATGGCGCTATTAGTGGGTTAACTAATGGTCCTCTGAATCCTGCAAATTCGGGTCCCTCTAGATGTCATACTGAAAGCTCATGCTATCATAATAGAGACAGCTCTTTCACTCATAAAGTTAACACTCCTCTCTATACGTCTAACACGACAGGCAAACTCATGAATCACCCTCAAGGCCTCCTCAGCCATCCTAAAAGGACACTCACCCAAGGACTCTTCTTTAACCTCTACCTCGTGATGATCCTGTCGATTATCGCCATGAGCTTCCACCCCATGGTGTTCTTTTTCACCGCGCTCCTCCTCTCCATGACCTCTACAGGCGAAGATGGTAGTCCTATAGATAGCACCTTTGGAACTCACCCTCTCTTCTTGCCTCCCTATCTCAACACCCAATTATTGGCAAAGCTCCGTGATTAAACATAGATGCTCAAAGCCTCCAGTGGTGGCGTAATGTTTGCTACGTTATAGAGTCGCAAATGACCTTACTGATGTTAATAGATCGGTCTGTGCTAAGACAATAGAGTAGCTACGCTCTATCTTTGGTCACCTCAGGAAGATAGGTGACAAGCATCAACATGGCGCAAATGAAAGCATGCCAGACCTAGTTGGAGACAGTTATATCTATCCCCTCTAAGACGCATTGCCACACCATTTATGTGGATCCAGTCAATCCCTGGCCCACAAAAGACCTTAGCAACGTGCATCTCATCAAATGGCTACAACAAAAACCTCAAAAAATCATCATCGGCTATGTTAGCCATGTGATAGATGTCATTAATATGAGAAGGAAAAAGGGGACTCTAACCCCTCTAACAATTGAGACATCCCTGCCTTCCTCGATGCCATAGTAAAATTTCGTGACTACTAAAGCAACTGCATCCTCAGGTTGCTTAGCCAACGCCTCTCAACCACGTCGCAATATCTCAATGGTGATGTGAGGGAAGAAATCGACTTATAATGATATGAGGCTCGAGAATAAGGTTCCTAGTGGCTATGACACACATGAAATGCTCATATGCACCTCAGGAGGGGAACCTATTGGTGTAGTACTTAGGTTGCTCGAAACGAGAACTAGACCCACTAGCTACATTCTTACCCCTACTCTTCCTAGATCCCATAGAAATATTCTAAAGGATACCTACAACTCTTGGTAACAATCTAGAACGAGCAAAACCTCGAAAAATCTCTCCCTAATCTAACTAAACTCGCAATTTAAACCTGCACGCAATGAAAGCTCGAGGAAAAATATCCAAAAATTTCTTCTAAACTACACAACTTGATATCCCGACTGCCAATTTTCAGTACAATCACCAAGACTGAGTTCACAACCTAGTTCTAGCCAATAATCAATAAGAAATTACTCTAGACAAGAAAAGTTCAAGAGATTACATCTTAAACAATAGTGAAAGGCTCAAAATGGTGAGAAACTCAAGCTTTTTCGCGGAATTTGTGCAAAACCCATGAAATTTGTGTCTATGGTGAGGAAAAAAATCAATTTGGGTGGAAGATTTTGGAGAAAAACGTGAGATTTTGGTATGTGGAGGGGAATTTGAGAGAGTTGAGAGAAATGAGAGAAGAAATCGATTTGGGGATGAAAAATGATACCACCCGAACGATAGATCTATTGTTTAAAGTAGACCTATCACGCAGCATTGCAACACTCCCAAGCCCTAATTTTCTTTTTTATATTTAATCGAATCCTAAAATTAAACTAAATTAATTCTAAACAAATTAATTACAGCTACTCCTAAATTAGCCTAAATTAACTAGAAAAAGCAGTAAATTTTATACTTGGCTCCCTCTAGGAAGGGAAAATTTTTAATGTCGATTACTTGATGTGACCCATCCTCCGTCAAGGAATGAAGAAATTCTCGTATTTCTTCGACCCTTTCTTACTTGAGTTGATGAAGAACTCAACGCTCTGAAGAAACTCTGTCGTTTGAAGGGTGTCGAACAGGTCAAATTTGGGTTTTTTAATGTTCCTGAAAAAAGGTAAAAAGAAAGAATTAAAAGACTCAAGCGGCTTGATCAATCCTAAAGAAATAAAAGACTCTACGACTGACTCATGAGAGCAAGAAGAAGAAAACTCAAAAATATACGAAATACCAGATGAAGGAATAAGGCGAGGTCTCACCTAGTATTCGTTGGGTGTAAGGTTGGGTTCTTCTTCCTCCTCGACTAGTAGTCTCCATGGCTCGGGATCCTCACCATCCTCCTCACTGTAAAAGTACATTACCTCTTGGTGGGGTGCCTTGGTAGCCTCGAAGATATGGTGTTGCAACTCGGACTCCTCCAATCTCCTAACTGAGTTAGCAATCTGAGCAAGCTGGTCAACTAGACGCTGCATCTCAGCCTTAGTCTCTGTTGCAACCCAAAAACTATCTTGTTGGATATAAAGTAAATCCCCTTGGATGTGGGAACACTTCGCTACACAGAGAACTGGTGATCAGTCAATTCTCTAATTATATCCTTTAATGACATACCATGGTTTCCCGATTGAGAAAATTTTGATGGCTCGAGAACGACAGGGCAATTGCAGTACTGCGGTTGTGCATGGGAATTACCATAGCAATTGGAGTGAGCGGTCCATCTAGGATAGGTGTAAGGCTCGGGCTCCCATTGTCTATAGTGACCCCCCAAGGCATGGCTCGTTAACATCAGACTACTTCGCAGTTGCCTTTCAACTAACAGTCAAATAGACGAGACAAGATCACCAAGCATGCTTCTGAACCTAGAAATCTACTTGGCCTTTTCTTCTTCCCATTCGACAGCTTGCCTTGCGCACCGCGCATAGTACAAACTATGTGCACTATTAGCCATGATAACCTAACACAAGAAAGAAAACAAATCAAAAGCAAAAAAATGCCCTAACTAGGGACTTAACTAATGAAACAAAAATGACACTATCCCCAGCAATGATGCCATTTTGATGTAAGAAATTTCTTTTCTGGCTTCGTTTAATTCCCATTGAGAAACCATCAAAAGAAATTTTAATACCAAATCCTACTCCTATTACTACTATAACGTAGCAATAGTGACAAGTCCGAGTCAAATGACAGGGATTGTAGTCTTTATTTCATTAAGCTAATTTCCTAATTAAAGTGATAAAGCGGGAGGGGGGGGGGGGGGGGCTGGTGTGAATTAGAACTAGGTGTGCAAGGAAAATAAAAGCAACGGGTAAACAGAACTAAGGATGAGAAGATCAAGTTCTCGAGAGCAATTGGATTCTTGTGTAATCTCTATCACCGACTGACTTTTGACTAAACACATATTTGATTGTTTACACACCAACTTATTTAACATAATTAGATTCGCCGACACTATAGGTAGTCAACTAATCGAATTAAGGTAAATAAGTGCCCTAATTATCAACTAAGTCTAAGCCTTAATTAAACTACAAATCTTGGGTCCTAATTGGGTTCGATAGTGATCAATTAAAACTAAGATCATGTGCATTAAGCTTAAGAGTTCCAATGTGTGATTAACTAATAGGAAAGTCCTAACTTAATTAACCAATTTTTTACTGAATATAGGTTAAGCATACATTCTAAAGTCGATGGATAGCCAACACACCTTAGCATGCATATGAAGATCCTTGCTACTTATCAATTTAAAGCATAGAAGAATACGAAAGAAATGCGCGAGCAAAACCGATTAGCCGATTAGCTAAGACATACGTTCAAGGGGAGGGGCATCAATCCACAAGAACATACATCTAAATATACATAAGATTCAAAGAAGCACAATCATAATATAAAGTTTTATACAAAATTAAGTCTCAGAAATTATATGGGTTTGCCTCAAGAACAAGAAAACTACTTACCTTAACATCTTCATAAACAAAGAAATTGAAGGAGAGAGTATCCAATCAATGATTACAACCCAAAAATTGAAGAAAAACCTATTGAAGAAAAGCCTAAGCTAAAAGGTTAAAAAGAAGAAAAACCGAGCTGGGCTAAGTCTCCTCTTCCTCCTCCTCCTACCCAGAGTGTAGTTCTTCCTTCAAAATCCAGAGAGTAGCTACGCTCCAAGGGAGTGTCAATGCACTCTCGCCATTTTTCAGTATCTTGCTTTTGAGCATAGCGCTGCGCTTGGCAGAACACAGCTAAGCTTCCAGGGACATTTTTGTCTTTTTGCTTCAATTTTTGCCGAATGTTCCATTTCAATCCAAATCACACCCGAGATATCCCAATGTTTCCTTTGCTCAATTTCCTATCAAAAATACTAAATAAATCATTAAATTTTTAAGAACTAACATGACTTAGGTAGAGAAAGATAACTCTTTACGAGAACTAGAACCCCCATTTACCGTTTTAGCTAAAGAATTAACTTTGAGAAACTATTGTTCATGCTTCTCGGTGGATCAACTCAGTCTTGCTGCTAACACTGCACTTTAGTAGTAATAGTTTTAAAGGTCGGTAATTATAAATATTATTGATTGGGTCTTTTAAAAGCAACACCAAAAAGCCTTGATAGCACCAAAAAATGTGTTGCTCTGCTTAATTCAAGATTATTCTTTGGTTTTATGTGTTCATTTGGCTAATTTATAGGTTTCAAGCACCTAATAGGTAGAATGAGGCATGAGCGTGAAATGGAGCTAAAATAGGTCAAAACGGAGCTCAATTGCATCAACCGAGAAAATGAAGGTCAAAATAACGATTTTGTCTCTATAGGCACTACATCGTAGCACCTTATTGTGTCGTGCTCAGCGCGGTTTACAAAATAGGGAGTTGTTGTGCAAAACATATCACGTTGCTACCTTTGAGCGTCGTGGAGCTCCAAAGACAAAATGTGTGCAACTTCACGACAGCACCGCGGCACTGCACCAAGCACCACAACGCTCCGACCAGGATATCAATAGGAAATTGACAATTTTTAGGTTAGTCTCTCTGATCTCTACCGATTCCAACTGGTTTCCTCTCCTCTTTTCTTCTCTTTTTGATATTTCGATGTACCAAGACTTTATCCCATTGATCGATATGACGATTATAGGCTAAGGTAATCATTTCTAGCTTGGGTTTCTAATAGCACCATAAAAGTGTTATTTTCCCTAGCTTAATTCGAGTTTATTTGTGGATTTTATATGTTAAACTGTCTATTTTTTAGGTATTTGAGCAAATTCTGTGCCTCAAAGTGTTACGGGCCATTTAGAGTTGATTTCAAGCTACCAAAAGGGAAATCGGGCACCTGGAGCTCAAGGATGTAAAAGTTACAAAAATGCCACCGGGGCCTATGCAGAGCAAACCGCAGCTACACTTTTCTCTACGTTCAGAGGCAAAGAGCAAATTTGGCGAAAGCGCAACGATGCTCTCTTGGAGCATGGCTATGCTCCAAATTACGACTTTTACCTAGACTATATAACGTTCTAACCAAGTGCAACAACACTCTCCCCTCGATATAAATTTGTTTTTAACCAAATTAGGTCATATGAAGTCCGATTTTGGTGATATGCAATTTCTCTATAATTTCTTCCTCCTAGCAGCTACATCTTTGTATATTTTATTTATTTCATCTTCAAGACTCATCCTGCCACATTATGAGTGCCTAAGGTAAATTTCTCTAGCTTAGAGTTAGGTTGAAATTCATTTTCGCTTGCTTAAGAGACTTATAAAATCTTATTTGTTGTTGATTTTCTATTGATTCTTGATACATTTCAACTTCTATGCATTGAATTCATGTATGGCTTGATAACCCATTGTGTTTTCTTGCTTGCTACTAAGTAATGCATCTATGTGTGTTAGTTCCAATAGACCATAGATTAAATCATGCTTGTATGTGAATTTTAAATGTTTTATGACAATTATTTTGCTACGTTGCGTGATTAATCATTCAAGAATCAGAGTAATTAGTAATTATAGGTATCCAATTGCTAATGAACTTGGCTAGATTATCTTAGCTTAATGCGGTATTTAATTGATTAGGCCTCTAATGGTACCGGTTAATTAGACATTTAGACTAATTAAGTAATTGGTTAGTTTATAGGGCGTTGGTTTTGATCTTAAGTCAAGCTAATGAGCCAAGGATAGAATTGAGCATACAATTAATCCTTTGAATTCGTGGAACAACCAAGTCAAATGAATGAATTCTGAATCCCTAGGCTAGACTTTTTGATTGAATTAGTTCCAATTTCAATTATGTTTTTACATTCAATTGCAAACAAAACAACACTCAAGCCCCCCCATGACCATTCGAATACAAGTTAAGGCTAGGATTGTCCTTAGTTCCCTACGGAGACAACCTGTTCCCACTAGCTGCAAGGAGTGGTTTAAGAAATATTATTTGTTTTGGGTCCCAACAGGCTTAGAACAAATTAAGGTTGGGGAAGTCAAGGAGACCACCAGGCGAGTACATCCTGTAGTTCTAGCCCACCATTGGAGGATGTGGTGAAGTCCATGGCAAACTCTATGCCAATGTTCCAAAAGGATGTGATGACCTTCCAGCAAGAAACACAGAAGATGAATGAGGAGAATGCTCTATTTTAGAAAGAGACAAGAATGGGTATGCCGCACTTAGCCAACCAGATCATTCAGTTAGCCGTTATTGTGAACAATTTGATACTCAAAGTGGTAAGCTCTCGGCCCAACCTGAGCCCCATATGAGGAGCATAAGTGTTCTAACCACTGTAAGTCCACCTGATCTCCCTACCTTGTTGTTGACAGATCTAAAGTCCTCGGCAACAACGCCAAAAACTTGTTGTGAAATGCTAAAGTGCCAAAAACTTGTGTTTATTTATTAAGCTTACTATGGGTTCAACAATGCGTTCAACATGCTTAATACTATGCGTTACTGATCTGTCAAGTGTTCCTATCCTTCACCCAAGTATAAGCAAAGGATGAGGTTTTCTCAGTGAGTCCATGGTCGAACACAGGGACTATGCAAATTCTATAATTAGTTGGATTATTTGAGTCATGCATTTAAAGAAGATGATGAGAAGTGATGCATTTAACTAACTAGAAAGCAGTAAAATAAGCTAATGTGGGTTGATGGAGAGGTATGCGACACAGCAAAGTTAGCTAATTGAGTTATGTGAATGGTAAAACGCAGGGCTGGGGTTAGTTATCATCTAAAGTCGGAAACGCATAGTTGGGTCTATTTCATACCATTAACTCTTATCCCAGTTGTCAGCCGCTATGCGTTATATGTCTATAACTCATAAGAGAGTGTTAAGTCCCAAGGTTATTCCTATGTCTAGGTAACACTTCTTAGCCTTGTCAAATGAGTTCCATAATCACTTACTCTCCTGAGCAAACTGATTATTACTACTTATATCGATTAGCTAGATGGACATAAGTATTAGATCAAAAATACAATTGACAAGATGAAATAGTCTTGTACGATTCTTTATTTAGATGATAACGCAACCCGTGACGCTTGAGAGAGTTAGTTATACATGGATGATAACAGCAAATGGAAAGTGATGAGAAATGAATAGTCATGGAAGATGTATAGATTGATGAACGGTATAACTGTTTTAGACAATCCAATTCCTTGCTAATAGACTAAAATAAAAGTAAGAAAAGAGATAGAAAGCATGGAATGGCTTCTCAATATCTTGAGCTCGCCGGGATGGTAGCGTGAGTTCTGCTGTGAAGTGGTCAGGCGGAAGGAAGACTCTTCTCTTTCTAGCTATTTGTCTCTGGTTGTCATCTAGAGAGAACTCTACTGTCACTTAGGAATTCTTTTGAGAGGTCCAACAACATTTTCGTCTTCAGGTCTACCCTTTTATAGATGTTGCATTGCAATCACTAGCAAATCTGCATGATTGGAGGCTAAATTCCTGCCTTGCGTCCATCTCGCCTAATGCGTGATTTCCGGTTTAATTTAGATCCACTACTCTCGCCGCATATCAAGCATATCAATCTCCCGACTATCTCTCAAGATTCTTATCTGATCCGCCTTCTTGATATGCATCCATGGATAACTTGGGTTCATGTGTTCAATTATGCCAACGCATCCATGGGTTGCTAACGCATTAACCTGCGTTGAAGGGTTGTCAACGCGTCCACCTGTTGCCAACGCATAGTCCTATGTTAAGAGGTTGCCAACACATCCACGGGTTGCTTGCATTCCTGCGTCAAAGCATGCGTTTTAGGCTCAAAAAGCTTTAAAACAATTATCTTCATCGATTTACAAGAGTAGAACGCATAGGAAGATTCAATAGAATTTAACACTAACTACCACATGATCCTCTATTTAAGCTCTACTTTTCTAAGCGAGAGACAATAATAACTTGTATTTCTACAAGTTATCATACCCCTTCTGAATTTTATGGATTTTATAACTGAAAAGGAATTCGATGAACTGTTTGGTTTTGATGGAAAAGAACGTAGACCTCGACTGCCCATGAGCTCTCAACAGGTTAGTATTGATCCCATGAATCAGTATGATTTGAAAGCTTACATTTCTATTGCCTCTTTTCCAAGAAGATTCCTCAGTCCTTGGAGGAGCGAAGAAAAAGGTAAACCAGCTAAAACCCTTAGAATGGTGACTGGTCGCTCCCTTGAGATTAGCTCGATGCAGTGGGTCAAGAAAGAGGAAGAAATACTTGTTGCACAGGCAGCCACAATCATCCCCATTAACCATCGAGTGAACCAAGACGATCCAAGTATGTTTTGCCTACCCTGTAAAGTAGGTAAGAAAAAGTTACAACATGCTTTGATTGACTTCAGAGCAGTTGTAAGTATCATGCATGCGTCACTATTTTATGTGTAAGCACCTAATTGGTAAGCACGTTCAAAAGCTTTAAGTGAACTAGTATTAATAATCTCATATTGTAAATTAAAAAAAAAAAAAAAAGAAGAGGAGAAAACAAAAAAGGGAAGAAGACAAGAAAGAAAAAAAAAAGAATTAGAATTTAAAAAGAAGAAAAGAGAAGAAAAAGAAAAAAAGAGGAAGAAAGGATAAGGATGAGCTCGTCGGTTATAACTTTCATTGCACATAAAAGTTTGCCGACTTCTTTCTACTCATTTCCAAACTCAATTCTATGCTATTTTTCAGCTGCACATCGTGGAGAGGTTGAAGAAGAGTTCTAGGGTAATTTCGTGCAAAGTTTTGGACGATTTCATGGTAGAACTGAAGCTAAAACAGAAACTTCATCTGCTGTAGCACAGCTCGAACCAGGTCTGGTGTTTGGTGAATATTGAGCTGAAGAGATTGAATTTTGGGCTGAAATTTTAAGGTTAGTAAGTTAACTCAATTTTGAACAACTTGTCTTAAGGAAGCTTGAGTTGAAATTGATTAGAAACATGTAAACTTTTAGCTGGAAGTTACTGATACGAAATTTCTGTGCAATCTGGAGCAAGGCGGAGAAAACTTGCAATATCTGACGAACCAGGACGAGTTATGCCACGAAATTTTGAGGTAAGCTAGAAAACATGTTCCTCTACAAGTCTGTAGAAGGAGAGAAGTTCTAAATCTGGCTGAAAATATGACTTTGAATTGACAGAAGTGAGAACAAATATGATAGGAGGAAACTCTGCTGTCGGGTGCCGTTTGGAAGCAGGTAACGCTGAGAATTGGAGCGTTAGTAGCAACACTGGTCTCGCTAGTCGTGTAAAGGAGGATTTTCTCTCACAAATCTCACTGGCTCTCGCTCAGTATCGCTCATCAGGTAGTCTCGCTGGTATCGCTCATGCTGGTGTCGCTAGTGCCGTGACTTGTTGTGTAATTTCGTTAGTAAACTCGCTAGTAAGGTGAAATCTCGTTGGTAATCTCGCTAGTGACATAGAATCTCGCTTATTATGTGTATTTTAGGAAAGAAAGGGAGTCTCGGTGGTGAATCATGATTAGAGTTTAAGTATGCACGTTTAATGATCATGTAAAGGAAGTTTAAGGAAAACGTAACGTGAGGAATGTGTATTTACAGGCCAAGAAGAGCTTGGAAAGGCGTATAATCCGCTCAGGGCCTAAGGACAAGTTATGAGTGACACTTTTCTTTCTTTGAAAACGAATTTATTGAAAATGTTTAGTTTGGTTTTTCTTATGAAATATGGCTTGAGATGAACTGTTTTCTTGAAAAGCATGATGTTTGATGATATTGTTCATAAGGCACGTTTTATGCGTTTTCTATAAGACGTTGAATGGCATGTTGTGAAATGTTGTTTATCGTGATATACCTGATTTTCATGAAAGGTTTTCATGTGAACTATTTACGTATAATATCGATTCCTGTAATGTTTTAGAGGAGGCTCAATGCTGAAGGACATGAGAAGGCATGTGAGTTTCCCCGGGACCCAGTACAAAAGGACTCGTAGAAGGTACTTGGGCAACCCGCCATAGTCCTATGTGCACATAGAGGTTATATGTTGGTGCGTTGCGTTTTGCTCCACATTGAGCCTTACTTGTTTTCGACGTCGGGTGCGTTGAATCTTGCTCCGCCCTAACTAAGGGAAAGTTTTGAGAACGAACTATTTTTCGTATACGATCATTTTGGCATGAACATATGTGATTTGTTTATGTTGTTGAAATTATGATTTTACAGAAATGAATATTTGAATCATGTTTACGTTTATGGCGTTATTATGTTTTTAATATGCCTGTTTTCGAACAAAAGATAGTTTTACAAAATTAGTCACTCACGGGGCTTTTGGCTCGCGTTTTCCATTGTTTTCTTTTCCTCCTAGGTAGCAAGGATGTTCCTGGTGCATTGCCTACTCCAACTCGCCCTACTTAAGCTTAGAGTTTCCAAAAACAGTTTATTTTCTCGTTGTTGTACGTGTAAATACCTTAACCCTGGTGGCATGTAGATCATGCGTTACGTTTATGAATATATTTTATGATCATGCGTTAATATGGTTGAATTCTATGAATATATACGTGTGGAATGTTTGTGCAGGAAGTTATGTAAGATGGGGCAATATGCGTCACAAGAGGGGTGATGTATATTGTCTTCACATCGCCTTTCAGGTTAAGTAGGTAATCAGAGAGCGGGTGTGACAGATAATGTATGCTCTGAAAGTTGGGGCTGGTTTGGGTTTAGCTTGCTTGAGGTTGATGTATATCTGGTAATTCTTGAGCATCTGAGCTCGAACTTGTGTGATTTGAATTGCATGTTGTTTCAATGTTGCTTGTGCTCATTTCATGAAAGTTGATGATGCAACTTTCTTGTTTATGCTTGCATGATTTTAGGATGAAGAAACG
Source organism: Citrullus colocynthis (assembly GCA_031780015.1). Lineage (NCBI taxonomy): Eukaryota > Viridiplantae > Streptophyta > Magnoliopsida > Cucurbitales > Cucurbitaceae > Citrullus > Citrullus colocynthis. The sequence continues at coordinate 137,084 of QLSR01000030.1, forward strand.
TTCATGATTTCTTAGCTCATTTTTAGAAATTCTTTCTTGGCATTTTTATGCATATTAACTGCTTTGTTCAGTCATTTTTATTCTTGGATGCTTAGAATTGAATTATCTTGCTCGAATTTTTGTTGTCACCCCGAAAGGTTCACCTTTGGTTGGAGACTAGCCTTTATTGATTGAATGTAATGGTAGATTAGGAGAACAAAAGAGTAATAAGCCTATGTGTCACAAAAAAAAGGAAAAAAAAAAGAAAAAAAAGAGAGAGAGAGGAAGAAGAAAAAGCCAAAAAGAGCGAAAAGAAAAGTGTTTGAAAAATTTTTAAAAATAATATAACAATAAAAGAAAAAAGGAAAGAAAAAATGTGTATGAGTGCATGGATAAGGGCAAAAAGAGCTACCCCGTTGTGATTAATTCGAATGCCCGCGAGAAAAAGGTGGGTATGAATCCCTACAATAGGTGTGTGAAAGCTAGTGCCTCTAGGTAAAATTGATGTCATTTACTTTTAGTTGTGCGCGTGTGTTAGGCACCCTAGTCAAACTATTGCTTTCTTTATCAGTTTAGGCAGCTCGAAGGCCAATAACCGAGCCATAGTAGGGTAAGACAAATTGGGAGCTTGGTAAAACCTTTATGAGCATCCTTGAAGTTAAAATAATGAAGCTTTGCAATGAGTATGCTTTTCGTTGTTATTGTGCTTAAATTCTTGTTGAATGGCCATGACTGAATGTTAGGTTTGATGTATGGTTGAGATAATTGCATGTCTAACAAGATCTATAACAATGAATTGTTGTTAATCTATCATGAAAATAGTTAGGTTGACAATGAAAGTTGTCAAAGACTACTCTTAATACCATGTAATTTGTATTGGTTTCAAGGAATTAGTAATCAATTAAGTTGCTGATGCGCAATTTTAGTGTTAACCGCAAGTGTACGGGGTCAAGTTATAATATAAGGCGGTGAACTCCAAATATTGTTTCACTGGAGATCCAATTGTGAAGGTTTAAGTTACTTAGCTATTCTAGAATCGAATCAATTTTATTTGAGAATTGGAATGGAAGGTGAGTCAAAGAGAGTTCTAGGGTAATGAATCCTTGTTTATTTCATCATGCAATATTGTAGATTTCATGGATTTTATTGTCATTCATAAGCCTAAGTCTAGAAACTTAGTTCCAAGTTATTTTCTCTAAAAAACAACCCTTTCTCATGCAACTCGATTAATTACTAATCTCTTGAAACCAATACAAATTACATGTCATTAAAAATAGTCTTTAGCAACTTTTATTGTCAACCTAACTACTCTTGTGATAGATTAACAACAATTCATTATTATAGATCAAGTTAAACATATAATCTCACAATCTAACCTAACATGTGAGGATGGTCAATCCACAAGAATTAAACACAATAACAATTAAAAGAATAATCATTCCAACAAAACCATGAAAGTCTATAAGATCAACGTGAATTCATAAACAATTCATCAAAACCCTAAAACTAAAGAGTCTAACCATTCATAGCTTGAAGCAACATGTTTAAGCAAAATAAACAAAGAAAGAGTGTAAAGAAAGAGAAACTCTATTGAAAAAGAGCTTTTCATTGAGGTAGCACCGTCATGATCTCCTTCACTCTCACGTCGAAATTCGAATGGCACTACGACTATCTCGAACTCTTTTCCCTCTTCCTTGCAACTAACTCACTCTTTGAACTCTTCTATGAACTCTCATTCAATTCTCTCCTTCTTGTACCTCTTTTAATCTGTAGATTGATGGTAAATTGATCATTACGCCTGCTAGAAACCCTCAAATTTATAGAGTTGGCCGCCCAAAAACTTACCAAAAATACCCTATTTTCATTTATGGAAAACTGGCGCCCTGGCACTGGTCTGTAGCGCCGCAGCGCTATTGAAAATTTTGAAACAGCACCGCGACACTATTGGAGAGCGCCGCGGCGCTAGGGCTACGTGCAAAACTCTTTGCTCTCGGGTTTTACCACTGCGACGCTGCCCGAATTTTTGCAACTTTGTGTTTTTCATCTCTTTTTCACCGTATTCTTACTCCATTTTGATCTTTTGGTCTTTTCTTCTAAGTTTTCCCATTTTAATCTGAAAACCACTAACAAACAAATAAAATCTAATATAAACTCCCTTAATTTGAGAGAATAGAAAGCATTTTTCAAGTGCTTATCAGTTGCATGAGAACATGTTGTTTTTTTATAGAAAATAACTTTGATTTATGTTTCTAGACTTAAGCATATCAATTGCAATAAAATCCATAAACCCTAGAATGTTACATAATGAATTAAACAAGGATTCAATACCCTATAACTTTCTTTGACTTCTTATTTTCTTACTTTCCTTTTTAGTTTTTCCAAAATTACAACTTGAAATCGAATCCTCAAATAAAATTGATGCAATTCTAGAATAGTTAAGTAACTTAAACTTTCACAATTGGATCCACAGTGGAACGATATTCCAAACTTAACCGTCTTATATTATAACTTGACCAGTACACTTGCGGTAAACACGGAAAGGGAGCATCAATGGCTTGATCACGCATTGTGTTTTCTTGCTTGCTACGGAGTAATGCATCTATGTGTGTTAGTTCCAATAGGCCATAGATTAAATCATGCTTGTATGTGAATTTTAAATTGTTTAGGACAATTTTTTTTGCTATATTGCATGATTAATCATTCAAGAATCGAAGTAATTAGTAATTTTGGCTATCCAATTGTTAATGAACTTAGCTAGATTGCCTTAGCTTAATGCGGTGTTTAATTGATTCGACCTCTAATGGAATCGGTAATTAAACATTTAGACTAATTAAATAATTGGTTAGTTCAGTAGGGCACAGTTTTGATCTTAAGTCAAGTTAACGAGCCAAGAATAGAATTGAGCATGCAATTAATCCTTTGAGTTTGATGAACAATCAAGTCAAGTGAATACCGAATCCCTAGGCTAGGCTTTTTAATTGAATTAGTTCCAATTTCAATTACACGTTTACATTCATGCTTTTTATTGGATGCTTTTGAATATTATGGTCATTGCTTTAGACTAATATGCAATTCGTGACACTTGGTTGTATGTTGATCCGTATAAAGCGATTGGTTAGGTTGATTTTTGAATCTTATACGATAAGCATTGTTCTAATCAACCTAGGATTGAATCGAACGAATGTCTAATTAAGCGCTTGCAAATTAGATGTTCCGCCTAACATTGCCCTCAAACTTAATTCCATTAGTGCTAATTTGCATATATATGCCTTTCATCTTGCCAAATTGGACCAATTAGTTGTTTAGGAAAATTTAATCAGCCTTTTTAATTAAATAGATTAGGTGGTGTAAGTAATTATTTATCTTCAGTCATGAGAATTTGATGATCACATTTCTTGAATAGGGAAAATTCGTTACAATCCAAGCTAGACTCTTCTCATATAAGTTTTCACATCTTTTACTGTTGGGCTTTATGCCCTAAAACTCGTAGATTGTAAATATAATAATTTAACTGTAATTAAATCATTAATAAAGAGTTATTGATGTGTTACTTCAATAAGCGTTATTGATTGTTTTTGTTTACTCTGTCTTAATAACCCTAAATCCAATAAACTAACATCCTAGGTTGTTTTATGAGTCTTGAACTGTATGTGGGGACATATAGAGATTAATGTTCAAAATACAGTCTAAAGGGTCTATAGTATAGGGATAAAGTTAGGTACCTTATCCTGGTGACACTATGGATACGACCCACTTTGTATTTGATACAAATGCAATGATCTAACGCGTTCTTGTAGGTGACATGCGAGTAGGGGTATCCTATGCAATGGGTTTGCATAAGACCGGACCACGAAATTGTAATCACTAGATGTAACTCCGTTGATTATTTAGGTGTCTATTTCAATAGGATGACTTAGGCAACTTAGTCTTAATCCTGAGTATATTATGAACTCCTGTCCACGAGGGATTGTCCTTTGATTTGTATGGGTAAGAGTGATCGTTTGCCAACTTAATATGCCTACCATCTTGGGGACAAAACCGAGTGGGGAGCTACGGACATACTTATACAAGATAGAATTCAATCATTTTCCATTTTTAGAGTAAGTAGATAAGTGTTCCCTTAAGTGGTGTCTCCGGGACTTGAACAAAGGGCCCTACCCTCTCACCTGCCCGAGAGGGTTTTCTATTTAATGGTTGGATCATGAACAGGTTGTTCATTAGAGGGACACTAGTACTTAAGGATTTAGAAGTAACTAAGGGGTAACAAGGTAATTTGACCCAGCTGGTACGAATACTTGTGAATGACTATTTTGCTATTATTGGTCTATATCCATGGACACATAAATATATCTGCAATGAAAGGAGTGCAGTTGTGGGTCTTTAGAGGAGTATACGCGTAGTTAACAAATATTGATTAATGTGGTTAATGAGTTTAGCTAATTAATCTCATATTGTTGGAGCTTCTAATCTATAGGTCCATAAGGTCCCCTTGCTAGCTCACTACGGACTAACAAGGATCAACTATGTTGAAAGAAAAATTTGAAATGTTCAAATTTATGAGGGAAAATATTAATTGTATTGGATACAATTAATTGCATGATTTATTATAAATTTTATTTGAATGTGATTCAAATTATAACTTTATAATATGGAGCATTAATTTATTTGAATATGATTCAAATAATTAATTATTTATTTGGATTAAAATCCATATAAATAAAAAGAGGGAGAATTAATTAATTAATTTGAATTGGATTCAAATTTAGATGAGATCCAAATTAAAGATTTTGCAGAAAATAGATAGAGGGAGAATTAATTAATTGATTTGAATTGGATTCAAATAATTAATTATTTAATTTAGATGAGATCCAAATCAAAGATTCTGTAGAAAATAAATATTTAAATAAGATTTAAATATTTTAAACCATTTAATATGAGATATTATTTGAGTAGATATTTATTAATATTGGATATTATTAAATTTTTTATTTAAAATCTCTGCAAAGGTTTATCCTAATTTAGATGATAGGCTTATTGAGTCGGCGATTTGACCACTCTCACCCATACAGATCAAAGGATTGCTTTCATAGGCAGGAATTCATAACTCACTTAAGATTCAGGTCAAGTTACCTATAGTCATCCTATAAAATGTTAATTTCTACAATTATGGTGTTACAAAGAGAAATTAAACATTTCGCGGTCCGGTCCTATACAAATTCTTTGCATAGGATACCCCCTACTTACATGTCTCCACATGAATGATTAGGATCAAATCGTTTGTAACACTTTACAACTCTTTGTAACAATTACATAGTAAGTCATATTCGTAGTGTTACCAAAATAAGGCACGTAACCTTATTTCTATACTACAGACCTTTTTGGTTATTACTTAAATACGATCCAACCTTTATGTCAACTACATACATGTTTAAGTTCACATAAAATAACCATGGAATCTTAGTTTATTAGATTGAGTTAATGCATAAGATAGATAAAATTACTTCTTATTTTATTCAGTAAATAAAATGTATTTACAATTTACAAAACTACAAGACCCGAGAGATTTAGGACACACTAGTCCTGACAATCTCCCACTTGTCCTAAAGCTAGTGGGTGCACAATACATATAAAACAGGACACACTAGTCCCAACATAGGGTCACTCCTTATATATCCAAATGCAGGGGACGTTATCTGGCATTAAAAACCACAATATGCGCATCAGACAACTTTTCCAGGTTGTTCGTTACAGTTGTCGGTGGTCCTCAGTTATGCATTCACTGCATCTTTGCCACAAATATTGCTTCAAGATATTCTTCACTGCATCTTTTGCTAGTAACATGATCCAACACAAGGTTGCCAGTTTTTTAAGAGCGTGCTTTGCTAGTTTTCCCACATTTTTAGTGGGTTAGTACTTGATATTTCATTTGAAGGGATTTGAATTCTAATGGAAGCTTGTGATCGCATTATTTGATTTCTTGAAAGAATTAAAAATACAAAAACTAGAAGAAAAGATTAAGCATCATACCTTTGTTGATCCATTACTATAGGAAAATCTTCTCCTAGAACCAGTAGTCCTCCTTTTCCATGAGATTTTCCTCGCTATGACTCTGGCTTGTGTGAATTGCTCTTGAAAGAAGAGAGAGAATGAGGAAGAAGAATTTTTAGAGAATTCTTCTCTAAAAATTGGGAGAAATTCCTTGGGAGGGAATTCTCTGTAGAATGGCTGTAGAGATTGCATTGTAGAGTATGTGTTCTATGAGTGCTCCCAAGGGCTATATTTATAGAACTCTATGGGATACTCCTAATCTTATTGGGATAATCCCTTTGCAGAGATTTTTAATTAAATATTTAATAATATTCAATATTAATAATTATCTACCCAAATAATATCTCATATTAAATTGTTTAAAATATTTAAATATAACTTCTTCATCATCTTTAATTTGGATCTCATCCAAATTAAATAATTAATTATCTTTTAATCCAATTCATAATTAATTCTCAAGCTATTTTCGAATATAGGAAAATGAACCAAAATATTTACAAATATAGCAAAATTTTACTACTTATTTGCAGCAGATCGCGATAAACTACTATCTTTGTCTATCTGTGTCATGATTGACACAGATGATAGTCTATCGCTGTAAGCGCTACTTTCATTTTCAACATTCTTGGGGGGATTGGCAAGCAAGTAGGTGGGTAGTTGAGATGGAGGTGGCTGAAAGCCCTCGACATGGAGTAGTCGGGTGGTGTGTGGCCAACAAGAAAGGTGGTTAAGTGTGGGAGACTTTGAGTAGCCAAGCCACCAAGAGAGGGCGTGATGCATCTTGCTTGGTGAGACATGCGTCTATGATGGTAAGCTTGGTTGAAGGGTTGATGCGTTACTTGTTGGGCAAGTGGGCTAGACGTTCATGAGCTTGGCTATGTTGGTTGAGGTTAGTAAGAGGGTGTGATGCGTTGAGGCTATACGTCCAAGAAAGCCTATGAGGCTGACGTATGGTGGCTATGCGTCCAAGCTTGGCATCCAAGTCGGGCAAGGGGGGCTTGTCATAGGTAGTCGAGAAAGGTAGCTAACAAACCTCAAAAGGATGCGTGGGGAAAGTCTTGCCCAAGAATGCGTCCACCATTCCTTCTTGATTAAGCTAAGCCTAGACTTAAGTTTTAAGCAAGCAAGATTAGGTGTAAATTTGAGGTTAAGTGTGGCATGAGCTTGCATGCAAGCATGAGGTGGCTAGCTAGGAGTTTGCATGCAGATTTATGTGAAGTATATAAATAGAAGGGTCCGGAAAATGAGGTTGGTGTGTGCAAACCACTCGTGCTATTTGCGATTTTCTTTGACCAAATTGTCCTAAATTGAGTCTAGTTTCGCTGAGAGGGCTGCCAGAAAGAAACTCCGTGAGGAAAAACTCAAATTTCATCAGAAACTCAAGATTGCTTCAGTTATCAGGTAAATTGGAGTAAAGCGGGAAGATTTAGTGATATCGGGCGGAATAAGAGCAGTTAGAGGTTGAAATTTTGAGGTAAGCTAGCCAAAACAAATATCTACAAGTTTGTAAGAGGAAGTAAAGTCTACTTTTGGCTATTCAAACCCATTGGAAAAGATGTAGGAAGCCAGACTTCCTAGATCCTTGCCCCAAACAAGGGTTGGGCTTAAGATGACTAACCTATCCAATACCAACCCTTAAAACAAACACCCCTAAAAATAGGAATAGTTGAATATATAGGTAGGAATTTTTAAAATTAATATATATTAAAAAAAAACGCAAGTGTCAATCGTCAGGTCTTGCAGTTTACCGTAGTTGTTTTTCCGATAAAGCGATCAGGTTCAAATTTCCATCTTCTTCCCATAGTTTGGCGATTCAATTATGATTTTGTACTAAAACCGAAGTGAACTGAGCCTGCCTACACCCCTACTTCCATCCTTTCCGTTAGGTTATGTTTTAGTGAAGTGTGGAGTTTATGATGTCCATACTCCCACTTGAGGTGAAGTATTACATGTATTGCTTAGTTGGTTGTAACAAATAGTTTGTTTATTTATCGTAAATGTGTTATCCCTCTTATCTATAAATATTTGAGAGGTATATTTTTTATTCATTGAGCAAGTGAATAATATTCAATTCCACTGTGGGCTTAGGGTTCAAATTAAATTCAATTCTGAATTTAATAGATGGATTAATTTTTTAAAAAAATAAATTATTAATTATTTTAAAATTAGTACAAGAATTTATTAACAAGTTGATAGAGTATACTTGTAATTTAACCCAAAAACATCCCAGTAGTGCCTCTGCCTCCACTAAACCTAGTATTCTTCTAAAGAATATATAGGATAGGAAGAATGGGGGAAGAGAATGTTACTTGTGTTATTGTTATGAATTATGGGAGATCAAAATATGATTTATAAAAAAACATGCCACCATTCTCATATCCATGACATAATTCCCTCACCAGTAAAAATCTGAAGGAAAATATATAAAACAAACCCAAACACCACTCTGCAAATTGGAGTCCAAATTCAGATCCTTCTGTAAACAATAATACATATATCACATCAAAACTTGAAACAAAATTTTCTATGTTTGGTCTTATCATATTAGGTTTTATCTCCCACACACGAGAAAGCATCCCTTTCATCACTGCTCTCTAGTACACGTAATAATTGTACATACGAAAGCCACACCAAAACAAAGATGATATATAAACAATGTTAAAGAACAAAGCTAGAAAGACCTGTGTTGGATGATATTGATGTTGTGATTATTGGTCCTTTGTCTTTTAATGCTGCCTGAAGACGACTGGTCTTCGCTACAAACCTTTTCCATCACGCCCTTTAGGGCTTCTTGAATGGAACTAATGCTGTATTGGTGATGTTGGTGTTGTTGAGCCTGATCTTGTTGGTCGTTGGAGGAGTCGTCATCGCTGGTGATGAACAATACGTTTCTTACGCGGCCGCCGAGCGTCGTGATCTCTGCTTTTAAAGTTCTCAAGTGGAGGGATTTTAGGGTTTTGATGATTTGTGGCAAAAGATCTGACCTGTCCTCACAACAAAACGAGGCTTTGATCACAGACTTCCCGTCCTCATCGGACGCATCGACATCCACCGATAGCTCGTCCAGCTCCGTCGGCAGCAGACTTAAATCGGCTATCAACGTCGTCTGTCGTTTCAGCTCTTTCACATGTTGGATTACTTCTGCTAGCAATGACGCCTTGTCGGTCTGCAAAAACGAATACAATATAAAATGTTATGAAAATGATATTTATGTGTCAACTTTCTTACCTTCCAATTTCTTGTTTTAAAAGAATATAAAATGTTGGATTACCAAGGCAGTAGTAAGGTATTAATTTAATTTAATTGAATAAAAACTTACTTTAGTGGTGTTTGGGAGTAAGCTTCGTAACTTAGCAAGATGATTATTGATTCTCTCTCTTCTTCTTCTCTCAGCTTCACTATGGCTTTTAGAGGCTGCAAGTGCTTTGGCGTCCATTATTTCTTGAGCGGTCATCTTGGTCAGCTCAAATGGAGCACAACCAACATTATCGTAAGGAGGGAACTGCAGAGACGAAGCATTTCTTCTGTTGAAGAAACTGCCATAGGAGGTTGGCGGTCGCAGCGGCGAGATAAACGAGTCGTGGTGGTCTAGGATCGTCGGATTAGAAAACGGGTTGAAGCTGTGGACTTGATGCACGGTTGTGGCCGGAAACATCAACGGAGAAACCTCAGGAAAAATAAACCCTCCTCCTCCAAAAACGTCATCGTTTTGCTGCATCGTTTGGAATTGTTGCATTACAAGCTGCTCTTCAAAACACTCTCCTTCCTCCTTCATAATGTAATATCCACCTCAAATTAAGCTCTCTACTACAAAACACACAGCCATAAAAATAATACACATCACCTAAAATCTAAAAAAAAAAATAGTAATAAAAAAAATAAAAAAAACCCAAAAACAAAGCGTATAATATAAAGATTGAGAGGAAATTAAATGAATATAAGGACAGACCTATGTGCTGTGGGGTTTGTGAAGACTGGGATACGGCTAAATTTTTTTTTAATCCTTTTGACTTGCTTGAGATGAGTAAGCTAAGAGCTTTCCTTGTCCATGGAGGGAGTTTTGGTTTAGGGGATGGGATATGGTTTCTGTTTGTTTTGGGTTTATGTTGGATTTCTACTTTTGGCTTTCTCTTTTCTTCTTTCTCAACCCTTTCCCTTCCTTCCACCACTCTAAATATATAGACTTTGTTGTCTAGTGGTACCCATACCCACCTCTTTCCCTCTCCTATTTCCTTTTTCGTTACGCCATTCTTTTCTTTGTCCACTTCTCTTTGTTTACACCCAAAAAGTCCTCAATATGTGTGTCCCACATTAAACATTCCTTATTATATAATTCTCTCTTTCTCTCTCTTGATTTCTCCTTGTGTTACATATCATTATTAAACCAACTTAATTTTACCCCAAAAAAAAAAAAAAAAAAAAAATCCCCAAAAGGTTATCAAAGGACCTCAACACAAGTTTTGTTTTGATATTTTGAAGTTAGCATCTATATTTAGTTTTGGTAAATATGACACTCTTTTAATTTCTATTCGTACTTCTCACTATCTGAGGTCTGACGACATTGATAAACTTATCAATGATAAAGGTTTATCACTAAAAGATTAGATCTCTAAGCGATCAAGCATTGTCACTGATTGAGGCTATCAGTGATAGGTGTCTATTATTGATTGTTTACATGGTTGTTTGCTATTATATATTTATTTATGGTATATCATATTAATATAATATAAATATGATATTTAAAAATCATACCATTTTTCTCCATTTAAGTATTAGGTGATTTCTTGCATGTTCATTTTCTTTTGTGTTATTATGGATACATGTTATCAATAAAATATAAATACCATATATCAATGATATTCAACTTTTATTTCTTCCATCTTTAATTATTTACATGTTCATTTGTTATTACGTCAATTGTTGATATGTTTTCTCAATAAAATTAAAAATGGGACACTTGCAAGTATAGCTAAAAACAGATAAAACATTGCAGGTGTTTTTACTGTTTTTTCACTTATGCAATTTTAGCCAAAATAGTCCTCAAACATACATAAAATAGTTAATATATCAGTAGATATTGATCATATATTGAATAACAAGTATATCGTATGATATACTTCTTTGGTAAATCAATAACATCATTGATTTTCTTTTTATTAACTTATTGATATACTGTATTATTAAGTCTGATATACTTCTTTGGTGTATTAATAAAATCATTGATATGCTATTAATTTATTGATATGTTTTATTACTCTATGATATTAAGTATATGAACTATTTTGATTTATTATTAATTTTTTATATCTTCATGAAAGATTGATAAAAGAAGAAAATAAAGAAACAAAAGAGGGAAAAATTAAAAAGACATAATAAAAATACTAATATACAAATGTATATTTGAAATTTCATTTTGAACAAGTGTTAATATACCACCAATATTCTTCAACTATCAAGTGTATCTATTTATATAACTAAAGATTTGAAATTTGATATATCATTCAACCAACGTATGAAAAAAAAAGTATATCCATTATATATACAACTTATATAATTAATATCTTTAGATGAAATATTAAGTGTATCTATTTATACAACTAAAAATTTGAAATTCAATATATCAGTCAACCAACATATAATTAGAATAATTACATCTAAAGTGAAGGAGTTAGTAACACACATGCTAATTCAATATATTTGTCAACCAACATAAAATAACATCTTAATATCTTTAGATGAAATATTAAATGTATCTATTTATACAACTAAAAATTTGAAATTCAATATATTAGTTAACCAACATATAATGACATCTAAAGTGAAGGAGTTAGAAATACATATGCAGAAGCAATTCGAATCTAAGGCACTTGAACTACATCAATATTAAGGATTAAACATGCTTGTTCTAAGAACCAAAAAATAGTTTTGATACTTACTTATTGTATCTCAAAATTGAAGCAAATTTCTTGTAGATTTTGATCATGAACACTTCATGGACCACCACAAGAATCTTCTTTGTTATTCTTTGGCCTTAGAATAGATTGTGGGATCCAAATTGAGATGAATTTGGAGCAAGTTTGAAGAAAATTCAGAGTTTTGAGAGTATGAGAGTTAGTGAGAATCCACAACAAAATTCACTAAATCATTAATCCATTTTCAAGTTAATCATCCTCTATTTAAAGAAGTAAACATGCAAATCAGATTTGACATGAAGTTGACACCAATTTGGTGATAAAACAAGTGGATTAGGAGGTGCATGTAAGGTTTAAGTGTGTTTAAAAAACACACACCTACTACATCAATTACATGCCTAAACTAAAATTCGAATTTCAATTTAACAAAATGAATTTCTAAAATTCAATGAATTTTCCTTTTTTCTTTTAAAATTAATTCACTTAATTAATTTTAAATAAATAAAAATATTAATTTAATATTAAATATAAAATTAATTTAAATAATAATTAATTAAATAATTTAATTAATTATATTAAATTAATAATATCTCCACTTATCACGATATTCTCCAATCCGATGAATCTCTATTCATTCGATCAATATTTCAATCACATTTAAATATTTCCAACTCACCATTTTCGTTTAATTCATAATTAAACGAACAAAATGTAAAACTTAGTCCCTAAACGAATTTGAACGCTTTCAAATTCTCTCATTACACTATTTTAAGGTTTAGTCGATGAGCTAACAAGGGGACCTAATGGACCTACAGCTCATGAGCTCCAACAATTTGAAATTAACCAGCTAAACTCTTTAATATAGTTAATTAACATTCATTAACTACTGGGACATTCCACTATAGCCCAAATAGTTGTACTCTCCTCACTGTAGATATATTTCTGTCTACTTTATATAACCATGATTAGTAATTCGATCCTTCACAAGTTGTTCGTAATTACAGCTGGGTCAAAATTACCCCCTTGTAATTACATCTTGTTCCTTATGTCCCATTGATCATCTAATGAACAATTTGTTTGTAGTCCAACCACTAAACCGAGTCCCTCTCAGGCCAATGAGAGGGTGGGGTCCCTTGTCCAAGAACTAAAGTCAATATTTAAGGGAACAACTTATCTATTAACCTCGAATTAGGTAGTAGTGAATTTCATTGCGCACAACTATGTCCCAACTATTTACCTGGTCTTATCCTTAAAATGATAAGCTTATTAAGTCAGCGAACTCAGGTCACTATCACCCATGCAAATTAAAGGATAATCCGAAATAAACAAGAGTTCATAGTTAGCTCAGGGTTAAGATCAAGTTACCTAGGTTTTCATGTTAAAATAATCAGTCTTAACAGTAAACGGTATTATAAAGTAAAAGTGATTATCTCATGGTTCAGTCTTATGCAAACTCATTGCATAGGATACCCCCACCCTCATGCCTTTACATGAACGATATAGGATCACATTGTTTGTATCAAATACAAATGGGTCAACCATAGTGTCTCCGAGATAAGGTACCCAACCTTATCTCTATACTATAGACCTTTTGGCTATTACCTAAACTTGATTCATTTTTATGTCTAGACATAAAGTCTAAGTATTAAAACGATAACTAGGAGTTCTTAGTTTATTGGATATAAAGTTATATTAAAGACAATTTACATATATAATAACATTTTTACTGAATAAATATCGATAACAATTATATTGAGAATATGTTCAAAGTTTACGAACCATAAGTTTTAAGACATAAAACCTAATATAAAATATATCAACTATACAACTGATATGCTTAATATCTCGTATATCAATTATAATTGATATACTTAAATTTGGTATATCAGTTCTAAACTAAAACATACAAAATATTAATTAGATCTGTAGTAAATATTAACTATATCTCAAATATAAACTTTCTTGATTCACCAATAATCTATTTTGTTGATAAGTTTGACTATATACTTATGTATATTTAGCATATCAACATGGTTATTTAAAAATTGTATATTAGTGATATTTGAAATTTCTTTCTATCTATAATGATGTTCATGTGTTATGAGGTCCATCATCGATTTATCATATCAATCAATTAGAAAAGATAAATTTGTGGTATTATTAGGCCTATCTTTAATATATCATATGAATAAATACAAAAAAAGGTATATTGATATATGTATATATATTATCTATCAATAATTATTTATATCTTCCATTACTATTATATATAAGGTTAATAACTATCAATAGAATAAAACTTGTATATAAAGAAGTCTACGCTTGTGGAAATGATGTATTATCAAGTTTAAAATAATTTTCTTTTTTAAAGATCTAATTGACTAACTTAAGAAAGTTTAGGATTTTAATTCATTCAATTATTAGTTTGACATTTTAAGTATTACAACCTTGATAATTGACTTTCTCCAAAAAATCTACGATAATCAAACTTGCAGTCTTACCAGTAGTACTTCTCATTTTGAATTAACATAGTTCACAATCAAAGTTAGTATTAATCATATAGATTTAAACTTTATTTTCGTTCAGAATTATTTTAACTTTACTTTATCTTGGATCCTATTCTCAAAATAAGAAATTACTAAAACAAACAAATATTGGATCTTCAAAATGAAAAATTACTAAAACAAACAAATATTAAAATTAGAGAGACCAAATTAGTATTTATATATCAACATATATAAAATTATTAAATATTTTTTTTCCATTTTTGAGAGTTGAATAACCAATTGAGGGTGGTAATTGAGTGGCGGGACCAAGGAGGATGATCATTGCCCACGACAATGAAGTTAAAAAAGAATTATGTTCATGAGTAACAAATATATAGTTTTAAGTTGTTAAGCATCTTTGTAAGATTAAAGTGGGGTGTTAAGTTTGTATTTTTTTTCTGTAGTTAAACATGCAATAATTTTGTCTATTGGATTGCAATTGGTTAAAAGATAGGAAGAGAGAAGAAAAAGAGTGTCGACCGACCACAGGCCGAAAAGAGCGATTAGAAAAAAAGCACCCACGTTTTTTGCATAGGCTTGGCCAATTCCAATTCCACGCCCACCCTTTCTGCTTCCCCAAGACCATGTAATCATTGTGTCTTGGAACACACTCTCTCTTAACTTCATCTCATTATTAATTTCCCTTGGGTTTACCAACCATTTTTTGTTTTATTTAGTTTTATTTATTATTTTATACTTTATCTTTCTGCTCCCAACTATGCAAAATATTAAAAAAAATTATTATAAATAAAAAATATTAAATTATTTACAAATATAGAACAACGATAGACAGTGAAATTTTTCTATATTTATAAATAGTTTTGCTCATTTTACTTTATTTAAAAACAACTCAAATACTAATTTATATTTTTAAAATTTTAAGGATTGAATTAATTAAAATCCTAAAGTAATATTTGATCTATTTAATTGCATCTCTTTAAATAAATTGTGTGATATTTATAATTGTATCAATTAATTTCATAAATTTTTATAAAGAAATCTATTTAGATCCTTCATTACGATTATATGGGCTTAATTTAAACAAAACGTGGTGAAGTATAATTATACACCGACGAAAGTTCAAGTTTTTTTTTAATGTACAACAATTGCGGGATGGGGGATTGAATGTCCAACCTTTAGGGTTAGAGCATGATAGCTTGTAGAAATACAAGTTATTATAGTCACTATTTGAATTAATTAGAGTAACTTTAAAGCTAACACATGATTTTGGTAGTTGAATTATGTAAAATGTATCATCATGCGTTGACAATATTTACAAAAGAAAATACCTGAAAAATTATGAGCTTTTTTGTTCTTAATGCAGGATTAAGAAGAAAAGAAGTACAAATAACCCAAGTACTAGAGACGAAGTTGCTGCGAGAACAATTGGAAACTCATGTGTCAAGACTATGTGTTGAGACCATGCACTGAGAAAAAGTAGATACAGACGCCTAGGCAAAAGTTGTCATGTCATTAAGCAAAAGGATAACACATTATCAGATCATGGCAAAACCAATGGGCCGACAATGTGAAAAGACTACGCAGCGAGGCAGGGAATTTAATGCAAAGATGTTAGGTCATCATGAGTTTCAACTTTTTAACGCCTATAAATAGCCTAAAGCTTCTCCAATCGGGGGAGGAAAAAAAAAGAAGAGAGAGAGAAACGAGTGCAAGAGATGAAAGCTCTGCACAAATCCTCTCTCACCATAACCAACCTCCATTTCGAGCTCTTCTGAGAGAAGGATTCTGAGATCTTTTAAAATCGTCTCCCATTGAGTGTGAACCTTCACCCTATGAACTTTATGTATCAGATAGCAACCAGCTTAAGCCTCCATGAAGCAAGACGTTGCCAATGGCGGCTTGGCGTCTTCCGTTTCTATTTTATCTCCATTTTCCCCATTCTTACTTATGTTTTGTTAATGACATTCGAGAGAATGGTTTATTTTCTTAATATGAGTTTGATTGACGATTATCTTCCATCCATTTCCATATTAAATATCTTACACCATGTTGTTTGAATGCTAAATGAGTTAGATGTTAAAGTTAGTTTTTCTTAAGCAATATGAAGTATGTTACATCCTGATTAATGCATATCATTAGCTTGCATAGCTTTGTCTGACAAACAAATGTAGTAAGCACGACTGTCTAGCTTGAGAGAGTAGATGGTTAATCTTTAGCATTTATCAAGACTAGATGAGGTGCAGAGATGTAGTTCATCTTTTGCCAACGTAAACTTATCATGCGTCTTAGAGATAAGATTAATGTGGTGTCGAAACATCAAGAGATGGATTCACAAACCCAGTTTGTAGGTATGTACTTATACTTAGATAGGCTTAAGTAATAACTAGCTCCTGCGTTAACTCTACTTTTATCGCATGGTTTCATTCATTCTCAACGCATGCTATCTAACACTAAACGACATTTGACTAACCATCACCGCTTCCACCTCATTGTTAGTTGTAGGAAATTTTATTCATTCTTTATGTATAGTTTTAGATGCAAACGACCAACTCATGCACATATTACATGTATAATTCACCACATAGTCATGCATCTATTCTCAACGCCTAGTTATTACAAATCCGTGCGTTCGACCCTGGACTCACCAGGAAACCTATGAGAGTTTATACTTGGGTTTTTATAGGAAAACTTGTTTAATCATGATCATACTTGAGTAATTCTCGACGCATCTTTGTACGGAAATTATCATATCTATTTTTGTGCAACAAGTTAAGAAACTCAATCTAAATCGAAAATAGAAATCCAACAATAGAGCACATACTAATACCACTAAGATAAGCTCATTTTGATAGAAAAAATCAAGTTTTAAATTGATACAATCCCAAAGCTTAGGGATATAAACTAATATTTTCTCTCAAAATTATATACTTTAGACAAGGTGGGGTGTTGATTGGGAGATGTTATTGTTTTTATCCCACACAACCTACTGTTAAAAATGTAGTCTTTAAATTTTATTAGAATAAATACAAAAAGAATAACTATGTTTTAGTGTAAAGATTAATAATTTCCATTTTTCATTAGCCAATTATAAGTACTTAACCTAACGAAATATGGATAGAAATCACTTCTTACTAGATGTGATGGTTACACTGCTGCAATCAAGTTCCATTCACATGCGAAAAGAAAAAGAAATATGTGATTGATGATTCAATTGGCAAGGTTGATTGCTTTCTTCATCAAGTTGGTTTGACCATAGACACAATTTGTTGACGAGGGACAAGAGATCAAATTTGAATGTAGAGAATAAAAGCGGAAAGAGAGAAATATTATTTAGATGTAAAGTTTAAGTACGTCTATTTTAGGGTTTAGGTTTAGGAAAAATAAAGGTTTCTATTTATAGGGAGTTTGGTATGATATTTTGAGTGGGAGCGGCTTTTTGTAATAATACTTTGTAGTTATTATAATTTGTGGGTTATAATAGCTTGTAGAATCAAATAGCTTGTGTTTAGTATATGCAGACTATTTTAGTACGAACTCAAAAGGACTGTATTATTTCAAGTGGAAATTATTTTAATCATTGTTTAGGGTGTATATTATTTTAATTTAAAATTAGAGTTTATATGATTTAGGTTCCTAGTTTATTTAGCATGAGGTTAAGTATAAATTAGGATTTAAGGTCGCCTTCTATTTTTTTTATTTATGATTTTTTTTATTATATAAGTAGTGATACCCTTTTTGTAATTAAATAGAAATAAAAAACTTGTTCCATCCATTTTTAAAAATGGATTAGATTTTAAGTTACGTTATTATTCGCCTATTAGGTTAAAATCAATCTTAAAAAAACCAAAAGTGTGTTCACATTTATGCACTCAATCATGATCAAAGCTTCCTAATCTCTGCTATAGTTAATTTGGTTTTCCATAATAATTTACAAAAAGCCATATATATCTGCTTTAAATTTAATTTAGATTAAGAGATCTCTTAATTACATTTCAGGACTTTCTTATATTAAAAAAATGTCCATTTGGATTAATTTAAAAAATAAATATCTTTCGCAAATTCATTAGAAAATTATCTTAAATGGCAAAACTGCTGAAAATATTTACAATTAATAGCAAAATAAACTACTATATGTGTTGGGACAAAATATTTTTAAATATAGCAAAATTTCATTGTATATCTGCAATAGACTGCTATAGATCGCGATATGTGACAGAGATAATAGTCTATCGCGATCTATCGCAGTCTATGGCAGATAGACAATGAAATTTTACTATATTTGTAAAGAGTCATATTTATAATAACTGTATAAAATAAAAACAATAATAGTTTTTAAAATTCATTTTAAATAGTTGTTAAATATTTGTATTTTTTTATAAATAATTTAATTATTTTAAAATTAAACACTTAAAAAAAATATTTAAACACACCCCAAATTTTCCGTAAAAAAGACTTGACTTAATTAAAGGAGATTTCCCACCACTTTGGATCATACTTTTCTAATACTAGAATTAGCAACAACACATCATTTTGTCACAAAGTTAGGTCGGATTACTACATATATATCATCATCCCAAACAATCTCATATTATATAATATTGAAATGAAGTTGGGATAAATTCAAGGATAATAAACTGTTATACCTTAGATAAGTGGGTCGGCAAGATTTCATCCGTTAAAGTAGGAGAGGCCACAAATGCGTTTGACATAATAGATGGACATTTTGAAGCAAGTTAGGGATACAATTATTAGAGGTAGAAAATGATCCTCGATAAACAAATCTAAAATTTCATGAAAGTAACACTTTAGTTTATATATACTGTTTATAACAATTTAAATAAATCTAAAATTTCATGAAAGTAACACTTTAGTTTATATACATTGTTTATAACAATTTTGGCATGAACTTTAATGTATAATGATCAAAGTTTATATAATAATTCCTACTAAAAAAAGAACTTAACAAAATTAGGTGTTATGAACTTTTGTGGTTTATAAATACATTTGGTCTTTAATCAGTTTATCAATTTGTATATCGGTGAATTTTTTTATTAAATGGTTTTTTAGAAAGATTTGGTTAGTAAGTGCATCATAATATCTTTACGAGGTTCAACACATTTGTAACATTCTCATCATATCCCACTTTCCCATTCTTTAACAAGTCAATAAGGCTTAAATGCTAACAATATTTTCATCAAAGAAAGACTTAGAAAACACTCTTGGTCTCTAAACCTTCAATAGAAATAGTTAACTTTAGTCGGTAACACGATTTTGTCCCTGGTACTTTCAAATTTTGTAACAATTTAGTTTATGAACTTCGATAAATAACAATTTAGTTTTTTTACTTTATAATTTGTAACAATTTAATCCCTACTGTGAAAAGTTGTTTAAGATTTAATTTAAAAACACTATATATGTAGATAAATAAACTAATTTGAGATCAAATTTTACTATTGATTAAACTTGTTTTAGGAGAAAAATTAAATTGTCAAAATTTTCAAAATATAAACATTAAATTGTTACTTATTAATAATTTAGAGATTGAATTGTTGTAAATTTGAAAGCAAATGAACTAATTTTTTACCAACTATAGTTTAAGAACTAAATTGTTACTTGTATGAAAGTTTAGGGACAAAAATATTTTTTAAATTTCAAGTTAAAATACCATTTTGGTCCGTGTACTTTGAAGTTTATTCAATTTTAGTCCCTATACTTTCAATTGTCAAATTTTAATCCTCATACTTTCAATAAATCTTAAATTTAATCTCTCAAAGTTAATTTTTACAGAACTTAATTAAACAATAATCATCATTTTCATGAAAAAAAAAATCAAATATGTGAAATATTTTCAAAATTTATCGTAAAAATGTTATCGGTAACAAAAAAGTGTTTTTTAAAAAATTAATAATAAACTAGCATAGAAACTAAATTTAGAATTTATTGAAAGTATATAGATTCAAATTAAATAATTAAAAACATAAATATTAAAATTGTATAACAAGGGCTAAAATAGTATTTTTTTTCTTTAAATTTTAGCATAAAAGGAGGCATTATTAATTAGTTATTGTTATTACTGAAGAAAAGCTCGGTATTCGAAGAAGCAGCTGTGAAGGCTGATGAGGTCTGTGGTGTAGGGTTGCTAATGGGTGAGGCGGCCTGGCCTGTGGCTGTGGCTGTGGCATCCCTGGTTGGCCTAAACCAAGCGCTTCCCTTACTTCTTTTTGGCTGTTTGAACTTTGAAATCACTTTTTATGGTAAAAAAATAAGATATATTGAACAAAGCATGGGTTTCAAAAGCTTCTTACTCTCTGTAATTACACTGCTTTATCGACACACACCTTGGTTTTCTAAAGCAATAACACTAATCATTAACCCTATTCACCTTTATCTACTTCCCTTTCCAACAATTTTCTTTTTTTTTTTAAATTTCTTTTCTCTCTTTCAACCCTTTTGACAATATATTTTATTCTTATTTTGGGTGGTGAACTACTTTTGCTCATCTCTTATTCCAATCTTGACTTTTATATATACCACTTTCTTCTCAAAATGTCGTTTTTTAAAATCTATTATAATGTTTTTAATTGAAATTTAAATCACATGTTTTTAAACAACTCAAGCTCATTAAGAGTGTTTTATTTGCTAAATGCAATATAAATATTTACTCATGTAATAAACTAAATTTTATGTAAAATTTAAGAGCTTAAAGAGACATTTAAAAGTATGAAAACTAAACTAAAAAATGTTTAAAGTTAGAGTTAGATTTCTCCTCTTTTGCATGCTTAAGAGGAGGTGTTCTCTCCTTAAGCTTCATTAATCTCATGACTTCCACCTCCAAATTGAATGAAACTATCAGTCAATTTGATATCAATATGTATGCTAATTGGATTTGCATGGTTTCTTATTTAAATAGAAAAAAAGAGTTGAGAAAAATGGTTGATAATCTTGGTGATTATTGCTGAACATACCCACATACTCATAGCTCTCCAAAACAACGTTCTTCACAAATTTAATTCAACTTAATTCGGATCTCACAATCCGTTCCAAGGCCTGAGAATAACAAAGAAAGACTCTTGTAATAGTCCACGAAGTGTTGGTGATGAGAAATTTGGAGGATTTCGATTCAGTTTTGTGCTACAAGAAGTAAGCTTTCTTTCTCTCTATTTTTCCAATTTTGATCAAACATATTTAATCTTTTAAATTGATGTAATTAGAGTATTTTAAATTTTAATTGCTTCCGTTTTTACATTGCTAACTTTGTTTAAATAAAATTTAAACCTATGTCGTGGATAAAACCGATCAAGACTCTCTCCACCAAATTAACGAAGATGTTGTTTCTGTGGAATAATGGTTTTCTAAAACCATGTTTCTAGAAGTATCCATCTTCCTTTCTTTTTGTTAATATGTTTAAGAACTCTAGAAAGTTACTTAAAAGTGAAGAACCTATTTTCACAACTGACCCCAACTTTCTGTGTTTGCCTTAATATATTACTTTTGGGGAAAAAAAAAAAAAGAAAAAAGAAAAAAGAAAGGAACCAACTAAAGACAATTTCAAAAGTCATTATCCTGATATATTTTTATTAAAAAAAGAAAAAAGAAAAAAAGAAGAATGAAGAACAAGAAAAAGACAAATTAAGCCTCTTTTTTGAAAACTAACATCTATACTTATGATTACTTTAATTTTTTATTAAAAACAATCAATTTATACCGTTAGATAGATAGTGTAAGAATTTTAGAAATAACATTTTTCTGAAAAAAATGAGAAAAATAAGATAGTATGGAAATATATTTTGAAATTAATATAAAAGTAAAAGAATATTTTATATTTAGGTTGGTAGGGAAAGTAATGACAAAATTAGGTTTTGTAATCGTGGACTTCGTCCACAATTTTTAGAAGAAAACGTGGACCCGGTCCATGATTTTTGTGCTTTCAATCAACCCGCACCGTTAACATTGCCACATCACATGCCGACATAGACGAAGTCGTGGATTCGATCCACGATAAAAACCGAACTCGTGGACTAGGTCCATGAATCCCTTTTGTTTTTTTTTTTTTTACAACTTAAATTTGCTGACAAACACTTAGTTATCGAGATAAATTTATTTTTTTCAACTCAAATATTAAAAGTATAAAGTTTGACATATAATAAGGCTAATGATGATAAATATTCTTAAATAAAACATCTCGAGTGAGTATTATTAATTATAAGTTAATGAAAACTCATGTGTCACATGGTGGTCGTCTTCTCTCATGCTGGCCACAACGAGGTACAAGAACCTCAAAATGTTGTTGATGATGAATTACATCATTGATGTCTTATTGGGTGACAACAGATGGAAGTGCATCAGGTGAATAATACTCATTTTGATGACCAGAAATCGATGCGATGTCTCCTTGAACTCCTAGGAAGTCTTCAGGAGATCAAACTTGAATTGGATTAGTAGGTACATGAGATTCTGGGTCGATGTGTTACTCGGGAATATTCTCGGCTTCTTGTTGTTAACGTCGACAACGAACACGTCTTTTATCAATGTTGGCAACATTAAGTCTACGTGTTTGTTGAACGATATCTTCTACGCATACAACACATTGATCACACATTGAACTTAGCTCTGGTAAAATTATGTTGCACTGAATATTGTTGTACATCCTAAACAAAATTATTCTGTACGAAAAAAAATATATAAAACAACATGGAAACAACAAAATTGAATAAAATAATAATAAGCGCTCTCAGGTGTGATATATCATCTAATTGAGTCGTATCAAGGTAGATAGTCATTTGATACAACTGATCCATCTACTATATCTCCTCTTACACAATGGTCATGACATGCTTGCCAATGGGGTAAATAGTTTGCATGAATTCGTCGCCAATCTTGGTCATGCTTACCCCTTTAATCAGTTTGGTGCAGGTCACGATGTGAATAACAAATTGGTGGCACCATTTGTAGCATTTCAAATTGTCTTAACACTCGGTTTAGGTAATGCCACTCTAAGATATAAAAGCATATTAGAGGGCTCATCATCAACCAGATTTCTTCACCATTATAACAGTAATCAAGCAATGATGCCATGATCTCCTGTGTGTACGACGTCCAATTAATCTAAAATTTTAAAAAAAGTTAATAATTAAAACCCAATTGTACAATATTTATTTATTTTTTAATAAAAATATATGTTCTTACCTGAGTGTGCATTAGTCAATCAAATGATAATTTGTACAATAGTAACATATTTGCAGAATGCTCAGATGCAACTAGAATACTACTCCATCTACACATGCATGTAATATAATTAAAATGTTTTATTATATAATTTTATTATGAAATCAAGATGTAAGGAATGTAATACTTGACACTAAGTGGACGTCCAATAAAATGATCGGGAGACGGTAACTCAATTGGTGGTGCTATGGTGTAAAACCGATCATAAGCCCATACTTTCAATAGTATTAGTGGGTCTGCTATCTCTAAAGCGACTATAGTACTAGTCCGACATAATTCCCTATATAGCCATGCAAGACATGCACTACCCCACAAATACTTACCAACAGTCTCAAAACTTCCCAATCCCAATAAAGGAAGAAACATTAGGTGAAATAATGTGTTCGACTTGTCAACAAATAAAAACCCTCCAATGAGCTGCATGACATATGTCCATGCATACCTCTGTATGGTAATATCGTCAGTATTAGGAGATAATTCTGTAAATTGAGATGACAAACAAGGGATACACAAACTAGAGCCTTTCAATTCTAGGAGTCGAACATCCAAAAAATCTTCACAAACCTGTTTTCAATTGTACATCAACGATCTGATTACAAGTTCTCCATCAACTAGTAATCTAAATTGGAGGGCAATGTCTTACAATGTAATGGTACATTCCTCACTAGGCATGTGAAACATGTGGGTTTCTGGTCTCTATCGCTCCACTAAAGCAGTAATCAGATGCCAATCTAGTTGAATAAACACAATTTGTGAAACCCCTAGAAAACCAAATTGTTCTAAGTAAAGTACGATATGTGGGTCTAAAATTATACTAGGATCAACTACTTGCTCTCTTCTACGATACCCCAAAACTACAGTGGACTGAATATCCCATACTGATTACAAACGATTGTTTGGTTGTAGATATAATAGCACCAAATTAGAAGGACTAGGATCCATACTTGAGACTGCAATATAATAAACATAAATTAATTTTGCAATGCACAAAAAATAGCATAAAATCATACCAAAATCACACTAAATCTAAAAAATAATTTAGAAAGTCGTGGACCTAGTCAACGATTATTTTAGAAATATGTATCTACAAATTGATTTATTAAAAAATATTAGACACAAAAACACATACAATGTGTGGAAAAAAAAACCATATGCTTTAAAATATCACATACAAAAAATAGTATAAAATCACATAAAATACATACTAAATCTAAAAATAATTTAGAAAGTCGTGGACCCGATCCACGATTATCTTTGTAAAAAAAGATTATAAATATAAATCTAAATGATATTATAATCCTATTTTTATAAAAGATAACCATAAATCTAAATAATCTTATACAATGTTTAAAAAAAAAAAAGAAACTACCTTCAAGCAGTCTGTGAGGGTTGGGGGTGGCGGTGGAGACAGTAGCAAGGGAATGCGGCGACGGCAACAAGATCGGTAGAGAATTAGAAGGAAGATAAGTGAGGGAGGAGAGCTTGTGGGGAAGCGCTCTCTGGTGGTTTAAAAGCGGCAAAATCGTGGATTGGGTCTACGTTTTTGGTAGTCGTGGACCTCGTCCACGATTATTAATCCCTGGCATCTGGTAGGCATGCTCTAGTGCGGCAGAGGCAAGCAGGCGACTGTTGACCATGTAGAAATCGTGGACTCGGTCCACGATTTCATTATGGGTCCACGATTTGTAGAAAATGTGTACCTTGTCCACTATTTCTCCACCTAGTTTTATCAAAATTTCTCCCCTACTTTATTTTTGTTATTATTTATTAAAATAATAATAATTAAAAAAAATTTCTTAGATAGTATCTAATCCAAATAATAATTATATTAATTTAAATGCTAATTAAGTTTTTTAACGGACTCAATTTAGGATATATTTTTTTTTTTTTTGAGATTTTATTTTAAAAATGTTAATACATAATTTTTATATGTGTATAAGCTTCATTAAATATTTTGATTCAAGAAAAATTGTTATATTGGAAAGAGATGAATATTGTCCTACGAAAAATGGAACGATTAGAGACAAGCAACGACAGTTACGAAACTTTACTGCTTTACAACACAATAAGTAAAAACCTTCGTGACGAAATTGGTGTATCCTCGCAGCAAACTTTGTGACAAAATCAACATTCCATGTAAGGTATTTGCTACGAAATTGTATTATTGGTAAAACCAATATATTTAAATCTCAAATGATCGTTGTATCTAAAATTTGAAACATTTATCAAGTTTTTCCTGTCTTTCCTATATTTCGTATTTAAACAAAGCACACATTCTAATTATCATTGCATACATATAATCAGATAAAATAAGACAAAACCAAGCTATTAATAAATATATGAAAGCTAATACATGCACATATATATTCTAGCTTTTGTGTAAAGTTGAAAAATAACAAAATAACTGAGAAAAGAAATAACATTTAGGCTACAACCTAATTTATATATAAATAAATCTATAATATATAAAAGAAACTATAAGGAAAGAATATCTACATTTCCATTTTATCGTTGTATTAACAAAAGCAAATTGAATTTCAAGAGAACAATATTCTTCTCTTGTGTGTTCTTGAGTTTTGTAAGAGAACAAGTTTCTTCTCTTCAAAACTTGTGAGATTTAGAGTGAATTTTAAAGTGGGCTCATCAACGCTTCCAACAAAGTGGTAGCAGAGCATAAAGATGTCATCCAACAATATGTTGCAACCTCAACTTCCTCGTTTTGAAGGAAAAAACTATAAACGGTGTAATCAACAAATGAAGGTTCTTTATGGAACCCAAGATCTTTGGGATATTGTTGATAGAGGATTTTTGGAGCCAGAAAGTGAGAATAATCTTTAACAACAACTCAATGAGTTGAGAGATGCTAGAAAAAAAGATAAAAAGACATTATTTTTTTATCTACCAAGCTGTAGATGAAAATATCTTTGAAATAATATCAGGATTCTCAATTGCTAAAGCAGCATGGGATCATTGTAAAGTTTGTATGAAGGAGAAGAAAAAGTAAAATTGGTACGATTAAAGATGCTGAAACTATTAAGGATTTTTTCAACTGTGTTCTCTTAATTGTTAATCAATTGAGATCAAATGGAGAAGCAATTATAGATCAAAGTGTGGTTGAAAAAATCCTCAGAAGCATAACTAGAAGATATAAGCATACTGTTGTAGCAATTGAAGAATCTAAAGATTTGTCAACTCTCTCCATCAACAACTTAATGGGATCTCTTCAATCTCATGAGCTTAGATTGAAGTGGTTTGATTCTACTCCTTCAGAAGAAGCTTTTCATATACAAACCTCTTCTAGAGGGAGATTTGGTGGAAGAAGAGGTGGACGTGGTGGTAGAGGAAATGGACAATCCAACAACTTCAAAAATTCTGAGTTAGAGAGTAGTGGCAATCAAACTTCCTCAAATAGAGGAAGGGGAAGAAGTTCAAATAGAGGATGAAGCAGAGGTGGAGGTCGTGGAGGTTTTTCTCACATACAATATTTTAATTGTAGATGTTATCGGCATTTTCAAGCCGATTGTTGGTCTAAGAAGACTAATTCTAATCAAGTTGACACCACTCTGACGCATGAGCAACACAATAATGATCAAGGTCTTCTTTTCCTCATATTCAACGTCCAAGAAACAAGCACTGAAGATATTTGGTATCTTGATAGTGCTTATATTAGTAACCACATGACAAGAAAGAAAGAATATTTTTATATCTTTAGATGAATCTCATCAAAATGAAGTGAAGACTGGTGGTAACAAGAAGCTCGAAGTCAAAGGAAAAGGAGATATTCTTGTCAAGACAAAAAATGGAGCAAAAAGAATCACTGATGTGTATTATGTTTAAGAGCTCAAACACAATCCTTTAAGTGTTGGGCAACTTTTGCTGAAAGGACATATTGTTATCTTTAACGATAGCATATGCGAGATCAAAACCAAGAATGGAGGTCTCATAACAAAGGTACACATGACTTACAACAAAAGATTTCCAATCAAAATGAAACTTATTTGTTTTGAGACTTTAGTATAAGACACTTCATGGCTTTGGCATCATCAGTATGGGCACCAGAGTTTTGACACTTTGTCTCACATGTGTCAACAACTTATGGTGAGTGGAACGCCAAATATTAAGAAGGAAGATCAACTTTTGTGAAACATGTATTTTCGAAAAGCATCATCGAAATTCATTTTGACAAGAGGTTCTTGAAGAGCATCAAACCCTATCGAGCTTGTCCATACAGACTTATGCGGACCCATGAGAACTACTAAACATGGAGGTAATCGTTATTTTCTCACATTTATGGATGACTATAGTCGAAAAACATGGATTTATCTGCTAAAGGAAAAGAGCTCTACTTTCAAATATTTCAAGACATCCAAAGCAATGTTTGAAAATGAAAGTAACTTGAGATTTAAAACATTACGTTTGGATCGTGGAGGAGAATATATTTGTTTTTGAAGATTTCCTGAAGGAAATTGGAATTAAGCATTCGAAGACTATTCGAAGGACTTCTCAACAAAATGGAGTTGCAAAGAGAAAAAACAGAATAATAATGGAGCTTGCAAGAAATATGTTGAAGGCCAATAAACTTCCAGATCAATTTTGGGTAGATGCAATAAATTGTGTTGTTTATCTCTTAAATCGAGCTTCAACTAAAAGTGTACACGGTATTACTCCTTGAGAAGCATGGAACGGGTTAAAGTCAGTTGTTAGTTAACTAAGAGTATTTGGGTGCATTGCTTACTCTCATGTTTCATATGAGAAAAGAGGTAAGCTAGATGATAAATCATAAAAGTGCATTTATGTTGGATACAGTGAGAATTCCAAAGGCTTACAGATTATATAACCCTGTATGTAAGAAAGTTATTATTAGTTGATGTGTTAAGTTTAATGAAGCAAAATTCTGAAAATGGGATGCAGCAAATGAAGACCATAATCTATTACTTGTTGACATGGGTGGCAAAGAAGATGCTCAAGACTTGGAACTTGAACAGACTCAATTAGTGGCTTCATCTTCATCTTCCCACTTCACAAGTGATGAAGAAATTACATAAGAAATATTCATGATATCTATAATACTTCAAGAAAAATGCTAGACGATGAACATGCTAATGTTGCTTTATTTGTAGATGTTGATCTTATATACTTTGAGTAGACAATTCAAGAGATTGATGCAACCATAAGAAATGAGACATGGGAGTTAGTGAAACTACCAGAGAATAGGAAATCTCTTGGAGTCAAGTGGGTCTATAGAATGAAGTTGAAGCAAAATGGTGTAATCGAGAAATACAAGACAAAACTTGTAGTGAAAGGGTACAAGCAAAAGCATGGTGTGGATCATGAAGAAGTTTTTGCACTTGTGACTCACTTGGAGACCGTTCGTTTGCTTCTAGCCCTTGCACGACAAAATGACTTGAAAGTGCATCAAATGAATGTCAAGTTAGATTTTCTAAATGGATATTT
Source organism: Citrullus colocynthis (assembly GCA_031780015.1). Taxonomy (NCBI): domain Eukaryota; kingdom Viridiplantae; phylum Streptophyta; class Magnoliopsida; order Cucurbitales; family Cucurbitaceae; genus Citrullus; species Citrullus colocynthis. The sequence goes on from QLSR01000030.1 coordinate 166,209, forward strand.
AGAAGAAGAAATATATGTAAAGCAAAACCCCCTGGTTATGTTAAGGCTGGAGAAGAAAATAAGGTGTGTAGATTGAAGAAAGCATTGTACGGGCTAAAGCAAGCACTTAGAGCCTAGTACAGTCATATTGAAATTTTTTCTTGAAGGATGGTTTCAAAAGAAGTCCATACAAACATGCTTTCTACACTAAAGAAGACAAAAATGGTAATTTCTTGAACATTTGTCTTATGTTGATGATTTAATCTTTATGGGGAATTTAAACATGATGATTGAAGAGTTCAAAGAGAGCATGAAGAGAGAATTTGAGATGACTGATATTGGTTTACTTCATTACTTTCTTGGTATTGAAGTTAAGCAAGGTGATGATGTGATTGCAATTTCCCAACAGAAGTATGCAAAAGATTTGTTAGTAAAGTTCAAAATGGAGAATGCTTATTGTAAGCCCTACTTTTATCTTGGGAAGATGGCAAGCTTAGTAGGTGGGTGGTTGAGAGAGATGGCCAAGAGCCTTTGGCATGGTTCATTTGTTGGGCAAGTGGCTATGTGTTGGCTTGGTTGAGGTATGCGTCCATGAGAGTGAACATGGGTGATGGTAGGTGCTATGCGTTTGTTGAAGCCGTTGGGTAAGTGGCCATGCGTTGGTTGATGTTAGTAAGGGGCTGCGTTGGTGAAACATGCGTTCAAGAGAGCCTTAGGGACAAACGCATGGTACTATGCATCCAAGATAAGTGTCCAACTTTGCCAAGGGGGGTTGCGTGCATATAGTGAAGGAGTTACTTTGTTTATTGGAAAATAAAATAAAATAAAATTAAAAGAGAAAGTGAAAGTAAGTCGGCAGCTCGTTTAAGTGTGTAAAGCTGAGTTTTCGATCATTCTCTGCATTTTCAAAAGCTTCAACCGATTCTATTTTTCAGCTGAGTGACGAAAAGAGGTAGAAGAAGGAGTCTAAGGCAAATTCGTGTAGAATTCTGGTCGGTTTTATGGTGGAATTGAAGTTAGAATAGAAGGTCTGGTTGTTGTCGCGCAATCTGAGTAAGGTCTGGTATTTGGAGGATAGCAAGCTGCGGAGATCGAGTTTAGAGCTGAATATTTGTGGTTACTAAGCTAACTCAATTCTTAACAATTCTTGTGAAGGATTGTTGAGCTGAATATGAAGAGAAATATATTAAATTTTAGGTGGAAGTGATTGAAATGAATTTCCTGAGTGATTTGGAGCAGCTCGAAGTAATTTGGGTATATCTGTCGAGCGAAGAGGAGATAAGCTCTGAAATATTGAGGTAAGCTAGAAAACACATTTCGTTACAAGTTTGTAGGGAAGAAGTTCTAATTCGGGCTGGAAATACGACTTTTAATAGATAGAAGTGAGAACAGAAGTGAAGGCAGAAGCTGGGTGAGACAGGTATCGCTGGAGAAGTAGCGACACTAAAGGTATAAGTGTAAGTAGTGAGACGAGTGTCGCTGGTGTCGTTGGATGCTTTGTGTCTCACAACTCTCGCTCTGTATCGCTTGGTATCATTGGTCTCGCTGATTAAGTAAGTCTCACTGGTCCCGTTAGTTCACAGTCTCTCTGGTACAGTTTTGTTTGCAGCTCAGTTTCACTAGTCTAGTGTCGCTAGTTGCTTGAGTCTCGCTCATTAATGATTTTCCTTATGGAATTTGGTCTTGGTGGTAAACAATTGGACAAGTATAAATGCTTAAAACTTTTTGGTTATGTTAAAGGAAATTTTAAGGAAATTTAATGAAGGAAAATATACTATTTCAAGCCGTGAAGAGCTAGGAAAGTCGTATAACCCACTAAAGGCCCAGGACAAGTAAAGAGTGACGAATTTTATTTAAAATGTGTTTACTTTGAACAAGTTTTATTGTTGAAAGATTATGTTTGGAAACATGTTTATATGTTTATGATTTCACGAGTTTTAACGTGCATATTATGTGTTTTACATTAGAAATCATTTGAAGCATGCTGGTTATTAAATGAGTTTTATGAAAGGCATGTTGTTTGTTAACATATGATTTTATAGAAAGTATTGAAGCTTGTGAATGAAATTGTGAAGATTTGAAATGTTAAAAACTCGTGAATTTATATTATGTTGTTTTCAAAGCATGTTGTTTTTTTAATAATGTATTTGAAAAAGCTCCCAATGCTGAAGGACTCGGAGAAGGCATGTGGGTGGCCTAAATCTCGTATATGGGCCCCGATACTGAAGGACTCGAAGAAGGTATTCGGGTAACCTAGGATATGATATCTATATGCACATAGAAAGATGATAGACGCTGTTGTGTTGAGATTACTCCACACAACTAAGGATTTTCGACGATGGGTATGTTGAGATTACTCCGCCCCAACTAAGGATGTTTTCAACGTTAAGTAGCGTTGAGCTCTGATCCGCCTCAATTAAGGAAAATGTTTATAAAATAAATTGAATTTCTGTGTATCTCTTCTGAAATGAACATATATGATTTGACAATGCTACTTGAGCATGTTTGCACGGAAATGACTTTGAATCGATGTTATATACGAATTGTTTTATAATGTTTACAGTATGATTAGTTTACGAGCTAAAGGAAAGTTTTTACTAAACAAGTCACTCATTGGACAACCTAGCTCATGTTTTCCTTGTTTTTCTGTTTTTTAGGTAGCGAGCGAGTCCGAGATGCTTATGTCACCCCCCTCCCAGATTTCCTTCCTAACTAGGAGTGAGTGCGAACTAGACACACCTGTCCCTGCGACTTATAATAATCTATGTAATGTCACATGTATTAGATCTCTCAACCAGTGGATTATCATAGATTTACCATAATTACTCGGACTAAGTTCTTATACCATAAAACATCATGTGAGACATTCAGTATTTACAACACAAGACTACGCCCCTCACATCCCTTATGAAACATGGACAATATAATATATGCAAGACCCTAACTAAGAATTCTTAAGATGGTTAGTAAGGAAAGAAATAAGACTAATTGAACGCATAATATTAGGAAAGAAATGGATATTTCTCTAAGAGTGAGGATGAAGGAATGAAAGGCATAGTTTGGGAATTAGTTAAGCGTTTAAATGTATTTCGAGCATAGCCCGGTTAAGATATGGATGGTAAAGCGCTAAAGTGTGGTACCTTAATTTAGAGAGAATTTAATATTGAATTTTGAAAAGGGAACAAGAATCAGGAAAAAGAGGAAACGCATGGCTCACACTTAGTCTTGAAAACTAACAGGTTATGGGATTAGCTTTGAAGGGTGTTAAGCTAGAAAGAAAAGAGAAACCAAAGAATCTTGGGGTGTGAATAGCACGCGTTGAAAGATTTATTAGGCGTTAGTAAGGATCTTGGTGTTAATAAAGAAGTCTATGCCCAAAGACCAAATGTTTAAGGCAACTACGAACGAAGGATTGCTGTGTGTTGAGGGGTGACTACCAACTATGCGTTGAGGAGCTCAATTTCATGGTAAATGGAAATATAATTTTGATTTCGGATAAACACATAGGTTATAATTAAAGAGTTTAAAGAGTAAAGTCGGACGCATGGTACGATGCGGTACGCATAGTAGTATGCATTTGTGACACTGACGCCTATCAAGATACGGGGAAGAAATGGTTTCAAAGGTATTATGGCGGAAGGTAAAGGAAAGTTGGTGAACGCCAAGGGCAGTATGATTAAATGAAAGGTTGTATATTGGAATATGTTAGACGTATAAGATAAGTTTATAAGGGCTAGGTGGCTTCATAACAACTTGACACCTTATAGGCAGGAGGTGTTAGAAGTATGTTAAGTATTTCATGCAACGTGACGCTTGGATAAATGCATGATTGATTAAACATGCAGCTTGACATGTGGCAAGCAAATGACAAAAGTGAGAAGTAGTATGACCAGCCCTTTACTCCAAAACTATAAAGAGGACATTGAGGGAAAAGGAGTGACTGATGATGCTGAAGTAAGGATTCTTGAGAGAAAGAAGGAATTCTGGTGTCCGTAATAGAAATCTACGGCCAAGGAAGAAGATGTTCTAAACAACTTAGCTATATCTTGTGTTAAAGAAATTGTCTTGCGCCCAAAAGGAGTTAGCCTTGCATCTAAGTTTCAAGGTGAATGATGCGTCCAAATTGGACCTTGCAGGGTCGACACATCCCAAAAGAGAATTAAGGAAGAGTTGGAATACACCTCGCGTTAGCCATCAACTTTGCATCCAAGGGCAGGGTTGTGACCAACCGAGCTGCCAGAGTAACAAGAGGCCTTGCGTTCCAGGATTAGAACGCTGCGTCCAAGAAGCTCAGAAAAAGGGAAATAGCGGATAAAGGAGAAACTATCCTTAAAGAGTTCTGTGAGTGACACTTTTCTTTCTTTTAAAACGAAACTTATTGAAATGTATAACCTGATTTACTGATGAGATATGATATAAGATGAACTGTTTTCTTGAAAAACATGATGTTTGATGATATTGTTCACAAGGCATGTTTCAACCGTTTTCTATAAGATGTTGAAATGCATGTTGTGAGATGTTGTTTATCGAGAAATATTCTGTTTTCCATGAAAGGTTTCATATGAACTATTTATGTGAAATGTTGGTTTATAAAATGTTTTAGAGGAAGCTTAATGTTGAGGGACATGAGAAGGCATGTGAGTTTCCCCGGGACCCAGTACTGAGGGACATGAGAAGGTACATGGGCGACCTGCCATATTCCTATGTGCACATAGAAGTTCATAGTGCTGGTGCGTCGAGTTTTGCTCCGCATCGAGCCTTACTTGTTTTCGATGTTGGGTGTGTTGAGTTTTGCTCCACCCCAACTAAGGATGTTTTCGACGTTGAGAGCGTTGAGTCTTGCTCCGCCTCAACTAAGGGAAATTGTTGAGACAAACTGATATTATGTACAACTACTCTGGAATGTATTCATGTGATTTGGTTAAAAGTTGAAAAGCTATGATTTTATAGAAGTGATGTTTTGAATTAAGTATTTTGCGAGATAATGATGATAACATGCTTGTTTTTGAACTAAAGATAGTTTCACAAAATCTGTCACTCACTGGGCGTTTAGCTCATGTTTTCATATGTTTTCCATTTTCCAGTTAGCATGACAGTTCCCATTGCCGATCGAAGTCGAGGTTTGTCAAAAATTAAAGTTATTGCCGTCCTAGGAAGGATGATTAAATGGGTATAAAGGAGGTGTTGACAGTGGAAGTCGATAATAGAGTCGATGACTGCTGTCCTCGTCTCGGGCTACAGGAGAGTAGTTCGGGATGGGGTGTGACAATATATGCAAAAGTTTTGCATTTTACAACTATCCCAGATTAGGATCCAAAATAGGCCCAAACAAGAATTCTTCGTAGGCAAGGCTCCCCAGACACGCTCGCTACCTGAAACAAAACAAGCAAACAAGAAAACGTGAGCCTAACGCCTAGTGAGTGACTAAAATAAACCGTACCTTGACATACTTCCTGGTATTACCATAGAACATCAAAAAAACTAACACATGTATGTACTAATATGATTCAACACAACAATTTTTCATAAGAGTGATATCACACAATTATTTCCTTCCCTATTTGAGGCGGAGCGGAGCTCCACGCTGCTCAACGTCACAGTATCCCTAGTTGAGGCGGAGAGATCTCAACGCACCCAACGTCGTATGCCCTAGTTGAGTGGAATACCCTCCACCCTCAGCGTCATTATTCATACTAAGCTTTGAATTGCACAAGTACCTTCTCTCAATCCCTCGGTACTTACTAAGCTTTGAATTGCACAAGTACCTTCTTTCAATCCCTCGGTACTTACTAACCTTTGAATTGCACAAGTACCTTTTTTTAATCCCTCGGTACTTAATATTCAATTACTCAAGTGCCTTCGTGCAATGCTTAGCACCAAGTTCCCATATGCCATCACACATTCCCTCGACATTGGGTTTTATTAATTATGCGGTTACCTTCTCATACCTTCACATTGTCCCTCAGCATGAGATGTACTTTAAATATTTTCCACATGAATATTCATACTACAAACGTGTAAACACCATACATATAACACACAATAACGATATTAACGGAGAATACGTACAACATTACTCATGCCTTCCATTTATACCTTGGCATTAAACTCATCCAGACAGAACAATAGTATAGTATAAATTCATACCCCATTTAATTCACTCCAACCCCTTCAAGGGTTCCTAAATTCTCCTATGCTCTTGGTCAGCACTTAGGTCGTAACTCATTACGTTTTTGTTCGTACCATAACTAAAATTCCCATTCTCTAAGTCCATCACTATTTATATAGCTACTTTACCTATGCTATAGTTCTCGTTGTATGCTTAAAGATGCATGAAATCAGAAAATATCACAGTTTCTCACACACATTACTAGCTACACAAACTAGAATTAATCATCATAAAGCTTGGTCACTCACAACTTGTCTGAGCTCTGAGTGGATTGTAAAGCTCCTTTAGCTCTACCTGACCTGAAAATACACATTTCCCGTGTTAATCCTTCCCAACATTCCCTTCCATATTCATTAGAAGCATATGCTTAAGCTTAAAACATGATGCAAGACCGAGACTTCCTTCCTTTACAATAAATCTTGATGAGCGAGATCAGTAAACATTAGCGAGACTTCATCAAGCGAGACCAGCGAGACTCACCGCAAAGAGCGATACCTAGCGAGACTTTAGCGAGAATTGCGAGACGCAAAGCCCTCTTTGCATTACCACAACACTCGTCTCGCTACTCACTCCCCCAGCTCCTTAGTGATACTGTTGTTTCAGTGACACCCGATGGCCACAATTTCCTTCTTTCCTTCTAACTCTTTCTTTATCTTGCTAAGAATCGTATTTTCAGCCAAATTCAGAATTTTCTTCCTTCTACAAACTTGTTGAGAAATGAGTCCTTTATCTTACCTCAAAGTTTCAAAGTGAAAGTCCTCTTTGTTTGAGAGATATTCCCAAACAACCTCGAATTTCTCTCAATCATCTAGCAATTCAGCTCCGATCTCTTCTACCTGGAGTTTAACACAGTTTTACTCAAATTCGGCTCAAGCATCCTTCATAGAAGTTGCTAGAAATCGAGCTAACTTACTAACCTTAAAATTTCAACCCTAGCCACAACTTCCATAGTTCGTTCTTTTCCAAAAACTGAATGATGCTCAGATTAAGCGACATCAGTCGAACTCTCTATTCCAGCTTTAGTTTCTCCATGAAAACGATAAGAATTCCACTCCAAACCAACATAAACACCTTCTTCTACCTCCCTTCGTTGTTCAGCTTTGAAATGGGATTAACTCGAGCTCTGAAATGTGGTTAAAATTATTGAACACTCATTCCACTCATATATATACATATACCACTGACTTAATCTCCACTTCATCTCTATATATTAAACTAATCGGCGCATACCTTCTCTTCGATGCATAGTTGTGCTAACCATCTAAAGCATAGTAGCCTTCAACGTAGGCTACCATCAATGCCTATCGCACCCCCTCCTTCATATCTGCATCCATGCCGAGCTACCTTCTTCAACACATAGCTATCAGTGGCAACTCCTGTCAGGCCTCAGCTATATTCTCAATGCATAGCCACACCAACGTATGGCCAACACTTAGCTACTTTTGCTTCCACACAACTCGGCCACCTTTCTCTACTCAATGTCCATCTCATAGTTTTCTTCTTAACTTGCCTTCTCCCAATGCTAGGTACGGGGCTTACAGCTTAACCTAAATAGCAACTTGTCTAGGCCCACCATCAATGTCTAGTATTTTGAGAATTGTAAATATTTGATCTTAAACTTGTGTTGTTTATATTGAGGGTTAAGGGCGGTGTTGATGAACTTATGTAAATATATGGTTTAAGTGAACATCATTGTTTGTATGATAGCTTAACCCTGGTTAAAGTATGTTGTTCAATCATTGTGTATATCTGCTTATTAGGTGATGGTCAAGGTATGTGATTGGTAGTGGATGCCGTAAGAGGGTCGGTGTCTGCTGTCCTCACACTCTCTCCTGGGTTAAGAGGGTACCTGGGAAGGGGTGTGACATTTATCTTGGCCAGTACTCCTATGGAACTAGGCTTAAAATTGAGCAAGCATGATGATAGCAAAGCTTTTGATGCCACCATCTATAGAAGTCTTGTTGGGAGTTTAATGTATTTATCTACAACTAAACTTGATCTTATGTTCTAAGTCAGTTTATTGAGCAGATTTCTTGCATCACCAAAGATAAGTCATTAAGTTATTGGGAAGCTGGAAAGAGAGTTCTTAGATATGTTCTTGAAACTATTGATCATGAAATCGACTATAAAAAAATCATGGACAATGTTCTTGTTGGATATAGTGATAGTGATTGGGGAGGAAATATTGATGATTACAAAAGTACTTATGGGTATGTATGTAATATTGGTTTTTGGAGCAGTTTCATTGGCATCAAATAAGCAGGATGTTGTAACATTGTCAACAACTGAAGCTGAATATATTTCTTTGTCTACAACCAGTTGTCAAGCACTTTGGCTAAGAAATGTACTATATGAATTAAAGTGTCCTCAGGTGAAAGAGACCGTCAAGTTCTATGACAATAGATTATCTATTTCACTTTCAAAGAATCCAATTTTTCATGGAAGAAGTAAACATATAAAGATCAAGTATCATTTCATTAGAGAACTAATCAAAGATGGAGAAGTATACATCAAGTATTGCCAGACACAAAATCAAGTTGCAAACACATTCACAAAAGCATTAAAGACAAACTTACTTTTTAAAATGAAAGAAAAACGCGGAGTCATGGAAGTCTAGCTTAAAGGGAGATGTTAGAAATTAAGCTAGATACATAATGGATAATACATTTCTAGATATATTTTCAATACATGAATTTCTAATTTCTAGATATCTGCACTTCTAGATACATGTAGTTGTACTTCAAGTACATGAAAGGTATGTATACATGTACTTCATTTATTTTTAGGTCTTTTAGAAGATATATCTTGAGTATTATATAAAATTTCCCTCATTTGTAATCAAGTAAAGATCAAAGAAGAAAATGTAGTTTCAAAAGAACAATATTCTTCTCTTATATGTTCTTGAGTTTTTTAAAAGAACAAGTTTATTCTCTTCAAAACTTGTGAGATTTAGAGGGAATTTTAAAGTGGGCTCATAACAATTCAACAGTCATAACTATTTGGGTCGAAGTGGTGTATTATTTCGTGCGTATGAGCATAATCTAGTCCGTTATTAAATATGAAACATCACAATCCATAAATATAAAATATCACAATCCAACAGAGGAGATATATTTTAATGGACAACCACATGATAATTGCTCTGTTGCAACTATTTGGGTTGGAGTGGTATATTATTTCGTGTATGAGTGTAATTTAAACCCTTATTAAATATGAAATATCACGATTTAACAGAGGAAATATGTTTGAACGAATAGTCAACATCTATTGCCCCATTACAGGTATTTAGGTCATAATGATTATATACCGAAATAGTATATCCTACATGTTTGAATGCAATAACATGATTCTAACAGGGTTACTCTTTAAAGTTTCATATATTTTTCTTTTGTCTTTTTCTTCGAATAGTTATCAACTATTTGAGTGAAACAATGTACAATACTTTTTCATTAATTATAATAGTTATTAGCTTTTATATGTACTAAAATAAACTATAAATTTGATTGATGTTATAGGCCAATAATAAATGATCAAATGTACTCCCCCAAACGATATGAAAAAAAAATTAATTCACAAGTGTACAAGCAATAACCTACTAAATATCTGCCTTTCAGTCACGAAATCTCAAACTCAGGTCGTCATAAGTCAATTCTTAAATAGAAGTAAATGATCTCTCCATAATCTGAAACTCAAGTCACAATAAAGTCAGAATTTCAATTTAACCAAACAATTAAAAATTATATTACACTTCGGACACAAAATCACAGTTTAGTGTGATTAAAACAAACAATAATAAACTCTTAATCAACTTCAAGTACGAACAAACAACCTCCAAATCACACTTCAATCGGACAATTTTCTTTTTCTTTTCGACATGGCCAGTAACGAAGTTAGAATTTTAGATACTATAAATTAGAAAAATATATTAAAAACTGACGAAAATTTTACTTTGTTGGCTACTTTTGAGACGATTTGTTTTTCATGGCGATAGTTTTGCAACTACATGTAAGAATTTCGGGTAGATAAAGTTGTAGCGTTTCATTAATGGAATGGTTTCAAATTTTTGTTGGGTCTTTCGCAGCTTACTTATTATAGAAGAATTAGATGATAAAATTTTTCTTATTTCGGTAAAAATTTAGAAAATCAATAGCATTATTTAGATGATTTTTATATACATACAAAAGGCATTCAAATACAGCAAAAGAAATCAAAATATTTACAAATATAGCAAAATTTCATTATCTATCTGTAATAAACTATTATCTATGTCCGATAGATATAGATAGTAGTCTACGATTTGTTGTGATTTATCGTAGATAGATTGTGTATTTTACTAGTATAGCATTTTTTTCATTTACGATAATTTTCTTAAAAAAAATTTTAAACTACTCGTAAAAGTTTCTAAATTGATGCACTCATAAAAATTTGTAATTTCAATAAATCATTCAAAATTGTTGGTTGGGATCAAATTGGACGGATACGACCCAAACTAAAGCTAGAGAATGTTTGAATTTTTCCACAAAGTTTGATAATTAAATGGGTAATAATTCTCTTAACTAATATATTATTATATATTTATATTATTTTGTTTGATTTATTATATATGAATGTATATGTAGATCATCATTATGAAAATAAGTATGAAATTATAGGAACTCATTGGAGATGTAAATAATTCGACATAAAGACATTAAAATCAACAAAAATGGATAAAAAAAAAAAGTATGTCCAATTAAGTTCCATACCCCTCGTTCTTTATACCCACCAAAATAATTTTTTAATATATATTTTTTAAAAAAGATGTCACAAGATAACTTTTAACCGAGTACAGTAGAAATTGCATAATAAATGGGTGCAAACTTGAGTTTTCTTTTTTTTCTTTTCCTTCTCTCTCATATATGAGTCATTTTCTTAGTCTTTGTTGAGGCACTATTTGGTTGGGAAAGGTTCGAAAAAGGGGTTGTATTATATATATTGGTTTTAGATCTATTTATTTATTTTTTTGGTTGCAAGGCGTGGAAGCTTTTGAGGGTCATTGGTGGTCACACGCATGGGTTGTTTGGTCCCCAATCCTTTTGAGTTATGTCTTTACATTGTACTATGTGTTTTATTTGTATAAAGTAACCTTTTCCTTTTAATAGTCCATTTTCAAAGATTTGATGATGCCTCCCCCCACCCACTTCCCTTCTCCCATCACACCCCCACTTTCAAATTATGACATCAATCCCACCTTCCCATGACGTTACTTTCACTCTCTTAACATACCTATTATTTAACTCCTTCTATTTTCCCTTTTTTCTTTCTTTCTGTCTAATTTTTACATTTAGAAATTTTTAGATGTAAATTTCGTATTTTCCCTTTTTTTTTTTCTTTCTGTCTAATTTTTACATTTAGAAACTTTTAGATGTAAATTTCGTATCTCATATTGAAAATGTGAAGAGATCTTTAAATCTTTTATAAGATATATGGTTTATTTTGTTATAACTAACCCGTGTCTTGCAAATAATTCTAAAATTTCAATTTTATGATTGAATCGTGTGATATATATATTTTATTTTTCTTTTGGTTAGAAGGTTCGGGAGGAAAAGTCCTTTACTAGATGTCGTCTTCTTGTCGTGTTGTTAATTAGGTGGGATGTGGAGTTGAGTTATTGGATCTGTTGCAAGTAGGGACAAAGGGTTATGTTATGACAGTGCAATTGGCTAATTTTATTACAAGCCAAAATTGAACAACATGTTTCTGCAATATGTTTTGCATCGTGCAGATTCTACTTGAAGATATGTCATCGATATGTGTAGTGCATGTTTGTTGGTGCGCTTTCCTATCCTCAATGACATGTGTTGCAACATGTGAAGGACATTGTTACGTGACTTGCAATAGATTCTATAGAATATTTTTTTCCTTATTTGTTAGCACGATTCTGTAGATTTTGTGGCTTATTGTCTTTTTCTTGCAGAGATGATTTGTTATTTCCTTGAAGATATTCTAAAAGCTAGTCATATGTATATATAATTTTTTTTCCCCTTCAATCTTAGGGTTAGCTTCCTTATTGAAAGTGTGTGTATTGAGAATTTTGAGCTTAGGGATTTTCTAAGCCTTAACCTTCATGTATTGTTTTTGAAGAAGTTTTATCTTTTCCAAGTGAGCAGTTTTCGTCATTTCTCATTCTTTGGAACCTCAGGTCCTCGATATGACTCTTTATAGCTCTAAATCAACCTGAATGACACATAACACTCTAGAATGCATGTTTTACTTGAGAATCTACAATTTCAATCATTTAAACACATTAAACACAACATGTAAAGGAGATTAGATGTGAGCACTGACTTGTAAAACCAAGTGTTGGGGAGAGCAATGCGATTGAGGTTACGCGTTGCTAGTGGAGAAGTAGCCAAGAAGTAGAGCAAAATTTTAGTTAAGTGTTAGCCAAGACCATGCGTTGGTGAAAGTAGCGGGAAGTTGAATTATTTGAGGAACCATGCGTTGTTTATTGAAGCAAGAAGGGTTGTGAGATGAAGTAGTCGTCGCATCGAAGGATAAGTGATCATTGGTGGGAAAAGAATATGCTTAAACCATGCGTCGAAGACAGCCATGTGTCGAAGTTACCATGCGTTGAGGACAGCTATGCGCTGAAGTCACATTGCGTCCAAGACAGAACGGTCTTGACGCGATGAAGCTAGTGATGTGAATGATTATGTTGTATGCGTCGGAGGTAGGAGGCGCCAAGAATACCATGCGCTGAGAATGGTTAGTTGCTGAAGACGTTGAAGGAGAATATAGACATGAGTGCCTTGCGTCGAAGAGAAGACCCGCGCCAGCCTACGGGTGAGGGATAAGTCGGCAGTATATATAGGCGAGTTTAACCACTTTTAGACATTTTTCGAGAGCTTAAGTCGGTTCCATCTTCCAGAGAAACCACAAGAGAAGGAAGAGGAAGGTGTTCTTATAGTTTTTGGGCGAAATTCTACCCGTTTTGATGCTGAAATCCGAGCAGGGACAGAGGATTGATTGTACACGCACAGGCTGAACAGTGGTTGATGTTTGGAGTAGAATGACTCAAGGAAGCCAAGTTTGGGGCTAAAATTTTGAGGTTAGTAAGTTAACATAATTCCTAGCAAGTCTTATGAAGGAGGGTTGAGCTGAAACCGAAGTTTATCACATGAATCTTTAGGTAAAAGCAACAACTACAGAACTGCAATGCAATCTGTAGCAACGCGAAGTGATTTTGGCATAACTGGAGAACGAAAAAGAGTTAAGCTTTGAAATTTTGAGGTAAGCCGTGAAACTTAATTCTTTACAAGTTTGTAGAAGGGAAGAAGTCTTAATATGAGCTGGAAATGCATTTTTAGCAGGGATTAAGTAGAGAGATCAAGGCTGTAACAATCAGCTTTGTTGAGGAGAAGCTAAGGCTCAAATGTTGATATAACAGCAAGTGAGCTGCACGTAAAGTGTTCTTGGAAATCAAGGTATAGCAGAAGGGTAAGGGACAACTCGTAGTTATAGCTTTAGAGTTAAGGCTTGAGAATAAACTAATGAAAGCTTAACTGCATGATGTGCTATAAACATTGAGCATATGATAAGTTGTTGTTTATGTTCTTGTGAATGGAAAAGTAGTATAACAAGAGAAGTTTTTATTTCAGGCCAAGAGGAGATAGGGAGGATGTATAATCCCCTACAAGCCTAGGAAGAGTAGTGAGTGACACTTCTTTTACTTTAAAATGATTTTGTTGAACATGATAGTTCGATTTTCCAATGAAATGTGAATTGGTGATTAAATGATTTATGAAGCATATTTATGTTCTTAAAGCTATTGCAAAGCATATTTATGAAATGTTATTGATATAGTAATTGCCCTGTATTCCTATGAACAATTTGTATACGAACGGTTTGTATAAAATGTTGCTTCTAAAAAGGAAAATGTTTTAGAGGAGACTCAATGCTAGTAAGGCATGTGAGTTTCCCCGGGACCTAGTACTTAGGCAACCCGCCTATAAAATGTTTTAGAGGAGGCTCAATGCTGAAGGACATGAGAAGGCATGTGAGTTTCCCCGAGACCCAATACTGAAGGACATGGAGAAGGTACTTGGGCAACCCGCCATAGTCCTATGTGCACATAGAGGTTATATGCTGGTGCGTTGAGTCTTGCTCCGCATCGAGCCTTATATGTTTTCGATGTTGGGGTGTTGAGTTTTGCTCCACTTCAACTAAGGGAAAAATATTATATCTAAACTGTTTCCTTATGATTTGTTTAAAAATCATGTATGAATTGATAAGGGCAATTAAGTTTGTTTTAACTAATGTATTTAAAGTGATTGCATGTTTTATGTTGATGTTGAACTCAGTTTTACTACTGATGATTTCCGAACTAAAATGGTTTGTTAACATTGTCACTTACTGGGCCTTTTAGCTCATGTTTTCAATGTTTTCTTTCCCCTCCAGGTAGCAAGGACTTTCTGGTGCTTTGCCTACTCCCACTCGCCCTGCTTAAGCTTCGGGTCTTCGGAAAATCTGACTTGTTGAAGTGTTATTTGTATGTTAAACCTTAATTAGGTGGCATGTAGATATGTATGTACAAATTCCAGGAATTGGACTATCGGTTGTGTAAGGACATGTAAAAGAGTTGAGGAATTTAGTTTTTGGCTTGTATATACTTTCCTATATGTTATGTTTAAAATGTCTTAGAATGTGGAGATTACATTGTGAACAGTTCAGAATGTGTGTGAAGGAGCGGATGGTATGCGTCACAAGAGGGGTGATGTATACTGTCCTCACATCTCCTTTCAAGTTATGCAGGTAAACTTGGGAGGGGGTGTGACATTAGAGACATAAAAATAGCTCTTTTTTTAGAGCTATTGTTGCGTATAAAGTGGGTGTTGGAATTTTAGTACAAAGTATGCGTCGAGAATTACTCAAGTATGTTCATTAGTCAGCAAGTTTTCCTATAAAAACCAAAGTGTAAGCTTCTATAGGTTTTCTGGTGAGTCCAGGGTCAAACGTAGAGATTTGTGATAAAATAGGCATTGAGAGTAGATACATAATCTATGTGGTGATTGTACAAGTATTATGTTCAAGGGGTTTATGCGCCTAAAACTATACATAAATAATAAATAAAATTTCCTACAATTAGTATGGTGAGGTGGACGCAGAGAATGTTAGTCAAATGTCATTTACAGTCAGATAGCATGTGTTGAGAATGACGATGGAACCATGTGATATAATAGAGTTAATGTAAGCATTGACTTGTAAAACCAAGTGTTGGGGAGAGCAATGCGATTGAGGTTATGCGTTGCTAGAGGAAAAGTAGCTGAGAAGTAGAGCAAAATTTTGATTAAGGGTTGGCCAAGACCATGCATTGGTGAATGTAGTGGGAAGTTAAATTATTTGAGAAACCATGCGTTGTTGATTGAACCATGAAGGGTTGTGAGATGAAGTAGTCGTCGCATCGAAGGATAAGTGCTCATAGGCTGGGAAAGAAATATGCTTGAACTCTGCGTTGAAGTCACCATGCGTCGAAGATAGCCATGCGCTGAAGTCACACTACGTCCACAACAGAACGGTCTTAACGCAATGAAGCTAGTAGTGTGGATGACTATGTTGTATGCGTCCCGAAGTAGGAGGCGTCGAGAACACCATGCCTTGAGAGTGGTTAGTGGCTGAAGGCGCTGAAGGAGAATATAGACATGAGTGCCTTGCGTCGAAGAGAAGACCCGCGCCAGCCTACGGGTGAGAGATAAGTCGGCATTATCATCTCGGTACTTGTGAGGGATAAGTCGGCAGTATATATAGGTGAGTTTAATCACTTTCAGACATGTTTTGAGAGCTTAAGTCGGTTCCATCTTTCAGAGAAACCACCAAAGAAGGAAGAGGAAGGTGTTCTTATAGTTATTGGGCGAAATTCTACCCGTTTTGGTGCTGAAATCCGAGCTGGAACAGAGGATTGATCGTTGATGCACAGACTGAATAATGGTCGATGTTTGGAGTAAAACGACTCGAGGAAGCCGAGTTTAGAGCTGAAATTTTGAGGTTAGTAAGTTAACATAATTCCTAACAAGTCTTATGAAGGATGGTTAAGCTGAAATTGAGGTTAATCACATGAATCTTTAGGTAAAAGCAGCAACTACCGAACTGTTATGCAATCTGGAGCAACGTGGAATGATTTTGGCATAACTGGAGAACGAAAAAGAGTTAAGCCTTGAAATGTTGAGGTAAGCTGTGGAACTTAATTCTTTACAAGTTTGTAGAAGGGAAGAAGTCTTAATATGGGCTGGAAATACGTTTTTAGCAGGGATTAAGCAGAGACATCAAAGTTGTAACAATCAGCTTTGTTAAGAAGAAGATAAAGCTCAAATGTTGGTATAATAGCAAAAGTGAGCTGCACGCAAAGTGTTCTTTGAATTGAAGTCTAACAGAAGGGTAAACAACAGCTAATAGTAATAGCCTTAGTATTTAAGGCTTGAGAATGAACTAATGAAAGCCTAACTGCATGATGAACTACAAACATTGTGCATATGTTGAGTTGTTGTTTATATTAAAGTGAATGGAAAAGAAGTATAACAAAGAAAAGTATTTGTTTCAGGCCAAGAGGAGATAGGAAAGGCATATAATCCACTCAAGGCCTAGGAAGAATAGTGAGTGACACTTTTCTTACTTTAAAACAATTATGTTGAATATGATAGTTCGGTTTCCAATGGAATATGATTTTGTAATCAAATGATTTATGAAGCATACGTTATGTTCTTAAAGTTATTGAAAAGCACGTTTGTGAAATGTTATTGATATAATAATTGCCCTGTATTCCTATGAATGATTTGTATACAATCTGTTTAGATAAAGTGTTGCTTCTTAAAAGAAAAATGTTTTAGAGGAGGCTCAATGTTGAAGTACATGAGAAGGCATGTGAGTTTCCTCGGGACCCAGTACTGAAGGATATGGAGAAGGTACTTGGGCAACCCGCCATAGTCCTATGTGCACATAGAGGTTATATGCTGGTACGTTAAGTCTTGCTCCGCATCGAGCCTTATATGTTTTCGACATTGGGGTGTTAAGTTTTGCTCCACTTCAACTAAGGGAAAAGTATTGTATCTAGACTGTTTTCTTGTGACTTCATGTTTTATACTTGACGTTGAACTCAGTTTTATTCCTGATGATTTCGAACTAAAATAGTTTGCTAAATTAGTCACTCACTGGGCTTTTAGCTCATGTTTTCCATGTTTTCTTTCCCTTCCAGGTAGCAAGGACGTTCCTGGTGCTTTGCCTTCTCCCACTCGCCCTGCTTAAGCTTCGAGTCTCTGGAAAATCTAACTTGTTGAAGTGTTGTTTGTATGTTAAACCTTAATTAGGTGGCGTGTAGATATGTATATACAATTACCAGGGGTTGAACTATGGGTTGTGTAGGGACATGTAAAAGAGTTGAGAAATTTCGTTTTTGGCTTGTATTTACTTTTCTATATGTGATATTTAAAATGTCTTAGAATGTGGAGATTACATTGTGAACAGTTTAGAATGTGTGTGAAGGAATGGATGGTATACATCACAAGAGGGGTGATGTATACTGTCCTCACGTCTCCTTTCAGGTTATGCAGGTAAACTTGGGAGGGGGTGTGACAGTTAATGCAATAGCTAGTCGTTACTTAAGCATATCTAAATATATTTACATACCTACAAACTTTGGGTTTGAGAATCCATTTTTCGATATTTCGACGCCACATTAATCTTATCTCTGAGACGTATGGTAAGTTTACGTTGGCAAAAGATGAATTACATCTCTGACTGTCATACCCCCTCCCAGGTACCCTTCTAACCCAGAAAGAAGTGTGATGACAGCGGACATCGACCATCTTACAACATCCACTATCAACCATAAACTCTGCAATTACCTAATAAACAGTTGTAAACCATAAACTACTTCATACATATACCAAAGTCAACTTGCCAAACGTACATCCTTTTCATTCAGTCATATAATAGCATAATTACACTACAATTCCCTTAACCTTCTCTATATGTACAACACATGAACCAGTTTGAATATATACAATTTCCAGAATACTAAAGACCGTTGGTAGACCCAGACGAGATCTTGCGTAGGCTAAGCATCCCGAACTCGTTCGCTACTTGGAAAACAAAAAAAAAAAACAAGAAAAACGTGAGCTTAAACGCCCAGTAAGTGACTAATCAAAGTTTTTCTCAATAGTGTATGAAAATATAAAATCCAGCCATGTCCATCACTAGTATACGTCAGATTATAGTTTAACCACATTTGATTATCTATGGAAACATTATTCACAAATCGTTTCCTTAAATCTCCTTCCCTAGTTAAGGCTGAGTGAAGCTCACCGCACCTAATGCCGATATTTCCCATTTGAGTGGAGTACTCTCAACACCATAGCATCAATCAATCACAATTTGCTCACAGGCTATCCAAGTACCTTCTCCCAGTCCCTCAGTATTGGATCCCCAGGATACTCAAGTGCCTTCTCTACATCTCTCAGCACTGAGTTTTCAAATACAAAAATGCCCACATGCCTTCACATTGTCTCTCAGCATTGGGTTTCTTACAACTCTTGATTTCCCACATGCCTTCACTTCTTCCCTTAGCATTGGGTTTCTTACAACACTGGGTTTCCCACATGCCTTCACATCTTCCCTCAGCATTGGGTCCCTTAAAAGAAAAACATTATAAAGCAAATATGCTTTGCATAAATAGTTCTTAATAAATCATTTCATGATAATCAGAACAATATTAGCATGAAGCTAATTACATACACAAATATTCCACATGCCTTCTCTTTGTATCTTGGCATTGAGAGCCATTCAAATAAGAATACAATATAACATAAAATCATGAGTTTGTAATATCTCATAATCTCATACATCACAACACTTTTCATATGCCCACACGCTTTCTTTATTCTTATGCTATAATTTGTATTCTCGTTCATGGGCAAGGGAAAGCGCGGTGTGCCTGGCACACATCACAATACTTTTCATAAACTCATATGCTACTTTTAGTCTCATCGTTATATGTCACATTTCATATGCTTATATGCTTCCTTTAGTCTTACTGTCATATATCACATACTTAATCATCTCTTGTGTCCATTCCCACATCGCAATATTAATCATAGTTCCCGTGCTTCCACACGCAATATTAATCATAGTTCCCATGCTTCCACACGTCTTACCCTTATTATTCACATACTTTTGCTCAGTTTATACATATATAAATATATATTGAAACAGCTCATTATACCGCATATGGAACACACATAAAGTTCATAGAATTCTATCATGTAAGCATTTATCAACAAATACTATCAAGAAACTATGTTAAGACTAAACACTTTTAGATAGAAAGTCACTCACGACTTGTCCTAGGCCTTGAGCGGATTGTACATCTTTCCTAGCTTTTCTCGGCCTGAAATAACATATTTCTCGTGTTAGACTTCCCTAAAGTTCATTTTTACAAACCATTAGTTTACACATTTGTATTTTATTCATATTACACCACTGAGACCAATTTCTTCCAAAAATAATCATAATAAGCGAGATTCCGCACCACTAGTGAGATTACTAGCAAGATTCCACACTACTAGCGAGATTAAACTACAGGCACACGGCACCAGCGATACCATGGTGAGGGAGACCAGCGAGACTTACCTGAGTAGCGATACCAAGCGATACCCGATGAGATTTGTGAGTCGCATAGCTCTCTGTGTTACCAGTGACACTCATCTCACTACTCACTCTCCAACTTCTCAGCGACACTGCAGTTCCAGCGAAACCCGTTATCTTAGTTTCTGCCTTTCCTCTTATTCTCACTTCTACCTGTTAAAAGTTGCATTTCTAGCCAAATTTAGAACTTCTTTCCTTCTACAAACTTGTAGAGAA
Organism: Citrullus colocynthis; assembly: GCA_031780015.1. Classification (NCBI taxonomy): domain Eukaryota; kingdom Viridiplantae; phylum Streptophyta; class Magnoliopsida; order Cucurbitales; family Cucurbitaceae; genus Citrullus; species Citrullus colocynthis. The sequence goes on from QLSR01000030.1 coordinate 186,247, forward strand.
ATATGTTTTCCAGCTTACATTAAATTTTTTAGGCTTAACTCTTCCTCGTTAGTCAGATTTTTCAAGATTACATTACGCTGCTCCAGACCGCACAGCAATTCTGTTTCAGTCACTTCCACCTAAAAGTTTACATATGTCTCTTCCAATTCAGCTCAAACATCCTTCATAAAAGTTGTTAAGAATTAACTTAACTTACTGACCTTAAAATTTCAGCCATAAATTCGATCTCTTCAACTCGTTCTTCTCTAAACACCAGACCACCCTCCGATTGCTCAATAGCAGCCAGACTCATTGTTCCAGCTTTAGTTTTACCATGAAAACGATCTGAATTTTCCCCAACTTTGCCCTAAACACCTTATCCTACCTCTCTTCGTCTATTGGCTATGAAATTCAACTGATTTGAGCTTTTGAATGTGTTTAAAATGATCAAACACTCAACTTACTCACTTAAATAGGCCGTCGACTTAACCTTCACTTTCTTTCCTTTTAAACTGAATTGGCTAACTCAATACTTTACCTAACCAACACATAGCAGCCTTCACAAACGCATGGCACACCCTCGCCAATGCATAGCAGCCTTCGCAAATGCATGGCACAACCCCACCAATGCATAGTAGCCTTCACAAACGCATAGGACACCTTTAACGCATGATAACTCATCCCTTAAGGCTCTCGGCCACTCTTTACTTACCTTCTTTAGCTTGTCATCTTCTAAAACCAATCTTTATAGCTTGCTAACTTCCAAAGCTAAGTGTGGGACTTACATCTGAAACTCATCTAGTCTTGATAAATGCTAAAGATTAACCATCTACTCTCTTAAGCTAGACAGTTGTGCTTGTTAAATTTGTTTGTCAGACAAATCTATGCAAGCTAATGATATACATTAATCAAGATGTAAACATATTTAATATTGCTTAAGAAAAACTAGCTTCTAACATCTACTCATTCAACATACAAGCAACATGGTGTAAAGTATTTAATATAGAAACGAATGGAAGATAATCGTCAATCGAACTTATATTGAGTAAATAAACCATTCTCTCGAATTTCATTAACAAATCATAAGTAAGAAGGAGAGAAATGAAGAAAGAACAAAAATGGAAGACGTCAAGCCGCCACTAGCAATGTCTTGCTTCATGGAGGCTTGGGATGGTTGCTATCTAATACATAAATTTCATAGGATGAAGGTTCTCACTCACTGGGAGATGACTCTGAAAATTCTCAGAATCCTTCTCATAGAAGAGCTTCAAATGGAGGCTGGTTATGGTGAGGGAGAATTTGTGCAGAGCTTTCGCCTCTTGAACTTCTTTCTCTCTTCCTTTGAATTGAGAAGCTTTGGGCTATTTATAGGTGTCAAAAAGGTGAACTCATGATGACCTGACACCTTTGCATTAAATTCCATGCGCTGCTGCGCAGACTTTTCACATCGTAGCCCATTGGTTCTACCATAATTTGATAACTTGTAATCCTTTTGCATATTGACATGACAACTATTGCCCAGGCATCTGTATCTGCTTTTTCTTCTCAATGCACGGGCTTGACGCTTGGGCTTGACACATGATCTTTTGTTCTCGCAGCAGCTTCCTCTCTAGTACTTGGGTTATTTGTGCTTTTTTCTACTTAATCCTGCGTTAAGAACAGAAAAGTTCATATTTTCTCAGGTATATTCTTTTGTAAATGGTGCCAACGCATAGTAATATATATTACACAATTCAACTGCCAAAATCATGCGTTTAGCCCTCAAGTTACTCTAATTATTTCAAATAGTGAATATAATAACTTGTATTTCTACAAGTTATCAGCTATCAAGCGACAAGTTCGAGTTAATTCACAAGGAAGCATGAAGAATAGTTTCTCAAAACCCATTTTGAGTTAAAGTGGCAAATGGGGGGGGGGGAGTGGGGAGTAAGAGCACGAAAATAAAAGGATAGAAATGTAATCTATTGAAATCAGCCAATGTAATCTTATAATTGGACTCTCAAGGTTTGATTTTAACTTCTTGTCTATGCTTAGCTCAATTGGTTAGAAATGCTAACCAATGATCCTAATTACCTAATCAACCATTTAATTAGATGAAACACACATGGTAACAAATTAAGCTAAGCGCATTAAGTTTTAGGGGTCATGCTAAGATAGATTTCCAATAAGAAATGCCTAATTAGAAATTTAATACGATTTTCCTCTAGGTTGATAAAACAATGCTCTTTGTTGTCAACTACAAATTACAAGCCTATCTAACCTTTGGTACTTAGGGTGTCACACCCCCTCCCAAGCTACCATCTTAACCTAGGAGAAGGTGTGAAGATAGCAAACATCAACCCTCTTACAAACTTGTAGATAATTGAGTTAACTAGCTTACCTCCAAATTTCAGGGTCTAACCCCTTTTCGTCCGACAGATAACTCAAAATCCTTCCACCCTGCTCTAGACTACTCGAAACGTCAAATTAGTCTCTTCTACCTATAATTTCACCTCTTTTCCTTCACATTTAGCTTAGACATCCTTCACAAAAGTTATCAAGAGACGAGTTACCTTGCTAACCTCAAAATTTCAGCTCCAGATTCGATCTTTACAGCTCAATATTCTTCAAACATCACAACTTGTCTTGATTGCGCGAATTCCATACCAACTTCAATTTATCTTTGAGTTCCACAAAGTTTCCCTTCAAAATCTCACTCCAATCAACCTAAATCTTCTCCTTCTTCTCCCTTTTGATGTCTAGCTGAAGAACCACTAATTGGTTTAGGTTTGGAGGAGATGAGAAGTCAACAAGAGTAATGGAGAAAATGATTATTCCAATTTCATCTCCACCATCGACTTGGCCTTCACTTTCTTCTTTTCTTTTTCTTTTTATTTTTTTTCAGTTATTCCATAAACTTAATTTTAATTATAACTTTCCATTTAATTAATAATAACAAAAATAACAAGAACAATAATAATACCAATGATAGTAATATTAATGATAATCATAATACTTAATAGCATCATTTAACCTTGATCCAAATGGTGACAACCCACTTAAGTCTTTTATATTCTAATTGGCATGTCAAAATAAATCCCAAGCTCGGTATATCACATAAGGGTTAAAGATTAGGGCTTACGAAAATGACTCTTGGCTAAGTCCACAAGCCTACCTTCCTTGACTTCTCCTCCACGCCTTCTTCAATCTAAACAAGAAAATTTGTTTAAGTCCACAACAATAATACAACACTTAAGTGCTTAGAAATGAAAGTAGGGTTTACAATTTACCACCTCCTTATAAGAATTTCTTCCTCGAAATTCAGTAGGCTGCTAACTCCTCAGAAATAAATGTGGATACTTCTTGATCATTTGCTCATTGGTTTCCCAAGTAGCTTTTTAAACGCCGTGATTCCTCCAAAGTACCTTCACCAACAGAATCACCTTGATCCTCAAAACTTGTTCTTTCTCATTTAACACTCGGACCAGTTCTTCTTCATAACATAAATCTTCTTTTAGTTCAATTGGTTGCACCTCAAGTACGTGAGTAGGATCATAAATATACTTCCTCTAAACGAAACATGAAACACATTGTGAATCTTGGACATCTCCATTAGCAAGCCCAATCTGTAAGTTGTTGGTCCAACTCTTTACAAGATTACGTAAGGACCAATATACTTTGCGCTCAACTTTCCTTTCCTACCGAACCTTAGAACTCCCTTCCACGGTGACAACTTCAGGAAGACTCTATCACCAACTTCAAATTCAAGATCTCTTCTCCTGTTATCAGGATAACTCTTCTGTTAATCTCGAGCTGCCTTAAGATTCGCCTTAATCATTTCCACCTTCTCCATAGTAATCTGTAGAATCTCTGGTCCTACTAGCTTCCTTTCTCCAACCTCTGTGCAACACACTAGACTCTATATGATTGACCATACAATGCTTTATACGGAGTCATACCTATGCTCGACCTGTAACTGTTGTTATAGACAAACTCCATCAAAGACAAATGTACATCCCAGCTACCTTTAAACTGCAAAGCACAAGCCCGAAGCATACTTCTAAGGTTCGGTTCATCCTCTTTGACTGTTCATCAGTCTGAGAATGAACAGCTGTACTAAACTGTAACTTTGTTCTCAAAGCTTGCTGTAATAAACTCACAAAAAATTTAGAAGTAAACCTGAGATCTCTATTTGATACAATAGACACTAAAACTCCATACAGGCTCACAATCTTATCTACATACATCTGTGCTAGTTTATCCAATGTATAGGTTGCCTTCACTGGTAGAAAACATGTCGTCTTTGTCAAATCTATCAACAATCACCCAAACTCTATCAGCTTCAGTTGAAGTCTTCGGCAACTCGAATAAAAAGTCCATCGTAACATGCTCCCACTTCCACACAAGAATAAGGAGTGGATTCAACAGCCTTATTGGCCTTTGACGTTTCGGCTTAACCTGCTAAAAAATCAAACACCTTGCGACAAACTCAACTATCTCCCTCTTCATACCCAGCCGTCAATAGAGGTTTCGTAATGTCCTATACATCTTGGAACTGCTAGAATGCATAACATAAGCTGAGCTATGTGCCTCTTCAAGAATCGTCTACTTAACTTCAGTGTAGGTACATAAATTCTACCATGCTTTAACAATGATCCATTAGATTTCAACTCAAAATCTACTCTTTTATAGGCCTTCACTTCCTCCAACAGCTTCCTAATCACAGGATCCTCCAACTGTTTCTTCATCACTTCATCAACCAGCTTAGGCCTCAACTTGAAATGTGCCAATAACACTCCGTCACTAGCTACTCTTAAAGTAGTAGCATCACTTCTGAACTCGTTAAGCAAATCAACTTTTACCACATTCAAAGACCCCCATACCACCCCTGAACTTTATACTCAAAGCATCAACTACAACATTTGCCTTACCTGGATGGTACTCAATAGTATAGTCATAATCTTTGATCAACTTTAACCACCTCCTTTGTATCATGTTAAGTTTCTTCTGATCAAAGATACACTTCAAACTCTTGTGATTTGTGTAGATATGAACTTTTCTCCAAAAAATAATACAACCATATCTTTAATGCTAAAAAACTGCAGCTAACTCCAAATTATGAGTAGGATAGTTACTCTCGTGAGTCTCAATTGCTTAGAAGCATAGGCTATTACCTTCCCATTCTGTATTATCACACAACCTAACCCTTAACTAGAAGCATCACAATAAACTTCAAATTCCTTACTCGACTCTAGAAGTGATAAGATAGGTGCGGACACCAATCTTCTCTTCAGTTGCTGAAAACTTTGTTCTCACTTCTCGTTCCATTCAAACTTAGTATTTTTCTTAGTCAAACCAGTAAGTGGGTTGAGAATTCTGTGAAGTTCTTCATTGATGGCTTAGAAATGAAGGATTTCACTCGCTTGGTAGGTCTTGGGGAAGGTAATAGGAAGATTTGACTTAATGGCTGGACGTTGAGCACTTCCATGAAATCATCGGAGTCAGATGTTACCTCGACGATTGGAGGACGGTTGGCTGGAGTAACGGTGGTTGGTTGGAAGAATGGGCGAAAGACAGGGGTTCGGAGGGAAGAAATGTTGGCTGGTTGATAACTTGTAGAAATACAAGTTATTATAGCCTTTTTCTTAGATAAATAGAGATTAAATAGAGAAGCATGCGGTAGTTTAAGCTAAATTCTACTAATAAATCTTCCTACGCATTATACTCTTGTATTTTTATGAAGATAATAATTTTACCACTTTTTTAGCCTAAAACGCATGTTTCAACGCACGAATGCAAACGATGAGTTGACTTCCTCTTAACACAAGACTGTGCGTTAGCAACCTATGACGCGTTGACATCCGCTAAACATCTCCATGAACGCATAATTATAAAAAACGCAAGGAGCGGAAAATCAGATCATAATCTTGAGAGATTGTCGGAAGATTGACATGCATAATCTGTGGCTAAAGAGGTGGATCTAAATGGACTCGAGAATTACGCAATTAGGCGAGATGGACGCATGATATCAATTTCGCTACCAATCAAGCAGATCTGCCATTGATTGCGACCGGAACATCTATAAAAGGGCAGTCCTGCAAGATGAGAAAGGGTTGTTCATTCTTGGAAGAAATCCTAAGTGACAGCAGAGTTCTCTCCAGAACACAACCGGAGACGAATAGCTCGAGAGAGAAGAGTCTTCCCTCCGCCTGACCACTTCACAGCAGAACCTCACGTTTCCATCTCGGCAACTCAAGACATTGACGACCTTTTCCTGCTTTCTATCTTGTTTTTCTAGTTTGATTTTAGATTGGTGTCAAGACATTAAGCTATCTAAAGTTGTATTCCGTTCATCAATCTATATTTCTTCCATGTCTACTCATTTCTCTACACTTTCCGCTTTTTACTTTGAATCCATGAGTAACTAATCTATCACGGGTTAAGGGTTGCGTTAGCATTTAAATAAGAACCATAGTGTAACTATTGGATCTTGTCAATTGTAATCTTAATCTGATGCTTATGTCCATCTAGCTAATCGATATGAGTTGTAATAATTAGACTGCTCGAGAGGGTAAGTGATTGTGGAACTCAATTGACAAGGCCAAGTAGTGTTGCCTAGACATAGGAACAACCTTGGCACTTAACACTCTCCTATGCATTATAGACATATAACGCATAGCGGCTGACAACCGGGAGAAGAGTCGCAAGTATGAATAGACTATCACCATGTGTTTCTGATGTTAGATGTTAACCAACCCTAACCCTGTTTTTACCCATTCATTAAATTCACCTAGCTGACTTTGCTGTGTCGCATGTCTTTTCATCTTCCACATTTTAGTTTAGTGTACATGTTATCGCTTTCTTTAGATTAGAAACAAACATCTCTTGCAAATTATTTCTGGTTACCACTACAACGCATATAATCCACTTAAATAAAGAATCAACATATTCCCTATGTTCGACCTCAGACTCACCGAGAAAACCTACTCCTTTGCTTATACTTGGGTAAAGGATAGGAAAACTTAACAGATCACAAATGAATAACATTAAGCATAAGTAAGACGCATAGTATGTTAAATGCATAGGATGTCACACCCCTTCCCAAGTTTACCTGCATAACCTGAAAGGAGACGTGAGGACAGTACATCACCCCTCTTGTGACGCATACCGTCCATTCCTTCCCACACATTCTACACTGTTCACAATGTAATCTCCACATTCTAAGACATTTTAAACATCACATATAGAAAAGTATATACAAGCCAAAAATGAAATTTCTCAACTCTTTTACATGTCCTTACACAACCCACAGTTCAACCTCCGGTAATTGTACATACATATCTACATGCCAACTAATTAAGGTTTAACATACAAATAACACTCCAACAAGTCAAATTTTCTAGAGACTCGAAGCTTAAGCAGGGCGAGTGGGAGTAGGCAAAGCACCAGAAACGTCCTTGCTACCTGGAGGGGAAAGAAAACATTGAAAACATGAGCTAAAGGCCTAGTGAGTGACAATGTTAACAAACCATTTTAGTTCGGAAATCATCAGTAGTAAAACTGAGTTCAACATCAACATAAAACATGCAATCACTTTAAATGCATTAGTTAAAACAAACTTAATTGCCCTTATCAATTCATACATGATTTTTAAACAAATCATAAGGAAACAGTTTAGATACAATATTTTTCCCTTAGTTGAAGTGGAGCAAAACTCAACACCCCAACGTCGAAAACATATAAGGCTCGATGCGGAGCAAGACTCAACGCACGAGCATATAACCTCTATGTGCACATAGGACTATGGCGGGTTGCCCAAGTACCTTCTCCATGTCTTTCAGTACTGGGTCCCGGGGAAAGTCACATGCCTTCTCATGTCCTTCAGCATTGAGCCTCCTCTAAAATATTTTATAGGCGGTTTGCCGAAGTACTGGGTCTCGGGGAAACTCACATGCCTTACTAGCATTGAGCCTCCTCTAAAACATTTTTCCTTTTTAGAAGCAACATTTATACAACCCGTTCGTGTACAAATCGTTCATAAGAATACAGGGCAATTATTATATCAATAACATTTCATAAACATGCTTTTCAATAGCTTTAAGAACATAAATATGCTTCATAAATCATTTAATCACAAATTCACATTTCATTGGAAAACCGAACTATCATGTTCAACAAAATCGTTTTAAAGTAAAAGAAGTGTCACTCACAATTCTTCCTAGGCCTTGAGTGGATTATACGCCCTTCCTATTTCCCCTTAGCCTGAAATAGATATTTTCCCTTGTTATACTTCTTTTCCATTCATCAAAGCATAAACAGTAACTCATTACACGCCCAATGTTTGTAACTTGTCACGCGGTTAAGCTCTCATAGGTTTATTCTCAAACTTTAACACTAAAGCTTTAACTACTAATTGTTCCTTACCCTTCGGTTATACCCTGATTCCCGGGGATACTTGTGTGCAGTTTACTCCTGCTGTTATATCTACGTTGAGCTTTAACTACTCTTTAACAAAGCTGACTGCTATTGCCTTGATCTCTCTGCTTAATCCTTGCTAAAAACGCATTTCCAGCCCATATTAAGACTTCTTCCCTTCTACAAACTTGTACGGAATTAAGTCCCACAGCTTACCTCAAAATTTAAAGGCTTAACTCTTTTTCATTCTCCAATTATGCCAAAATCACTCCGCGTTGCTCCGGATTGCATAGCAGTTCTGTAGTTGCTGCTTTTACCTAAAGATTCATGTGATAAACTTCGGTTTCAACTCAACCATCCTTCATAAGACTTGTTAGGAATTATGTTAACTTACTAACCTCAAAATTTCAGCCCCAGACTCGGCTTCCTTGAGTCGTTTTACTCCAAACATCAACCACTGTTCAGTCTATGCGTCTGCAATCAGTCTCCTGTTCCAGTTCGGATTTCAGCACCAAAACGGGTAGAATTTCGCCCAAAAACTATAAGAACACCTTCCTCTTCCTTTTCTGGTGGTTTCTCTGAAAGATGGTACCAACTTAAGTTCTCAAAATGTCTGAAAGTAATTAAACTCACCTATATATATACTGCCGACTTATCCCTCACAAGTACCGAGATGATAATGCCGACTTACCCCTTACCCGTAGGCTGGCGCTGGTCTTTCCTTCGACGCAAGGCACTCATGTCTATGTTCTCCTCCAGCGTCTTCAGCAACTAACCATTATCAGCGCATGGTGTTCTCAGCGCCACCTACCTCCGACGCACACAACATAGTCATTCACACCACTAGCTTCATCGCGTCAGGACCGTTCTGTCTTGGACGCAATGTGACTTCAGCGCATGGCTGTCTTCGACGCATGGTAACTTCAACGCATGGCTGTCTTCGACATATGGTTCAAGCATATTCTTTTTCCACCAATGATCCCTTATCCTTCGATGCGACGACTACTTTATCTCACAACCCTTCTTGATTCAATCAACAACGCATGGTTCCTCAAATAATTCAACTTCCCGCTACTTTCACCAACGCATGGTCTTGGCCACCACTTAACTAAAATTTTGCTCTACTTATTGGCTACTTCTCCTCTAGCAACGCATAACCTCAATCACATTGCTCTCCCCAACACTTGGTTTTACAAGTCAGTGCTTACATAGGAAGCTTAATCATAATAAATAGACAGAGTAACAAGTTTTGTACTTCAGCATTGCATGCGCAACAACACTGGTCTTTGGGTGCTAACCTTGGCTTGGGATGCCGAAAGGTTATGGATGACAGGAAGATAATGGTTCAGTGGTGGTGGGCGGATCGGTGAGGCGGAAGGCTGCACAGGTCGAGTATAAGAAGGTAGGGAAGAAACAAGTGAAAATGAAGCTCGAGGGTTATGAAATACCTCTTGAGAAGGTTGTGGCGCGCTTGGAGATGAAGATGATGGAGTAGAATATTGAGTGCTGTAGGACGACATAGGTGAAGAATCTCCGGCGAAATCTGTTTTGTGAGTCGCAAGGGCTAGACATAACCCAATGTTTAGAGCTTTTGGGAGATTTGCATCGTCGACGAGTTTGAAAAGTGGGAAAATAGAACGACTTATGAAATCGAATTGCGTTTATGTAGGCGTGAATGGCCCAATCGGCATTAAATGCATATACTCATTATTCGATATCGCACTGATCTAGGCAGATTTCCTTGAGCCTTACACCCAGCGTGCGTGATAGGCGGCTAGATGATGCAAATAAGCACTCGAGTGCTTCTGGGAAAACGTATAGACTCAAAAGACGTATGCATTCTCCAGATTGCTCTTTAAAAAACGCAGTAAATTTTATTGATAAACGCATGACTGATGAATGCAGGGTTCTCAGTTCAATTATCCGTTGGATGTAGCATGAATGGTAGAGTATGTGGTGAAATCAAATAATTTGCATGGGAGCTCGACGTATAATTTCATGCTTATTTAATTTACACTACTTTTAAAACTGAATTTAAAGATAGAAAAATAAATACTAAAAACAAATTATGAATAAAAGAAAGTAAGCAAGAGTAAAAGAAAGCGTCCCTGGAAAATTAGGCGTTCAGCAATGCAGGGACCTTTCAACGCAAGCTCAGTTATGCTTGTGTGGGTCATTGGAGCCTTTATCGCGTTCAGGGTTCAACGCAGAGGAGACAATGAATTGCAGTATGCTCTCCCTGAAGTGCGCGTACATGGGATGCGTTGGTCTAGTTTCTAGCTCATGCGTTGAAGGCTCTTCTAATAACGGCTTGATCTTTGCCATGGATCTGTTGCTCCGGTCTGATTTCTCAAATATATGATCAAAGAGTAATTTGATTTCTTCCTCTTCACCATCTTCATTGTCTTTGAGGATTGCTTCATCTTTCAATGCTATGTTCATAGGTCTTGTCTTCTCCTTGATATCAGTGATAATATGACAAGATTGAAAGTCATCTGGATCTTTCAATGCGTTAACCACATTAAATTTTACCTGTTGATCCCCCATGCGATTCGTTGATATTCCTTTTTGGACGTCAATTAGAACGCGTCCAGGAGTGGTATCTTTATATACGGATGCAGGTTCTGCCTATGTTGCTTTTTCTCTCCTCTCTCTATTTTTCTCTTCTCGTGATTCGGTGGAAGATGATGGTTGGTTGACTTTTTGTATAGTACTCTCCATCGATTGACTCATTGTTGGAGCATTTACAGGTTGCAAGTTTCATTGCATCCTCTGATCTTGTGTAACAATGGGATTAGTTTTCCACGTATCAATGTCACATCTTGACATTGTTCTTTTAAGTTCCCTCTTGGAACTTCAGTTGTACGTAGCAATGCTCATTGTGTTTGATTCTTAAGTTCATTTGCAATTTGACCCAATTGAACTTCTAAATTTCTGATTGCAGTGGCTTGATTCTGGTGCATCGCTTCATTTTTATAAATGAATTCTCGTAAAAGAGATTCCATGGAAAACGATGAGGATGATGCAGGCGCTTATGGATCCCTCTGAAACTGATGATACTAGCCTTAATTCCCTTGGTTGAAACTAGGAGGGTTGCCTCCTGTGGCTGTTGCTCAGTCCTCTGCGTTTGTTGTTGATTTCACCCCATCTGAAGTTAGGGTGGTTCCTTCAACCAGAATTGTACGTCTCACTATAGGGGTTCTTTTGAACATCGCAGACTGACTGGGGGTTGTAGGGACACATGTCATACAGGTGTCCTGCACCACACTGCACGCAACTTACAAACGCTGTCGAATTCACTACATTCATCGTGTTCATCGCAGCAACTGATCCATCTTGATTATTCAAGGCTATTGTCTTCAGTAGAGATGTCTTGGTTATCATTTGCGCTGAGAGATTGGTGGCAACATCAGCTTCAAGCATTCCAGCTTGCGTTCGCTTTCTATCGGTGGAGCTAAATCCATATCTGTCGTCCACCTACTCATTAGTATTCCTCGAAATTTTGTCGAAAATATCTACGACTTGAGAGTAGGTTTTATTCATTGATCCTCCTACTTGTGCAGACAATTCCTCATGAACCATTTGAGTCAGGTCCAAGCTACGATTGGTCCTTCTTTGATTCTGCCTTGTTCTTCATCTTAAGGTCCTCTCAATCTCAGGGTCAATATCCAATGTTAGATTGCTCCCGTCACTCAGATACTGTTTGGAGCTTCTGGCAGAGGAGAAACGCACAATACTCCCTGGACTGAGGAATTCCTACAACAAAAATAATCCAAAAAAAAAATGAATCAATACAAAAGTCCCAGGCCACGGCGCCAAAAACTTGTTGTGCGTTATCTTATTAAGGTTCTTATTATGCGTTCAACATATTATGCGTTCAACATGTGTAATACTATGCGTTAGTGATCTATCAAGTTTTCCTATCCTTCACCCAAGTATAAGCAAAGAATGAGGTATTCTCGGTGAGTCTGTGGCCGAACACAAGTGTTGGGTTGTATGTCCTAAAACTCGTAGTTGTTTGTAAATGGGTGAATTTTAGTACTTATGAAGTTATTCAAGTGAATTAATTATTTATTAACTTTAAATCCAATTAAACTACGAACCCTTGGCTACTATCATGAGTATTTGGACTTTATGTGGAGACATAAACAGGATCAAGTTCGAGTAAGTAGCCTCAATAGTCTATAGTACATGGGTCAGGTTGGGTACCTCTTCCTAGAGACACTATTGAATACGGCCCGCTTCATAATTGTTACTAATGTTGTAAAGTGTCATAAATGAAGTGATCCAGATTTGCTCATGTAGAGATATGTAAGCGGGGGTATTCTTCATAATGAGATTGTGTAAGACTGACCCTGAAATAATCATTGTTACGTATTAACACCGTTTATGATTAACACTGATTAATTTCACTTAACGATGACCTAGATAACTTAATCTGAATCTTGAGCTATCTATGAACTCCTGTTTATTCAGAATTATCCCTTGATTTGCATAAGTGAGAGGAAGCTCAATAGCATTGCTCAACATTCTACCCATTTCAGGGATAAGACTCGATAGATAGTTGGGGACATAGAATTTGTAAGACGGAATTCACTCCTACCCAACTTAAGGATAGAAGAGAGATTGTTCTCTTAAGTGTTGTTCCCAGGACTTAAATAAGGGGCCCCATCCTCTTACTGGACTTAGAGGGAATGGATTTAGTGATTAGATCCTAAATCAATTGTTCATTAGAGGGACAATGGTACTTAAGGAGAAAAAATGTAACTTAGAGGTAAATTGATATTTGACCTAGCTGAAGTTATGAACAACCTGTGAAGGATTGACTTATCATTGACGGTTATATCAAATGGACACAAATATATCTACATTGAGGAGAGTGCAGCTACGAGCTTTAGTAGAGTGTCCCATTAGTTAACGAATGTTGGTTAACTAGGTTAAAGAGTTTGGCCAGTTAATCTCGGATCGTTAGAGCTCATGATCTGTTGGTCCATTAGGTCCCTCTACTAGCTCATAAATGGACTAAAATCTTAGATAATGTGATGAATAAGTTTGAACTATTCAAATCTTGGCTTAAGGAATGAAAGTCAGATATATACGATATATCGACGTTTAATTACGAATTAAACGTACAAATAAAGTTAATTATAATATTTAAATATGATTTAAATATTAACCATATGAATAGGGATTCATATCGGTGTTTTAGAAAAATTAGGACAAGTGGGAAAAATAATATTATTTTATTATTTAATATTAAAATAATATTTAATTAATTAAATTATTTTATATTTAATTATTTAATTATTTTTTAAAATTAAAAATCAATTTTAATTCAATTTTGGAAATTCATTGAAAATTGATTTTAAAATTGATTTTTTAAGATTGGATTTTCCAACTAACTGAGCTAGGAGCTTGGTTGTCTTTTTCACAATGAACCAACAAATTAACCAATTTGTGTTGTCAAATTTTGATGCAATTGGACTACATGTTATTCTTTAATAAATAGAGATGATTTTAACATAAAAATGATTAAGAATTTTGTGAAATTAAGGGTTAATTTTGCAAAATTCCACCCATTGTTCATCTTCTTCCCAACCTTCATTCTTTCTCAAATTCACCACAAATTTGGATCCCACCATCCAATCTAAGCCTAGAGAATAGCAGAGAAGACTCTTGTGGTGGTCTACAACCAAGTGGTGCTGAAATTCATCAAGAATTGAAGGAGAATTTGGAGCTTCAAGGGTAAGTGTTCTAGAAACTTTGGTTTTTTCTTCTTAATTGCATGTTTAATCCTCTAAATTCAGCATCTTAGAGTGAAAATTAATCAAATTAACTTCCACTGTATGCTCATTTATCTATCAATAGGGACTATGTAGATTCTATAATTAATTGGATTATTTGAGTCATTCGTTTAAAGAAGGTGATGAGAAGTGATGCGTTTAGCTAACTATAAAGCAATAAACCTAAGCTAAAGTGGGTTAATGGAGAGGTATGCGACACAACAAAAGCAGCTAGTTGAATTGTATGAATTGTAAAATGCAGGGCTTAGGTTGGTTATCATCTAAAGTCGGAAACGCATAGATGGGTCTATTTCATACCAGCGACTCTTCTCCCGGTTGTCAGCCGCTATGCGTTATATGTCTATAACGCATAGGAGAGTGTTAAGTACCAAGGTTATTCCTATCCCTAGGTAACACTTCTTATCCTTGTCAATGAGTTCCACAATCACTTACTCTCCCGAGCAATCTAATTATTACTACTTATATCGATTAGCTACATGGATATAAGCATTTGATTAAAAATACATTTGACAAGATGAAACAATCTTCTACGGTTCTTTATTTAGATGATAACGCAACCCGTGACCCTTGAGAGAGTTAGTTACACATAGATGATAAACAACAAATGGAAAGTGATGAGAAATGAATAGCCATGGAAGATGTATAGATTGATGAACAGAATGTGTCACACCCCCTCCCAGGTTACGCTACCCAACCTGAGAGGAGATGTGAAGACAGCAAGCATCACTCCTTTTGTGATCTTCACTGCCCATTTGTACCTGAATAGCCTGTGAGACTATAACATACATAGTCACTTATAAAACCATAAAGACCTATGTTATTACAATTAAACTTTCAACATATCCACAATATATTTGTGCAATAACCCGTCTGACATCCCAACTAATATGCAACTAGGTCTACATGTCACCTATCCAAGGTTATATACACGTACAACAACTCAAATGTGTCTATTTCCTGATATCTCGAAGCTTAGGCAAGGCGAGTCGGAGTAGGCTAAGCACCAGGAACGTCCTCGCTATGTGCACATAGGAATATTGCAGGTTGCCCAAGTACCTTCTACATGTCCTTCAGTACTGGGTCCCGAGGAAACTCACATGCCTTCTCACGTCCTTCAGCATTGAGCCTCCTCTAAAACATTTTAAAAGCCAATATTTCACATAAATAGTTCACATGAAAATCTTTCATGAAAAATAAGATATTTCACGATAAATAACATTTCAGAACATACCTTTCAACATCGTTTAGAAAATAGATAAAACATGCTCGTGAACATTATAATCAAACATCATGCTTTTCAAGAAAATAATTCATCTCAAAGCCATATCTCATAAGAACACCAAACTGAACATTTTCAATAAAATCGTTTTCAAAGAAAGAAAAATGTCACTCACAACTCTTTCTAGGCCTTGAGTGGATTATACGCCTTCCCTATCTCCTCTTGGCCTGAAATAAACATTTTTCCTTATTATTGTTCTTTTTCATTCACTTTAACATAAATAACAACTAAACATATGCACAATGTCTTTAAATTTCATCTTGCAGCTAAGTTTCCATTGATTCATTCTCAGGCTTTAAACACTAATGCCATTGCTACAAAGCTGCTCCTTAACCTTTCTGTTATACCTTGATTTCAAGAAGAATTTGTGTGCACTACAAGCCCTCTGCAGCATAAACGTTTCTAGCCCACTTTCCTCCTTAGTAAAGCTAACTGCTGCAGCTTCGGTTCATCTTATTCACCCCTACTAAAAACACATTTCCAGCCCAAACTAAGATTTCTTCCCTTGTACAAACTTGTAAAGAATTGAGTTTCACAGATTACCTCAAAATTTCAAGGCTTAACTCCCTTTCGTTCTCCAGCTATTCCAAAATTACTCCGTATTGCTCCAGAATGCAAAACAATTCTGTAACCGTTGCTTCCACCTAAAATTTCACATAATTAACTTCAATTTCGGTCACACCCCCTCCCAGATTACCCTCTTAACCCAGGAGTCGGTGCAACTTATACGTATATACGTTATCTTGTATACTGAAGCATAATTGAAAACCTATTCAAATGTACAAACTTCTATACTGATGAGAACATTATAAGGTAATCGTAAGTTATACATAAGTTTTCTCAACAAATAATTTATCATACAGGTATATTTGTTACGCATATGTTACAAAACCCCACACTCGTTATGCCACAGTGATCATATACAACAAAATATGTGCTTAGACTGGGTATTTACAACTATCCCAGAGTACTAAAGCCAAGTAAGCCTAGACGAGGATCTTCTGTAGGCTAGGCGTCCCGGACACGCTAGCTCCTGAAACAAACAACAATAAACAAAGGCGTGAGCTTATGCTCAGTGAGTGACTAAATTATCAATTTCAATTTAATCCTCGAATTCATGTTGATCATAAAACTACTCTATAGCTTACTAGTACAATTTACTGGGCCACTCGTGACATTTAACAAGGAAACATAACTATTTATCTAATGAGTGGCAGAACAAAACTCAACGCTCTTAACCTCATACTTTGACTGCTAGTATTCATATATTCATACGCCTTCACATTTAGTCCCTCGACGTTTCAACTTTCAAGTGCTTTCTCATATTGTTCCTCAGCACTGAGTCTCAACATTAAATAACTGCTCAAGTGCCTTCACTCATGGTCTCTCAGCACTGAGCCATCATATACTGGTTTCTATATGCCTTCTCACGAGGTCCCTCGGCATTTGAAACTATCTCAGTCAATCTCACTAGTGCCTTCACTCATGGTCCCTCAGCACTACGTATCATATATCTCCATAGGCCTTCACATAGGGTCCTTTGGCCATGGTTTGCATTCAAATAGCACACATACAGGGATTCACCTATTATATATTCTCTTCCCCTTGTTCATTAATACGATAGTCTTTAGACAATTTGAGAGTCACTCACAGTTTGTCTTAGGCCCCGAGCGGATTGTATGCTTTTTTGAGCTCTTCTTGGCCTGTAAAACACATTTCTCATATTAGGTTTCCTTTGGACTCCTTTTTCAAAATCATTAGGTATGCATATTAATAACTAGCGATACTCTATGTTACTAGCGAGACTACTAGCGAGATTTACATTACTGGGTGTTGCACGAGCGAAACTGGAGTGAATTAGACTAGCGATATCATCTTAAGGAGCGATACCTAGCGAGACTTCAACGAGAATTGTGAGATGCAGAGTCCTTTGCGTTTATCAGTGACACCCGTTCTGCTGCTCATTCTCCCGCTCCTTAGCGATACGACTGTCTAGCGACACTTGATACCACAGTTTCCTTCCTTCCTTTCAAACTTCTTCCTTTATCCTGCTAAAAACCATATTACAGCCAAAATCAGGACTTCCTTCCTTCTACAATCTTATAAAGTAGTGAGTTCTCTAGCTTACCTCAAAATTTCAGGCCATGATTCATCTTCATTTGAGAATTATTCCCAAATAACTTCGGCTGTCCTGCTTTGCTTAGCAGTTCAACTCCGCTTACTTCTTTATAGAGATTAACACATTTTCGCTCGGTTTTAGCTTACACATCCTTCATGGAAGTTGCTAAGAATTGATTCAACTTACTTACCTCAACATTTCAGTTCTTGCTTCGACGCCCTCAGTTTACTCTCCTTCAAACACCGATTGGTGTTCAAGTCTATCAGCAACAATCAAGCTTCTGGTTCCAGCTTCAAAATCATCACGAAACTGATCTGATTTCTACTCAAATTCTATTCAAGTACTTTCTTCTACTCTCCTCGTTGTTCGTCTGTGAAATAGAGTTAATCTGAGTTCGAAAATGCATCCAAAAGGCTTAATTATTTGATGCACTCCTTTTTATGTCTATATAAGTCATCGACTTACCAGCTCTAACTTCATCCCCCTTCTAGAATTAGCCAGCGCCACCTTCCACGCATGGCTTCGGCAACGCATAGTCTCTACTTACTATGCCACTGATTGCTTCACGCCGGATAGCTGATTACCGCATGGCCATCTCGGCCACTTCTCTATGTCCGACGCATACTATTCTTCAACGCATAGGCCATCTCAACGCATAGCGATGCCAACTTCTATCACATAATAGCCTTCAACGCATAACTCTATTAACGCATATGGCACCCTTCTCCCTTCACATCTTTCTCCCCGCCGAGCTGCCCTTTTCAACACATGCTTTTCAGTGGCAACTCTTATCAATCTTAAATATCCCTTAATGCATGGTCACTCATCGCCTAGCCAACACTTAACCATTTTCACTCTCCCCCAACTTAGCAAATTTTCTTTACTTACTTGTCCCTTAATTTCTCTTTACTTACTTCTTTTAATAACAAGTACGGGGCTTACAATTTCAGCTTTACCATTCTTCAAGAATTGTTAAGAATTTTGTTAACTTACTGACCTTAAAATTTCAGCCCTAGACACAATCTCCTCGTTTCATTCTACTCCAAACATCAAACACCGTCCAATCTGTGCGACCATAAACAACCTTCTGTTCCAGCTTAGTTTTCAACACCAAAGCGAGTAGATTTCAGCCCAAATTCCACAACAACACGTTCTTCTATCTTCCCTTGTAGTTCGTCTGAAAAATGGAACCGACTCAAGCTCTCGAAAGTGTCTAAAAATGATTAAACATTTAATCCATTTACCTATATATATGCTACCGACTTAACCCTCTTAGGCAGGCTGGCGTGTAGGGTTCCCTTTCTTAATTCAATGCAAGGCACTCAATTTCTCTTACTTAAACGCAAGGCACCCGAATGCAGCCTACCACCAACGCCCTCAGCAGTTATCCACCCTCAACGCATGGCGTCCTCAACTCCTCCTACCTTCAACACTTGCAACTCAATCATTTATACCCATCTTCAACGCATGGGGACCTTAACACATGGCAACCTTACCAACGCGTGGTAAGTCAAGTACGTTTCTTCTCTCCCTCTGCCAATGATCTACTTCTCCTCTAACGCGGGTGACTGCTTCAGCTCACAGCAACTCTTTGTGATTTCACCTTCAACGCATGGCCATTCAAAAGAAAATGCTAACTCTTCTCTTCTTTCATCAACGCATAGTCTTGACCAGCACTTAGCCAAAATTTTTGTTGTTCCTCACTTGGCTACTTTTCCTTTACAACGCATAGCTACAATTTCACTTGACTCCTCCTAACACTTAGTATTATAAGCCAGTGCTTATAGAATGATTGTTTTAGAAAATACAATTCCTTACTAATAAAATAAAACAAAAGTAAGAAAAGAGATAGAAAGCATGGAAAGGAACAATGTCTTGAGCTTGCCGAGATGGTAGCATGAATTCTGCTGTGAAGTGGTCAGGCAGAGGGAAGACTCTTCTCTTTCGAGCTATTTGTCTTCGGTTGTCGTCTGCAGAGAACTCTGCTGTCACTTAGGAATTCTTTCGAGAGGTCCAACAACATTTTCGTCTACAGGTTTGCCCTTTTATAAATGTTACGTTGCAATTGCTGGCAAATCTGCATGATTGGAGGCTGAATTTCTGCCTTGCGTCCATCTCGCCTAATAGCGTGATTTTCGGTTTAATTTCGATCCACTACTCTCGCTGCATATCAAGCATATCAATCTCCTGACAATCTCTCAAGATTATTATCTGATTCTTTGCTTCCTTGTTGATATGCGTCCATGGATAACTTTGGGTTCATGCGTTCAAGTATATCAACACATCCATAGGTTGCTAACGATCATCCTGCGCTAAAAGGTTGTCAACGCATCCACAGGTTGTCAATGCATACTCCTGCATTAAGAGGTTGCCAACGCGTCTGCAGGTTGCTCCTGTTCCTATGTTAAAACATGCATTTTTGGCTCAAAAAGCTATAAAATATTATCTTCATCAATTTACAAAAGTAGAACGCATAGGAAGATTTATCAATAGAATTTAACATAAATTACCGCATGATTCTCTATTTAAACTCTATTTTTTTTTAGGAAAAAGACATATAATAACTTGTATTTCTACAAGTTGTCAGTTAACTTGTTCAGTTGATGGTAATCAATACATAACCTCATCGTACCATCCTTCATCTTAACAAATAACACAGGTGCACCCCATGGAGATACACTCGGTCTGATATTACCCTTGTCTACTAACTTCTGTAGCTGCACCTTCAACTCCTTCAGTTTCGTAGGTGCCATATGATAAGGTGCCTGAGAAATAGGTGTTGTACTAGGTACCAGATCTATAGTAAACTCCACCTCTCTGTCAGGTGGCAAACTTGATAGCTCCTTAGGGAATACATCTAGATACTCCCGTACTACTAGCACATCTTCAAGTTTCAGCTTCCTCGTTTTCACTTCAGTTACATGTGCCAAGTGCACTTCACAGCCTTTACTCAACAACTTACTAGCCTTCATTGCAGAAATTTACATAGGTAGGAAAAAGTTTCCTTCTTCCTTTGAATACTACCTCAACCACATCTAGCTTCACAAGTTTTACTTCTTTCCTAAAACAGTCACAGTCCACATTACTATGATACTTTGAGAGGAAGTCCATGCCCAAAATAATATCAAATTCGATTAATTCTAAAGGTAACAAATCAGCCAGCAAAACTACATTATCAATCACCAACTCACAATCATGTTAATCATGCTTTATGATTATAGAATCACCAATAGGAGTATGCATTAATAAAGTATCAGGTAAAGGCTCTAAACTCCTATTCACATGCACAACAAACACACGGGAAAAAAAAGATTGCGTAGTTCTAGAGTCAATTAACACATGAGCATACTTAGAACAAATAGTTAGCATAACTGTCACCACATCTGGAGTCTTCTCAGCCTCTTGCTGAGTCATAGCATATACTTTCCCCTGTTGCTTAGGCCTGCCTACCTAGCCTCTCTGTCTATGAATACTACTAACCTCATCAGCTCCTGTTTCCTACTTCGGCTGGTTAACTGTCTGTGATCCCTCTTAAAATGACCTGGCTGGCCACATTGATAACAAACACAGCTCCTCCTACACACTGGCCCCAGTGGTACTTACCACATATATTACACAATGGTTTCTTGGCTGCACTGGCAACCAACTCACTTGGTTGCCTGAACTGCGATCCACCGGCAAGGTCTAAAGTCTGAGGAACTCTTCTCTGACTTTGCCTCGAACCACCACCTTTGGAACCTCTTGTAAAGTATGATTCACTTGACCAAGCTTTGAAATTTCCTCCAGAAACTTCTGGTACAAAACGTCCAACCTCACCTAGGTGAGACTGCTCTCGAGATGTCCCAGATGCTTTTCCTATTCTATTTCCTCCTTTATTGGTCCTTCCTTCCGCTTAGCTTTTCTTAACCCACATTGTTGCTTCAACTAACTTTGCAAAATCCGTTCACTCATTGCTCGCGGTCACTAGAGTACGAATCTCACTTTGCAAGCCTTCTTCGAACCGCTTGCATGTAAGACCCTAACTCAGAGTTCTTAAGATGGCTAGTAAGAAAGGAAGTAAGAAAAGAAGTAAGAAAAGAAGTAATACTAGTTGAACGCATAATATTAGGAAAAGAATGGATATTCCACTAAGAGTGAGAATGAAGGATTGAAGGCATAGTTTGGGAATTAGTTAAAAATTTATATGTATTTTTTAGCATAATCCGGTTAATGCATAGATGGTAAAGCGTTAGTGTGGTACTTTAATTTGAAGGGAATTTGATATTGAATTTTGAAAAGGAAACAAGAATTAGGAAAAAGAGGAAACGCATGGCTCACACTTAGTCTTGGAAATTAACAAATTATGGGATTAGATTTGGAGGGTGTTAAGCTAGAAAGAAAAGAGAAGCTGAGGAACCTTAAGGCGTGAGCAGCATGCGTTGAAGGTTTATTATGCGTTAGTAAGAATTTTGGTGTTGATGAAGAAATCTATGCCTAAAAATAAGGACATTTAGTGTTTAAGGTAACTATGATCGAAGGGTTGCTATGCGCTATGCATTGAGGAGCTCAATTCCATGGTAAATGGAAACATAACTTTGATTTCGGGTAAACGCATAGGATGTAACCAAGAGCTTAAAGGGAAGGAAATTGGACGCATGGTACGATGCGGTAAGGTTGTAGTGTGCGTTTGGGACATTAACACCTAATAGTAAGCGGTGGAGAAACGGGTTCAAAGGTATTATGGCGAAGAGTAAAGAAAGTAAGTAATGAAGCTAAAACCTTAAAGGAAATTTAGTGGACACATAAGGGGCAGTATGATTGAATGAATAGTTTGTATATTAGAATATGTTTGGCATATGAGATAAGCTTATAAAGGCTAGGTAGCTTCATATTAACTTGACACCTTATAAGTGGGAGGTGTTAGAAGGCATGTTAAGTATTGCATGCAAAGTGACGCTGGATAAATACAGGGTTGGTTAAGTTGCAGCGTGACATGTGGAAACAAGTGGTAGAAAGAGAGGAGAAGTAGTATGACCAGCCCTCTACTCCAAAGCTATAAATAGGACCTTGAGAAAAAAAGCGTGATTGATGATGCCGAAGTAAGAATTTTTGAGAGAAAGGAGAAATCCTTGTGTCCGTAATAGAAGTCTGCGGCCAAGGAAGAAGATATTTCTTGACAACTTAGCTATTTTTTATGTTAAAGAAGTTGTCTTGCATCTAAAAGGGGTCAGCCTTGCGTTTAAGTTTCAAGGTGAACGATGCGTACAAATTGGACCTTGCGCAGTCGACGCATCCAAAAGAAGAAGTAAGGAAGAGTTGGGATGCACCTCGGTTAGCCATTAACCTTGCGTCCAAGGACAGGGTTGCGACCAACAGAGCTGCCAGAGGAATATAAAGTCTTGCGTTCCAGGGTTAGAACGCTGCGGCTAAGAAGCTTGGGAAAGAGGAAATAGCGGGAAAGAGGAGAAACTATCCTTAAAGTGTTTTGTGAGTGACACCTTTCTTTCTTTGAAAATGTTTTATTGGAAATGTCATTTTGATTTTATTATGAGCTATGATTTGATGAAAAGTGTTTATTTAAAAAACATGATGCTTGAATATATAGTTCACAAGGCATGTCTTATCGATTTTCTATAAGTTGTTGAAAAGCATGTTGTGAGATGTAGTTACCGAGAAATATCTTATTTTTCATGAAATGTTTCATATGAATTAATTATGTGAAATGTTGGTTTCTAAAATGTTTTAGAGGAGACCCAATGTTGAAGGACATGAGAATGCATGTGAGTTTCCCCGGGACCCAGTACTGAGGGACATGGAGAAGGTACTAAGGCATCCCGCCATATTCCTATGTGCACATAGAGGTTTATATTGCTGGTGCGTCGAGTTTTGCTCCGCATCGAGCCAGGAATGATTTCGACGTTGGGTGTGTTGAGTCTTGCTCCACCCCAACTAAGGATATTTTCGACGTTGAGAGCATTGAGTCTTGCTCCGCCTCAACTAAGGGAAATTTTTAAAGAACGAATTGATTTCATGTACAACTATTCTGGAATGTACTTATGTTATATGATTAAGAAGTTGGAAAGTACGATTTTGCGGTAATGATGATTTGAATCCATGTTTTATAATTGTGGTGTACAATATTTTGAACATGCCTCTTTCGAACTTAAGATAGTTTTACAAAAATCTGTCACTTATTGAGCTTTTAGCTCACCCTTTCATATGTTTTTCATTTTTCAGGTAGCATGACAGTTCCCGTTGCCGATCGAAGTCGAGGTTTGTCAAGAGTTAATGATATTGCCATCCTAGGAAGTGTGGTTAAACGGGCATAAGGGAAGTTCGACCGTGGAAGTCGATAATAGGGTCGATGACTGCTGTCCTCACACTCTGTCTCGGGCTACAGGAGGGTAGTTCGGGAAGGGGTGTGACATTGCACATATTAGCTTCTTCTGCTATCAACTCCAAAGTGTACTTTGCTAATTCTATAAATTTCTTCTCATACTCAGCTACAATCATACTCCCTTGTACCAGTCTTAAGAACTTGTTTCTCTTCTCATCATTAGGGGTGATTAGCCAAACCGCCAAAACCAAACCACTTTTGAAATCGAACAGGAATCGAACCGCAATCGAACTGAAATCGCTTGCATGTGGTTCGATTCGATTACATATAATTTCTAAACTAATTTTATGTGGTTAGATTGAAACCAAACCCAAAACCGAACTGATCTGCTTTATTTTTAAAAAATAATATTTATTCTTTTCTCTTTTATCTTACCTTTTCTTCTTTTAGAATTTATGCGGTTCGATTCGGTTTTAACCCCAAACCAAACCAAATGGAACTGCCAACACCCCTAGAAAATACAAAATAGAGGGGAAAAAAGCAAAAAGAAAAAAAGAAAGAGGTAAAACTGCAAAACCAAACCGAACCACAAAAACGCGATTCGGTTCGATTTGGTTCGAACCGAACATGCAGTTCGGTTCGATTTCATATAATTTCTAAATTGATTTATGCGGTTTGGTTCGGTTTTAGCCTCAAATCGAACCGAATCGAATCGCGAACAACCCTACTGATCACAATAAGACTTAGGATAATATTTATCTTGGGAAGCTTTCTTAAAATCTGCCCACATCAAAGGATCTACATCAGCTCTCCTATTCTCTATCAGCCTCAACCAATCCTCAGCTCCTTTTTGGAGCAAATAAGTAACTAGATTGAGTTTTCTGTCTTCACGATAGCGCATAACTCTGAAGCACTTTTCTATCTGATTCAACCATACCTCAATATCTGCTGGATCAGTGGTTCCCTCAAATACCTGAGCACCTAAGGCTTTACACTTCTCGATCCCATACTTTCTCTTGGGATCTCATTGAGCTGACTAAACACTAGTTGCCAACCTCTATGCTATTATGTTGAAAATCTGATCCTCCATATTTACATTCACTTGAGGGTTACTAGACTCCCCCTTAGAAGCCTCTCTAGAGTCACCAGTAGTGTGCGACATTCCGATGTCTACTTGCCTACCTCATCTGATCTGTTGGGGCATGTTTCCTATAATACATCATAACATTAATATATTATAGACTCAACACCCTCCTAGCTACTATGTATGATCTAACTCACAGAACATGGCTTTGATACCAACCTGTCACACCTCCTCCAAAGCTACCCTCTTAACTGAGGAGAAGGTGTGAAGATAGCAGCCATCGACCCTCTTACAAACTTGTAGATAATTGAGTTAACTAGCTTACCTCCAAATTTCAGGCTCTAACTTCTCTTCGTCCGACAGATAACTCAAAATTAGAGTTGATCTTAGGCGGTAAACTGAAGAAATTAGAGTGACTTACTAGCTAAAACAAAAACAAGAAGCTGCAACTACGGTGCTATTATCTTTTTTTTTTTTCTAGAAACATGCGAAATCAATGAAAAAGATATCTAGGTAGTTCGGGTTGAGCTTGTTTAGGTGGTGTCAATCTATTTAGGTCGATTTTGGTGGTTTGGAGCCCGTATCAAACAAATTTCAAGTAGTTATGGCTGATTCGAAGTGTTCGGGAGCAGTTCGAAGCCATTTTTCAACTCTATTTGTAATAATTTAGTTCTTAATTAGAGAAAAATGCAAAAACCGGTCCATTTTTAGATTATTTATGCATTATGAATGTATGTTTTAATTAAATTGTTAGATGTGTGCATAAAGTATGCCATATTAGATTTAAAATCTCATCATAGGATAAGCATGGTTCATGCATTGAAAGTAGGCTATAAGTGTTATAATGTATAGTATGCATGTTTAGGGTTTCATGAATATTAGTATAAGCGTTATATTATTTCATGAAATGCATGTAATATAATTGTTATATAAGCATGATAGTTGTATGTTATACGCAAATGTCTAAGTTATAAGGGTTATAAGATGAATTAGACATTTAAAATCTATAACAAAGATAAGTTTCATGCTCACTTAGGGTTAACCACCAAAGTTGGCAATCCCATTTTAAATAGTTAAAATAGGTCTTTTCTTTTATAAAACTTTGGTAAACAAAACTCACCTAGCATAATCTTGTCTAAGGTTAGAGGTATTGAAGTGGACGATTTACAGAACACCTGCTACATGGAGATTGGACTAGTTCTTGAGTATTGTTAAACATGTTTTATGAACTTGCGTATGCAGTGTGAGGTTTGAAAAGAAGTTTATCACATAGACATCGTAGGCGTATATCCAATATAAATGTTATATTTGGATAAATAAACATAGACTTAGGGTTATATTTAATTACTCGAAATATATGCCTAAGTACATTTATACCCAACAATCTAAAAACTTTAGTGGAAGAAGAATAGTTCTTAGCTCTCACGGTCCCTAAGAGTTTACATTGTGAGATTCATGCTTGGTTTCGTGTTGCCCTGGGAGCGGCCTCCATTAGGAAAGTGTTTGCATGAGTCAATAACAAGGTGAATAAGGGAAGTAGTTCATAGTAAGTTGGTGAAGGGAATGTGTCATCACATCCTGTGGTCTCCTCCTTTAGGTTGCACTGTGAGATTCCAATGATGTGCCTACATGTTGATTAAAACCTCAACAATACCAATCAAAGGGTTTTATCATAGGATTCAGAAAGGCAAACTCCATAAATGGATAGGGTTTCTTAGGTTTGTTTTCAGTATTGTCTTTCTGACTACAGGAACTTACTGATTTCAATCTCTGAAATCTAAAATTTGGAGGGTCACAGTTACGAATAAATGATAACTAAAGATTATAGGAACAACAATTATTTTGGTATTAGTATTTGGTCAAGAATGTTTTGATTAAGTGAATGAGTAATTGACTGCCCCTCGGAAGCAATCATTTTGACCCATTGAAGTATCGTCGCGAAATAAATAATGATGGGTACATTGAGAAATTTTTTTGCTTAACCTAAAATTGGATTAGGTAAAAGGGTTAATTTACTAATAGGACTCATTTACATTTTTAGCATGAGTAACTCAAATTTTCAATTACTAGCCTCCGAAAAAATGAACGGTGACAATTATGCAGCCTGGAATCAAACTTAAACACACTTCTAGTAGTAGATGATCTAAGGTTTGTTTTAACAGAGGAATGTCCTTTAATTCCCAGTTCAACAGAAAACTAAAATGTTCTAGATGCGTATGACATGTGGATAAAGGCTAATGACAAAGCCCGAGTTTACATCCTAACTAGTTTATCTGAAGTATTAGCTAAGAAACATGATGGCGTGGTAACCGCAAGGGAAATCATGGAGTCCTTGCAAGTGATGTTTGGTCAATCGTTGATAACTTGTAGAAATACAAGTTATTATAGTCACTATTTGAATTAATTAGAGTAACTTTAGGATTAAACACATGATTTTGGCAGTGGAATTATATAATATGTATTGCCATGCGTTGGCACAATTTACAAAAAAAAAATACCTGAAAAATATATGAGCTTTTCTGTTCTTAATACAAGATTAAGTAGAAAAGAAGCACAAATAACCAAAGCACCAGAGGAAGCTGCTGCGAGAACAAGTGTGAACCCATGCGTCAAGACCATGCATTGAGAAGAAAAAGCAGATACAGACGCTTGGGCAATAGCTGTCATGTCAATATGCAAAAGGATTACACGTTATCAGATCATGGTAGAACCAATGGGCTGACGATGTGAAAAGTCTGCGTAGCAAGGCATGAAATCTAATGCAAAGGTGTCAGGTCATCATGAGTTCACCCTTTTCGACGCCTATAAATAGCCCAAAGCTTCTCCATTCAAAGGAGGAGAGAAACGAGTTCAAGAAGCGAAAGCTTTGCACAAATTCTCCCTCACCATAACCAGCCTCCATTTCAAGCTCTTCTGTGAGAAGGATTTTGAGAATTTTCAGAGTCATCTCCCAGTGAGTCAGAACCTTCACCTTATGTCATTTATGTATCAGATAGCAACCATCTCAAGCCTCCATGAAGCAAGACATTGCCAGTGGCGGCTTGACATCTTCCCTTTCTGTTCTATCTTCATTTCCCTCCTTATTTATGTTTTGTTAATGACATTCGAGAGAATGGTTTATTTTCTTAATATAAGTTCGACTGATGATTATCTTTCATTCATTTCCATATTAAATACTTTACACCATGTTGTTTGAATGTTGAATGAGTTATATGTTAGAAGCTAGTTTTTCTTAAGCAATACTAAGTATGTTACATCTTGATTAATGCATATCATTAGCTTGCATAGCTTTGTCTAACAAACAAATTTAACAAGCATGACTGTCTAGCTTGAGAGAGTAGATGGTTAATCTTTAGCATTTATCAAAACTAATGAGGTTTAGAGATGTAGTTCATCTTTTTCCAACGCAAACTTACTATGCGTCTTAGAGATAAGATTAATGTGGCGTCGAAACATCGAGAGATGGATTCTAAAACCCAAAGTTTGTAAGTATGTAAATATACTTAGATATGCTTAAGTAACAACTAGCTCCTGCGTTAACTCTACTATTATCGCATGGTTCCACCGTCATTCTCAACACATGTTATCTGACTCTAAATGACATTTGACTAACATTCGCCGCATCTACCTCACATTGTTAATTGTAGGAAATTTTATTTATTCTTTATGTATAGTTTTAGGTACATAAAACTCTTGCACATAATACATTTATAGTCACCGCATAGTTTTTGTATCTAGTCTCAACGCCTAATTTATTACAAATCCTTGCGTTCGACTCTAGACTCATCAGAAAACCTATAGAAACTTATACTTGGGCTTTTATAAGAAAACTTGCTTATTAGTGATCATACTTGAGTAATTCTCGATGCAACTTTGTACGGAAATTATAACATCTAATCCACTTTGTGCGCAACAAGTTATGAGCCAACAATTGTCCTACTCACTTAGACACGTGATGCGCACTTTAAGTGTTAATTGCAAGTGTACGGGTCAAGTTATAATATAAAACTGCGAAGTCTGAATATCGTTCCACTGAGGATCCAATTGTGAAGGTTAAATTACTTAGCTATTCTAGAATCGAATAAATTTTTTTTTTAGGATTGGCACTCAAGTTGTGAATTTTGGAAAATAAATCTAAATAAGGAAAGCAAATAAAGTAAGAAACACAAGAGTCAAAGAGAGTTCTAGGGTAATTGTAAGCACTGATTTGTAATACCAAGTGTTGGGGAGAGCAATGCGATTGAGGATAGTGTTTAGCAACTCAATTGATTACTAATCTCTTGAAATTAATATAAATTACATTGCACTAAGAATAGTGTTTAGCAACTTTCATTGTTAACCTAACTATTTTCATAATAGATTAACAACAATTCATTGTTATAGATCTAGTTAAACATACATTCTCTCAACCATACATCTAATGTAAGCCCCGTACCTAGCACTGGGAGAAGGCAAGTTAAGAAGAAAAGTATGAGATGGGCATTGAGTAGAGAAAGGTGGCCGAGTTGTGTGGGAGCAAAAGTAGCTAAGTGTTGGCCATGCGTTGGTGTGGCTATGCGTTGAGAGTATAGCCGGGGCCTGACGAGAGTGGCCACTGATAGCTATGTGTTGAAGAAGGTAGCTCGGCATGGACGCAGATGTGGAGGAGGCGGTGCGATAGGCATTGGTGGTGGCCTACGTTGAAGGGTACTGTGTGTTAGATGGTTAGTGCAGCTATGTATTAAAGGCTACGGTGCATTAGATGGTTAGCACAGCTACGCGTTGAAGAAAAGGTATGCGCCGATTAGTTAAATATATAGAGATGAAGTGGAGATTAAGTCAGTGGTATATATATACATATGAGTGGACTCAGTGTTCAATCATTATAACCACATTTTAGAGCTCGAGTTGATCCCATTTCGAAGCTGAACAATGAAGAGAGGTAGAAGAAGGTGTTTATGTTGGTTTGGGGTGGAAATCTCATCGTTTTCATGGAGGAACTAAAGCTGGAACAGTGAGTTCGGTTAGTGTTGCTTAATCTGAGCATTGTTCAGTGTTTGGAGAAGAAAAAACTATGGAAGCTGTGGCTAGGGTTTAAATTTTAAGGTTAATAAGTTAACTCAATTTCTAGCAATTTCCATGAAGGATGCTTGAACCGAATTTGAGTAAAATTGTGTTAAACTCCAGGTAGAAGAGATCGGAGTTGATTTGCTAGATGATTGGGAGCAATTTGGGGTTGTTTGAGAATATCTCTCAAACGAAGAGGACTTTCATTTTGAGACCTTGAGGTAAGATAAAGGACTTATTTTTCTACAAGTTTGTAGAAGGGAAAAGGTTTTAAATCTGGCTGGAAATATGAATTTTAATAGATAGAAGTAAGAATAAAAAGGAATGGAGGAAAACTTTGCTGTCGGGTGTCACTAGGAAGCTGGTGTCGCTGAGAATTGGAGAGTGAGTAGCCTGATGGTTCTGTTGATAGGCTGAAAGCTCGGCTGGTTTTCTAATCATTGACTCAAACCTATTGTCGAACCCCACTCCCGCTATGCTAGAAGACTGAGCAGCTTCAGTTTATTACCAACCTCGAGTTCAACAACTATTGGGTAAAGCCTAAACCTTACTCCTTTCCTTCTATCGGAACTGGCAACAGATCTCTAGATCCGATGCAACTAGAAGTCAGTCGATCTTAAAACCGGACACGGGATAGGAAAATCAGCCTCGAGGCTAACGTAACCACTCCCTTGGTTGGGGGCTGTGCCGCCCTGCCTTTCGATCACAAATCTCTCTGGTGGTGCAGAGGAGTTTTTCTTCTAACAAATCTTGCTGGCTCTTGCTAGGTCTCGCTCCTCAGGTAATCTCGCTAGTGACACAGAATCTCGCTTATTATGATTACTTTTGGAAAAAGGAGAGTCTCGATGATGAAACATGATTAGAGTTTAGTTATGCACACTTAATGATCATGGAAAGGAAGTTTAAGGAAAGCTTAATGTGAGAAATGTGTATTTACAGGCCAAGAAGAGTTTGGAAAGGCATATTATCCGCTCAGGGCCTAGGACAAGTTGTGAGTGACTTTCTATTTCATACAATGATTACTCTTAACAATGTGTGAGTGGAAACTATCATGTCATATGGAATCCTGTATACGTATATCTCTTTTTGAATATTATGTTGTGCAACATACATATGGTGTATTCATTGAATATCTGATGTTGTACTGTGAAGTTTAAAGAATGTTATACGTATTATCTAAATGCAACCCATGGCCGAGGGACCACATGTGAAGGCATATGAGGAATATGGTATATGATACTCAGTGCTGAGGGACCACGTGTGAAGGCACTTGAGAAGTTGATTGAAATGGATTCCAATGCCAAGGGACCTTGTGAGAAGGCATATGGAAACCCAATACATGATAGCTTAGTGCTGAAGGACCACGAGTGAAGGCACTTGAGCAGTAGATTGATATGGAACCCAGTGCTGAGGGACCACATGAGAAGGCATATAGGAACTCCGATATAGTGAAACTCAGTGCTGAGGGACAATATAAGAAGGCACTTGAGGGTTTAAAATGCTGAGGCAAGATATGTGAAGGCATTTGTGCCGAGGGACCCATGTGAAGGCATTTGAATATGTGAATGATGAGTATTGATACACGAGGATGAGCATGTTGAGCTTCGCTCCGCCTCAGCTAGAAAAGGATAATTGTATCACTTATGCTCTTGTGGTATTGTTGATTAGGAATTATTATATATATATGTATGTGTGTGTGGTAGTTTTATGATGATCCATGTTAACTCAAGGAAGTTTATTAGTAATTAGTTTAATTCAGTTACTCACTAGGCTTTAGGCTCACATTTTTCTTGCTCGTTTGTTTTATTGTTTCAGGTAGCGAGCGTGTCCAGGACGCCTAGCCTACTAAAGATTCTCGTCTAGGCCTACTTCAGATAAGTTCTCTAAGATAGTTGTAAATACATAGTTTATGTACATGTGTTTTGTCATGCATGTTCTTTGGAGTATAATGAGAGTTAGTTTTTGTGGTGTATATAATGAATACTTGTTATGATGAGTTATGATTTAAGCATCTGGCTTGAGCGGTTATGTTTAACTTATGGTGTTCCGCTGGCATATAGCTAGGTATAATTGATCTGGTGTTGATTAATGTTATAAGT
Organism: Citrullus colocynthis; assembly: GCA_031780015.1. NCBI lineage: Eukaryota > Viridiplantae > Streptophyta > Magnoliopsida > Cucurbitales > Cucurbitaceae > Citrullus > Citrullus colocynthis. The sequence continues at coordinate 218,367 of QLSR01000030.1, forward strand.
TATGCGAGAACGGGGTGTACAGGTTCGCACTCACTTCTAGGGTAGGAAGGAAATTTGGGAGGGGGTGTGACATCTAACCTAATATTCGAAGATGGCCAATCAACAAGAGTTAAGCACAATAATAATGAAAAGCATAATCATTACAACAAAACCATGAATATTCTACAAAATCAACATAACTTCATAGACAATTCATCAATACCCTAAAACTGAAGAGTTTAGGCACTCACAGCTTGAAGCAACATGTTCAAACAATATAAACAAAGAAAGAGTGTAAAGAAAGGAAAACTCTACTAGGAAGAAGCCCTCACTTGAGGAGGAACCACCATGATGTCCTTCGGTCTTCATGTCAGGAACTCGAATGACACCAAACTCTCTCTCTCGAACTCCTCTCTCTTCCTTGCAGCCAACTCTCTCTTTGGGACTATTTTGGTGTGTTAATTCGTGATTTCTTGATGTGTAAATTTGTCTCTTAATGTGTATTTTGTGATTAGGGCTGCTGGAAACCCTCTAATTTATAGAGTTAGCCCCAAATTTTTTTCCAAAAATACAAAATCTTCAATCTTGGAAAGCTGGCAGTGTGGCGCTACCTGATATGAAAAGTTGGCGCCATGGCACTGCCGTTATGCTGAATTGGTATCATCTCTCGAGAAAAAGCGCTGTGGTAGAGCTGTACCGGAGCCGTGGTGCAGCGCTGTTTTTGGAAAATGTGTATTTTTCTTCTCTTTTTCACTGGATTCTGGCTCAATTTTGATCTTTTGGTCTTCTCTTCTAATTTTATTTATTTTGATTTGGAAACCACTAGCAAACAAGTGAAATCTAATATAAACTCCCTTAATTTGAGAGAATAGAAAGCACTTTTCAAGTGTTTTTCACCACCCCAAACTTAGAGATTTGCTAGTCCTGAACAAAGAATAGAATTAAATAAAGGGAGTTTAAATGAAGAAGTGTGTAATCGACTCATGTCTGAGAGAGTAGCATTTAAAAGCTTAAGTTAAAACATGCAAGCATATCTATATTGTTATAGTCATTCAAGGCCAAATCTTGCTATCTCCCATGTGTGTGTGTATAAGTCTCCTTCAATTTAAAATGCTACAACTCAAATTGGGACTCAAGAGAGTTTTTTTAGTTTTCCCCTACTCTAGCTCATGCACCGATCTTCAAGCACCCATACATTTCAAGTGAGTAATATGTCCACTGCCTTTCAATCATATTTTTTCATGAGCCTTAAACTTGCATTCTTTTACATAGGGGCACTAGCTTTCACACATTCACTGTAGGGACTCATACCTAGTCAATTTCGAGGCGTCCTTACTAATCACAGCAAAGGCGGCTCTTTTTACCCCCATCCATGCATACTGATTATAAGTTTAACATTTAAACAGATAGACATATAAAGCTCATATATTTTGTGTACATTTTTTTCTTTTTCTCGAAGGCATGTATACTCTTTTCTTTTTCTTTAGTCGAGGATTACAAACTATCATGCATTTCTACTCTCTAACCGGTGGGGCCTTTTGAAGTGACAACCAAATACACCCAACTTAATCCTTTTTTCAGTTAAAGATTCTAAATTAAAGTGGCTACGTGCTCAAGAATATGGGAGATTTTCAGAGAGACTTAAATGAATTTAACTCAAGATAGTGCTATTCTATTTTCACAATAAGTCATCTATCATGCGAATTCGATATCATCATGGGCAATCAACATCAAAGCACACAACCAACAAAAAAAACATTCCCATTAACTTTGGAAGCTCCAAAATTTTTCCTTTTCAAAATTACATTAAAATGCATATGGTCATTAAAAACTCACAAACATGCATTGTAGGATAAGAAAACACACAAAAGTATGAGTGACACCTCCCACCCCAAACTTAGAATCATGCATTGTCCCTAATGCATAAGAACATCTAACAAGGAAAGAATAAGCTTGGGAGCAAGCAGGAAGCCACCAAACAGGCTTGGTGTAAGGAGTACTTTTTGTGATGATCCAAGATCCTGAAAATTAATAAAACATATGAATGACTCTAAGATTTGTTGAAAATAAAAGAAAAAATAAAGAAGGCAATAAAATTGGGTTGCCTCCCAACAAACGGTTGGTTTAACGTCTTCTAGCTAGACGGGGCTCACGAGTCATGGCAGATTCCAAGGTGGTTTTTTCCTTCCATGTTTTAGATCACCTACAACTTTTAGTTTTCGCCCACATCGACACTCACAAACATATTCATTAACATTTAATGGGTTGGTCAACAATTCATTATCAAGTTGGACATCACCTTTTCTAATGTAGTCAAGTATCATTAAGGAGTCAACATTATGAGATTTTACCACACTCACTACTTCATTTTTAACATGCTTCTCCGTGATTTGTTCATAATTCATTTTAGGTTTTGGAGGCATGCAAGGAGAACTAGGAAAATTATCACAACTAGAAACATGTTTCATAGGGTTTTCTAATTTAACCTCCAATATGTCATTAGTCTTACCATTCAAAAGGATCATCATGCATAGAGTTGTTATTGAAAGAGGGGGGCGATGTTACCTTTGTGCTTGGCTCATGATGCTCATACCTCTTCACATCTGGATGTTTAAGAGCTTTATAGATGTCAAATGTTACATCCTCATCGTGAAGCCGTAATGCAAGCTTTCCATCTTGCACATTGATGAGGGCCTTTTTGGTGGCCAAGAAAGGTCTCCCAAGAATTATGGGGACTTCGGCATCTTCCGCCATGTCTGATGTGCACTTTTAGTGTTAACCGAAAATGTACGGGTCAAGTTATAATATAAGACAGTGAAGTTTGAATATCGTTCCACTGGAGATCCAATTGTGAAGGTTTATGATACTTAGCTATTCTAGAATCGAATCAATTTTATTTGAGGATTGGAATTAATATTGTTAATTATGGAAAATATAAACTAAATAAGAAAAGTAATAAAGTGAGAAACACAAGAGTCAAAGAGAGTTCTCGGGTAATGAATCCTTGTTTATTTCATCATGCAATATTATAGAATCCATAGATTTTATTGTAATTCATATGTCTAAGTCTAGAAACTTAATTCCAAGTTATTTTCTCTAAAAGACAACCCTTTCTCATGCAACTCGATTGATTACTAATCTCTTAAAACCAATACAAATTACATGGCATTAAGAATAGTTTTTAGCAACTTTTATTGTCAACCTAACTACTCTCGTGATAGATTAACAACAATTCGTTGTTATAGATCAAGTTAAACATACAATCTCTCAATCATACATCTAAGCTAACATGTGAAGATGGCCAATTCACAAGAATTAAACACAATAACAATGAAAAGCCTAATCATTCCAACAAAACCATGAAAGTTTACAAGATCAACATGAATTAATAAACAATTCATCAAAACCCTAAAACTAAAGAGTTTAGCCACTCATAGCTTAAAGCAACATGTTTAAATAAAATAAAGAAAGAAAGAGTGTAAAGAAAGAAAAACTCTACTGAAAAGAGGCTCTTGATTGAGGTAGCACCGTCACGATCTCCTTGGCTCTCACGTTAGAATTCGAAGGGTACCACAACTATCTAGAACTCTTTTCCTCTTCCTTGCAACTAACTCACATGAACTCTCACTCAATTCTCTCCTTCTTGTGCCTCTTTTGGTCTGTAGATTGATGGTAGATTGATTCTTAGGGCTGCTGATTATAGAGTTGGCCGCCCAAAAACTTACCAAAAATACCCATTTTTCATTTATGGAAAACTGGCGCCGCGGCGCTATTGAAAATTTTGAAACGACGCCGCGACGCTATTGGAGAGCGTCGAGACGCTAGGGCTGCGTCCAAACTCTTTGCTCTCGAGTTTTAGCGCCGCGACGCTACCCCAATTTTTGTCATATTGAGTTTTTCTTCTCTTTTTCGCCGTATTCTTGCTCGGTTTTGATCTTTTGGTCTTTTCTTCTAATTTTCCTCATTTTAACCTGAAAACCAGTAGCAAACAAGTGGAATCTAGTATAAACTCTCTTAATTTGAGAGGATAGAATGCACCTTTCAAGTGCTTATCACCACCCCAAACTTAAAGATTTGCTAGTCCCAAGGAAAGAATACAATCAAATAATAGGGAGTTTAGATGAAGAAGTGTGCAATTGACTCATGTCTCAGAGAATAGCATTTAGAGCTTAAGTAGAAACATGCAAGAATATCTATATTGTTATAATCATTCAAGGTCAAATCTTGCTATTTCCCATGTGTGTGTGTACAAGCCTCCTTCAATTTCAAATACAAGAACTCAAATTAGGACTTAAGAGACTTTCTTTAGCTTTCCCCCAACTCTAGCTCATGCACCAATCTTCAAACTTTCATACATTTCAAGTGAGTAATATGTCCACTAAGGTGCCTTTCAATCATTTTTTTTTCATGGGCCCAAACTTGCATTCTTTTACCTAGAGGCACTAGCTTTGACACATTCACTGTAGGGACTCATACTTAGTCAATTCCCAGGCGTCCTTACTAATCACAGCAAAGGCAGCTCTTTTTACCCCTATCCATGCATATTCATTACAAGTTTAACATCTAAAAAGATAGACAAATAAAGTTCATTCATTTTGTGTACACTTTTTCTTTTCTTAAGCCATGTATACTCTTTTCTTTTTCCTTAGTCTTAGATTACAAGCTATCATGCATTTCCACTCTCTCACCGGTGGGGCCTTTCGGAGTGACAACTAGTTACACCTAACTTAATCCTTTTTTTAGTTAAAGATTCTGAATTAAAGTGGCTACGTGCTCAAGAATATGGGAGATTTTATGAGGAACTTAAATGAATTTAACTCAAGATAGTGCTATTCTATTTCCACAACAAGTCATCTATTATGCAAATTCAAATCTCATCATGGGTAATCAACATCAAGGCACACAACCATAAACAACATTCCCATTAACTTTGAAAGCTAAAAAATTTTCATTTTTTTTTTTTTGTTTTTTCAAAATTAACATGCATATGATCATTAAAACCTTCACTAACATGCATAGCAGGATAAGAAAACACACAAAAGTATGAGAGACACCTCCCACCCAAACATAGAATCATGCATTGTCCCCAATGCATAAGAGCGTCTAACAAATAAAGAACAAGCCTGAGAGAACAAGCCTGAGAGCAAGCGGGAAGACACCAAACAGGCTTGGTGTAAGGAGTAATTTGTGTGATAAACTAAGTTCCTGAGAGATAAACCATATGTGTGACTCAAAGATTTATTGAAAATAAAATAAAAAGAAAAGTATAGAAAGCAATAAAATTGGGTTGCCACCCAATAAGCGCTTGCTTTAGCGTCTTCTAGCTAGACGGGGCTCGCGAATCACGGTGAATCCCAAGGTGGTTTCTTCCTTTCATGCTTTGGATCACCTACGACTTTTAGCATTCGCCCACATTGACACTCACAAACATATTCATTAGCATTTAGTGAGTTAGTCCACAAATCATTATCAAGTTGGACATCATCTTTTCTAATGTAGTCAAGTATCATTAAAGAATTATCATGCTTAGATTTTACCCTACTCACCACTTCATTTTTATCATGCTTCTCCATAATTTGTTCATAATTCATTATAGATTTGAGAGGCATGCAAGAAGAACTAGGAGAATTATCACAACTAGAAACATGCTTCATAGGAGTTTCTACTTTAACATCGAGCATGCCATTAGTCTTATCATTCAAAGGAGGCTCATCATGCATAGAGTTTTTATTCGAAGAGAAAGGCGACGTTACCTTTGTGCTTGGCTCATGATGCTCATACCTTTCTACATCCGGATGCTTAAGAGTTTTATAAATGTTGAATGTTACCTCCTTATCATTAAGGCAGAATGTGAGTTTTCCATCTTGCACATCGATGAGGGCCCTTCTGGTGGCTAAGAATGGTCTCCCAAGGATTATGGGGACTTCAGCATCTTCCTCCATGTCTAATATCACAAAGTCCGCTGGGAAGATAAACTTGTCTACCTTTACAAAGACGTCCTCTACAATGCCGTAGGGATGAACAAATGATCGATCAAACAAAAGCAAAGATATGGTAGTTGGTTGCACCTCTCCACCATTGAGCTTCCTAACACATGGATAAAGACATTAAATATATGGAAGCTCCAAAATCACAAAGTGCTTTAGTAACCTTATTATTGCCTAAATGACAAGGGATAGAGAAACTCCTTAGATCCTTTAGTTTTGGAGGCAATTTCCTTTGTAGTGTCTCGCTACATTTTTCGGTTAGTGCAACCATTTTGTAATCTCCATACCTCTTCTTCTTAGACAACCATCCTTCATGAACTTGGCATACTTAGGCATTTGATCTAATGCCTCTGTAAAAGGAAGGTTAATTTCCAACTTTTTGAATATGTGAGCATCAATCTTTTTCTTTCGTAATCTTTGAGGAAAAGCTAAAGTGTTAGGGATACAAGAAGTAGAGTTAGAAGTACTCTCTATGTTTGACTTTGATTCCTGCTTTTCCTTAGATGCACTCTCTTTTTGTGGAACATCCTTTATGATGACTTCATCTTCTTCTTGTGGAGGCTCATCATCGTCTATCATGATGTGCTTGTTCAACTCCTTATCACTCCTTAGGGTTATGGCGTTGCATACCTCCATGGGGTTCTTCTCCGGACAACTTGGAAATTTACCTTTTTGCATTGTGTAGAGAGATGTGGCCATTTGACTAAGTTGAACCTCCATGTTTTTTATTGCCTTACCTTGGCTTTGAATGGTGCTTGCAATGGCTTGGACCAAATTCTCCAATGTGGTTGTCCTTGATCTTGACTATTTGACAAAGTCAAGCATTATGTCCTCTAATGATAATGTCTTTGCATTCCTCGCTCCATTGAATCCTTGAGGTGCTTGCAACACATTCTTGCTATCAGCATTTCAGAAATTCTCATGATTCCTCAAGTTGGAATTATAGTGAGTTATGAGGTGTTGTTGACCTTGGTATTATCCTCTATCCACATAATATGCCACCTCCAACTCACTTTGCTCTTGTTGATTTGCCATGGCCGCAAGGGAAGCTATAGATGGTGGACTTGCTTGAGCTTGGCTTCCTTGGGACAATTTAGATAAAGCATTAGTGAGAGGAGTCAATTGAGCTTTTAGAGAACTTACCTCATCCATCTCATATCGTTCGGTGGCTTTTGGGATGATTGGAGAAGGCCGTTCACATGGCCAATTGTACGATGTAATGGCCAAGTCTTCTAGTATGGTATAGGCCTCTTAAGCATTCTTTGAGAAAATTGAACCTCCGGCAGTTGCATCTAGGATGGATTTTGTTGAACTTGATAATCCGTTGTAAAATAGTTGAATTTGCAACCAATCCGGGTAACCATGTTAAGGGTTCCTCCTCAAGAGATCCTTATACCTCTCCCAAAGCTCATATACTTGTTCATCCTCAAGTTGGCAGAATGTTCCAATCTCCATCCTTAATTTTTGAGATTTAGCCGATGGAAAGTACTTGTTTAAGAAAGTTTGAGGCAAAATCTTCCATGTAGTGATACTATCTGGAGGGATGGTGATAACATTAAAAATGTGCTATCTCACCTTGCTTAATTCGAGATCATTCAGCCCTTTTACTAGTTTATTTCTTGATTTAGACCGGTTATAAGCATTTGAGGCCCTCGGGACAGTTTGCACGCACTTCAGGTTCAAACGAGATGATTAGCAGACAAATTAAGCAAAATGGAGAGAAAAGGAAGCAAAGTAGCCTAGCACCAGTGCTGCGAGTTTTCAGAAGGTGCATCTTTACAAGCTGAAGACGGCGCCGCGACACTGCATTATGGCACCGCGGCGCTACGGATTTTGAGGAACGCATCATCTCGCGCGCATCACATTGTCGCGGCATTGTGAAACTACACTTCTTCCAGAGGCTCCGTGTTTTACAGCATCGCGGCGCCAGTCTAATTTTAGGCATAAAATGCCCTAGCCGCCAGTCGAATAGAGAGAGTAAGTGGGACGAACCCGAAGCGCAAATTGGGAGTTTTTCTGCAATTTTTCTTTTCATAGGATTATTTTTGTACAAGCAATGTATCAAGGCTAAGGTAATTATTTTCTTAACTTGGGTGTTAGGGATTCTTCTTTGTAATCGATGTTCTTAGGAGTTTTGGAACTGAATTCTTTGTACGTATGATATAATTCTGAAATAAATATTATTTTGATCAAATTGTGATGCTGGTGTTCATTTTGATTATTGCTTTGATTGTATTACAAGTTTTGACATTTGGTTGTATGTTGATCATGGAAGCAATAGATTAGGTTAGCCTACAAATCTAAAATTGTGATGCGCACTGTTCTAACCAACCTAGAATTAAATCGATAGAACTTTTAGTCTAGGCCTTTTTAGTTAAATGTTTCGCCTAATTTTTCCTTCAACTTAATGTGATTAGACTTAATACAAATTTTGCATGCCTTTCATCTGTTTGTTTTAATTCCATATAGTCGATTAGGACAATTTAATTTTGGCCTTTCTAATTAAATTGATTAGGTGCAAGTATAACGAATTTAGTGATGACAAACCAATGAACAAGAACATCGAATAAAGAAAATCTCGTCCAACCCAAGCTAGAGCTTTTCCAATTGAATTTTACTCCTTTTACCTCCGCATTTTATTTTATGAAATTTAGTTTTTTTTCTTGCAATCAACCATTTCACAAAACCCCTTTCCGATTACTTGAACTGAAAACTTTCCAATCGTGAGAATTCATAGTGCTCTCTATGTTCGACCCGGCTTGCCACTACTATTGTGGGTTAAGTTAGGAAAATTTATGTAAACCCTACTTTCGTTTTTAAGTACTTAACTTAAGTTTGTAATAGGTGGTGGACTTATTTGCTTTCACTTGTGTAAAGCAAAGGAAAAAATGAAGGAAAGTCGGAAATACTTTTGGTAAGTTGTTGTTGACAGATCTAAAGTCCAAAAACTTGTTGTGCGTTTATCTTTATTAAGCTTACTATGCGTTCAACAATGCGTTTAACATGCTTAACACTATGTGTTTGTGATCTGTCAAGTTTTCCTATCCTTTACCCAAGTATAAGCAAAGAATGAGGTTTTCTCGATGAATCCGAGGTCGAACACAGGGACTATGCAGATTCTATAATTAATTGGATTATTTGAGTCATGTTGTTTGCAGATCTAAAGTCCCCTGCAACGGAGTCAAAAACTCGTTGCGTTTATCATTATTAAGCTTACTATGCGTTCAACAATGCGTTCATCATGCTTAATACTATGTGTCACACCCCATCCCGGACTACCCTCTTGTAACCCGAGACGGAGCTTGAAGACAGCAGTCATCAACTTACTGGTCGACTTCTACTATCGAACTTCCTTTATATCCATTAAACTACACTTCCTAGGACGGTGATACCATTTACTCTTGACAAACCTTGATTTCAACCGGCAAAGGGAACTGTCATTCTACCTGAAAAATGGAAAACATATGAAAAGGTGAGCTAACACCTTTGCGAGTAACAATTTTTGTAAAACTATCTTTATTTCGGAAACAAGCATGTTAAAATTACCATATACCATAATCATGAAACATGGACTTAAATCATCATTACCGCAAAACATATTTCTCGATAATTTAGTCAAATTACACATGTTCCACAATCTACGTAAAGCATAGTTCAAACATCATTGCTGTAAAATCATACTTTCCATCAACTTAATCAAATCACATTAATTCATTCTTAAATAGTTGTACATAAAATCAATTCATTCTTAATAATTTCCTTTAGTTGAGGCGGAGCAATGCTCTACGCTTCTCAACGTCGATTATCCTTAGCTGTGTGGAGTAACCTTAACACATCAGCGTCGTATATTCCTCTATATGCACATAGATATATTATAATCCGGGCCGCCCGAAATGCCTTCTCCAAGTCCTTGAGCATTGGGGTCCCATTTTCGTATCTCGGTTACCCATCTGCCTTCTACGAGTCCCTCAGCATTGGGTACTTTTTCTATATCCCGGCTACCCTTTAGCCTTCTCCAAGTCCCTGAGCCTCCAGTGCCCTTTTTCTAAGTTTTATAAATACACCAATTACGTTTTGGAGGCATCATATCATAAACTCATAAGTTAATCGTTACCAACTAAAATCATATAATATCAAAACAGCATGATTCCAGAAAACTCAAGTTCAAAGCTTTAATATCAACATCATGCTTTCCAGTAAAATCATGAAATCACATATTATCAATCAGCATGCGTTTTATAAACATATAGCAAATAACCAGCATACTCAAACATTTTCCAAGTAAAACACATCCACTTACTCATCAAAAACTCATGAAATCATATTTTGAAGAAGAATGTTAATGTTACTCACATTATACTTGCTCAAGAATAGTTTGTCCTCCTTTTCACTATTTCCTTTTTCCCGAGCTTCTCGAACGCACGTTCTATCCATGGAACGCAAGGCTTTACATTCCTCTGTCAGCTCGATTGTTCGCAACCCTGCCCTTGGACGCAAGGTTGATAGCTAACATGAGGTGCAGCCCAACTCTTCCTTACTTCTCTTTTTGGATGCGTAGACCTCTGTTGGACGCAAGGTCCAACTTGGACGCATCGTTCGTCTTATACGCAAAGCTGACCTTTAGACGCAAGACAACTTCTTTAATAAAGGATATAGCTAAGATGTCAAAAATATATTCTATCTTGGCCGCAGACTTTTACTACGAACGCTAGCATTCCTTCTTTCTACCTTCCCTCTCCCTTTTCTCTTAAGAATTTTCACTTTAGCATCATCCCTCGCTCCTTTTCCCTCAAGATCCTATTTATAGCTTTGGGTAGAGGGCTGGTCATACTACTTCTCCTCCCTTTTGCCATTTGCTTGCCACATGTGAAGCTGCATGCTTAACCAATCATGCATTTATCCAAGCGTCACCTTGCATTAACATACTTTCTAACACCTCCCGCTTATAAGATGTCAAGTTTATATGAAGCCATCTTGTCTTTATAAGCTTATCTTATACGTCCAACATATTCCAATATACAAACTATTCATTCAATCATACTGCCTGTCACACCCCCTCTCTGATTACCTACTTAACCTGAAAGGAGATGTGAAGACAATATGCATCACCCCTCTTTTGACGCATATTGCCCCATCTTACATAACTTCCTGCACAAACATTCCATATGTATACATTCATAGAATTCAGCCATACTAACGCATGATCATAATATAATAATCCTTCCTGTACACAGTACACTTTTATAACATACTCTCTCATAACCCACTTATAAACAACTAAATCTACATGCAACCAGTGTTAAGTTATTTACACGTACAACAACAAAAAAATAAAACTGCTTCTAGAACTCGAAGCTTAAGCAGGGCGAGTTAGAGTAGGCAACGCACCAGGAACGTCCTTGCTACCTGGGAGGAAAATAAAACATGGAAAACGTGAGCTAAAAGCCCCGTGAGTGACTAATTTAGTAAAACTATCTTTTGTTCGAAAACAGGCATGTTAAAATCATAATAACGCCATAAACGTAAATGTGATCCAAATAATCATTTCTGTAAAATCATAATTTCAACAACGTAAACAAATCACATATGTTCATACCAAAATGATCGTATACGAAAAATAGTTCGTTCTCAAAACTTTCCCTTAGTCAGGGCGGAGCAAGACTCAACGCACCCGACATCAAAAACATCCTTAGTTAAGGCGGAGTAAAACTCAACGCACTCAACGTCGATAACAACCTTATTTGGGGTGGAGCAAGCCTCAACACACCCAACGTCACAACCTCTATGTGCACATAGGAATATCGCGGGTTGCCCAAGTACCTTCTACGAGTCCTTCAGTACTGGATCCCGGGGAAACTCACATGCCTTCTCATGTCCTTCAGTATTGAGCCTCCTCTAAAATATTTTAGAACCAGTATTATACGTAAATAGTTCACATGAAAATCTTTCATGAAAATCAGATATATCACGATAAACAACATTTCAAAACATGCCATTCAACATCTTATAGAAAACGGATAAAACATGCCTTGTGAACAATATCATCAAACATCATGCTTTTCAAGAAAACAGTTCACCTCAAAGCCATAACTCATAAGAAAAACCAAACTAAATATTTTCAATAAATTTGTTTTCAAAGAAAGAAAAGTGTCACTCACAACTTGTCCTTAGGCCCTGAGCGGATTATATGCCTTTCCGAGCTCTTCTTGGCCTGTAAATACACCTTCCTCACGTTACGTTTTCCTTAAACTTTCTTTACATGATCATTATATGTGCATACTTAAACTCTAATCATGATTCACCACCGAGACTCCCTTTCTTTCCTAAAATACTTGTGATAAGCGAGATTCTATGTCACTAGCGAGATTACCAACGAGATTTCACCTTACTAGCGAGATTACTAACGAAATTACACAACAAGTACACGGCACTAGCGACACCATCATAAGCCAGACCAGTGAGACTACCTGAGGAGCGATACCGAGCGAGAGCCAGTGAGATTTGTGAGACAAAATCCTCCTTTACACGACCAGCGAGACTAGTGTCGCTACTCACGCTCCAATTCCTCAGCAATACCTGCTTCCAAACGACACCCGACTGCAGAGTTTCCTCCTTTCCTATTTGTTCTCACTTTTGTCAATTCAAAGTCATATTTCCAACCAGATTTGGAACTTTTTTTGCTTCTACAAATGTGTAGAGAGACATGTGTTCTAGCTTACCTCAAAATTTCGTGGCTTAATTCGTCCTGGTTCGTCAGATATTGCAAGTTTTCTCCGCGCTACTCCAGATTGCTCATAAATTTTGTATCAGTAACTTCCAGCTAAAAGTTTACGTGTTTCTAATCCATTTCAACTCAAGCATCCTTCAAAAAGGTTGTTTCAAATTGAGTTAACTTACTAACCTTAAAATTTCAGCCCAAAATTCAATCTCTTCAGCTCGATATTCACCAAACACTAAACCTGGTTCGAGCTGTGCGACAGCAGATGAAACTTCTGTTTCTGCTTCAGTTTTACCATGAAACCTTCCAAAACCTTGCACGAAATTGCCCTAGAACTCTTCTTCAACCTCTCCACAACGTGCAGCTGAAAATAGCATAGAATTTCTTTTGGAAATGAATAGAAAGAAGTCGGCAAAATTTTATGTCCAATGAAAGGTTATAACCAAACTTTCATCCTTATCCTTTCTTCTTCTTCTTTTTTTTTTTTTTTTTTCTTCTCTTTTCTTCTTTTTTGAAATTCTAATTCCTTTTTTTCTTTTTGTCTTCTTCTTTTTTTTTTCTTCTCTTTTCTTCTTTTTTGAAATTCTAATTCCTTTTTTTCTTTTTGTCTTCTTCTTTTTTTTTTCTTCTCTTTTCTTCTTTTTTGAAATTCTAATTCCTTTTTTTCTTTTTGTCTTCTTCTTTTTTTTTTCTTCTCTTTTCTTCTTTTTTGAAATTCTAATTCCTTTTTTTCTTTTTGTCTTCTTCTTTTTTTTTTCTTCTCTTTTCTTCTTTTTTGAAATTCTAATTCCTTTTTTTCTTTTTGTCTTCTTCTTTTTTTTTTCTTCTCTTTTCTTCTTTTTTGAAATTCTAATTCCTTTTTTTCTTTTTGTCTTCTTCTTTTTTTTTTCTTCTCTTTTCTTCTTTTTTGAAATTCTAATTCCTTTTTTTCTTTTTGTCTTCTTCTTTTTTTTTTCTTCTCTTTTCTTCTTTTTTGAAATTCTAATTCCTTTTTTTCTTTTTGTCTTCTTCTTTTTTTTTTTCTTTTTCTTTTTAATATTTTTTTTTACAATGTGAGATTATTAATACTAATTCGCTTAAATCTTTTGAACGTGCTTACAAATTAGGTGCTTACACTGCCCCTGTCCATCCACTAAATTTCCTTTAAGGTTTTAGCTTCATTGCTTATTTCCTTTACTTTCTGCCATAATAGCTTTGAAACCGTTTCCCCATCGTATACTACTAGGTGTCAATGTCCCAAACGCATACTACTATGCGTTTGTATCTTACCACATCATATCATGCGACAACTTTCTTCCCTTATGTCAAGTCTTTAATTCCAAATCCTTTTATTATGTGATCTCACATCCGACAATGTGATTTACCCTTTTTAACCAAATCCAACTCAAGACCACACTTTATACGTTTGTACTCAGTTTGCTAAAGTATTCCTTCACCGGTTCCTCCTTATGCATTTAACCTTCCTTTCCGAAACTTGAATCTCTTTCCAATATTCCACGACATAACTTTACTCCTTCGCCAATGCTTATAACTTCTTCATAAGTGCCACCTATGCGTTTCAGTTCTTTCCTTTTAAGCTATTGGGTTACACCCTATGCATTTTCCCAAAATCAAAGTTATATTTCCATTTACCATGGAATTGAGCTCCTCAACGCATAGCTAGTAGCCACTTTCAATGCATAGCAACCCTTCGATCATAATTACCTTAAACACTAAATGTCCTTGTCTTTGGGCATAAACTTCTTTATCAACACCAAAATCCTTACTAACGCATAATAAACCTTCAACGCATGCTGCTCACGCCCTAAGGTTCTTTGGTTTCTCTTTTCTTTCTAGCTTAACACCCTCCAAAACTAATCCCATAACTTGTTAATTTCCAAGACTAAGTGTGAGCCATGCATTTTCTCTTTTTCCTAATTCTTGTTTCCTTTTCAAAATTCAATATCAAATTCCCTCCAAATTAAAGTACCACGCTTTAACTCTTTAACATCTATGCATTAACTAGACTATGCTCCAAAAACACATCTAATTTTTAGCTAATTCCCAAACTATGCCTTCAATCCTTCATTCTCACTCTTAGTGGAATATCCATTCTTTCCTAATATTATGCGTTCAACCAATCTTACTTCTTTTCTTACTTCTTTTCTTGCTAGCCATCTTAAGAATTCTGAGTTAGGGTCTTACAATCCTACTCCCCTTAGAGAAATTTCGTCCTCGAAATTTAAACAACAACAAGGTTACAGAAATGTGAAATACTTTATTCAAATTCTTGTTTGTACACTCTTGTTATTCAACGTATACAAAAGATAGTAACTAAAAGAAAATATATTTCCATTCTTTTCTTCTCTTTCCTTCAGCTTAATTACTTGGGCCTCCCTGGTTTTGTGGACAATCCTTACAATAATGTCCCGGCTGCTCACACATATAACAAACATCCTCTCTTCCTTCATAATCTTCCTTATGTCTTCATCCACATTTCTTATAGGGAATCTCTCTTTTCGTCTCCTTAGCTTGGCTGCAAAAGTCCTTAGATACATTGCATTGTTTCCGTTGATGTCCTTTCATTCTGCATGCAAAACATCTATCTTTACCAAAACATTCCCCCGAATGTCCTTTTCGTAAACTGAGCACCTGTTCGTCAGGCGTTTCCGTTTCCCTTTGCTTTCCCTGTCTGACATGATGAACTATAAACACAAACCAATTAGCTTGCAGCAATTACACTTAAAGTCACTCCAATTCTACAAGCAATTTGTAAGAACACTTTTCTTAAAACTATTATAATTTTTCAACTGGTTGCAATTTTAGTATCATGCGCTTTTCTTTTAAATTTTCTTGAACACATAATCTGCTAACACATACTTGATTACAAACCTGAGTATATAGTTTGATTATTAATTTGGACGCGTTGCACTATGCTTTTAAACTATAGCATACTTTAAACGCATCCTTTCGTCAATACAACCTCCACACCAACTACCTCGCAAAACTTTAAACTTTTGTTCATGCTCACCTTCGAAAACGCATACCTTTCTTGCCACCTCATCCTCTTTTATACTTAGCTCCGATTAATTCTTTGTTTCACCAACGCACATTGGCCCTCACAACCGTGTAACACTTCTTCATCTACACACAGTTGACTTTAGACTTAAACAATACTATGTATTTCCTGTGGGTTATGAATTCATCACGCTTCCGCTGCGCCACTCTACTAGTCAATGCACCTACTTTCCTTAGCTACTTACGGGGTTACAGGTTTCCTTTCAACACTCAATTTACTTAACCATTCCTCGTTTTCATGGATTTTATACGTTTACTGAGTACGCCTACGCGTCTTAGTCTCCTTTATGCCATGTGCGTGTACAACTCTACTCTTCCTCCATACCTTTAGTGAAATTTCTTTTCCTCAGATCTTACTTCCAGATCTAGTATAGTTCTTTTACTTAATATCATTTCAGAATTATAGAATTTAAGTATAGGTCTTTTTATCTTCTACCGATCTTATCCAATGCATGTCTGCTGATTCAACAATCCCACCAACGCATGGACATTTATACTCAAAAGTTTTCGGTCATCACTTCCAATTACCCGACGACTTACTTGACATTTATCAAACAAAGAGTAGAGGTTCCCAACTTACCACTTTTTCATAAGAACTTCATCCTAAAGTCTATTGTAACTTTTCCAGAACAGAGAATTGATCCACATGCATCCATATCATTCTAGCCAGGGTATATGTTCCCTTGACAGACAAAAAACGCTCTTTGTCAACCTTTTACCAATCACCCAAATTTTGTCAACATCTTACTGACACTCTTGGTAATCCAAATAAGGAAACCATTATACATATTTCTACTTTCACTTAAGAATAGAAAGTGAATTTAGTATCTTCTCCATTCAAGCTTTATCTTCTGACCAATCAAGCACTTGTCACGCACTCTGTTATTTCCCTTTTCATTCCTAGCCACTAGTAAAAATTTCCTTAACGTTCCATACGTCATGGCACTGCCAGGATATATGGCTTAGGCCAAGTTATGAGCCTCTTGTTGACCTTATGAATTTCGTGGTCACCCTTCTATGCGTCCATATATATAACACAAGGCTTTGCTACTCCCGTACTTAACTGTTTCCTTAATAATTTTTCTAATATCTATCCATCTCTTGTTTCCCTTTTTAAGGTTTGCTTTCACCTCTATAGCACATCCAATGCTTAACCCGAGTCTCTACTTAACCTGATTCTCTTTTGGTTGGTTCATAAGACCATTTCTAAATTTAAGTTGTATCTCAACTTTAACTATTACGACTTAGCTTTTCAACGCGTCGCCTTGTCAACACGTAGCAATCCTTAAAAGCATAACTGCTGCTCATCGCATAGCCTATCAATACATAGCTAATCTTCAACGCATAGTTGCAGCCTATCTCATACAACTACTTCCCAATTCAAGGTATTCTTATCAACACTTAGTAACACCTTTCAACGCCTGACAACCTTATCAAAATGTAACAACTCTTTCACCTTACTAACACAGAGTCTACTTTCCTCTCCTTAGTGTAGCTTCCAATGCTAAGCTTGCATAGAGGTGGCCAACACTTATAGTTCTTGTTCCTTCACTCCCGTCCACCATTTCCCTTCACAACACATAATGCATTACTTTCCTTAAATTGCCATTTCCCCAACTCACACTAACCTTTCCAATGCAAGGTACTTTTCCCATATGGTGTTTTAACCAACCCCACATCCTCAATGCATAATACATCACCCTATTTAACTTGCCACCATCTGAATCTATCTTCATAGCTTGGCAATTTCTCAGACTAAATGTGAGACTTTTGATCTTCTCTTCTCTCGAATTGTCGTTTTCCTTTTTCAATGCTTCAATACTAAACTGATTTACTTCGAAGCTAGGATGTCATGCGTTCATACCGCACCATCTATGGTGATATTCCTTTCGAGACTATGTCTAACTCGTAACTAATTCCCAACTATCTTTTCAATTTTCATTCCTTAATTCTTAATGAAATATCTGCTCAAACGCTATGCGTCCAACCAGTTTTCTTTATCGCATACTTTTGCTTCTAAGCATAGCTATAATACTTAAAATTTCATAAATTCTTAGATCATCTTGTCTTCTAAAATTCCAAATCGTCTATCATGATTTCTTTCAACTTGACCTATGGCTCATTCTTAATCCATAACTTACGCTGACATAAACATCTTTTCTCCTTTCTTTCATCCCAACGCATAGAACCCTTTTATAAAGCCGAAATTTCTACAAGCTTATATTTCCTGTCCTAAAAATTTTCCAACTCCACATGCTTAATTTCTCCTAATCTCTATTCTCTTTCCGGTATCTTTCTTATACTATCTTAACATCTTTAATCAATCACCGAATTGTTCAACTGACCTTTAATTCATACCTACCGGATTTTCTTTTAAAGTTTCCTAAGCCTCATAATAACTTACGAAGTTCCGGCGTACACCTGCCTTAGCTTATCCGATTGCTCATAAATCAATTTCCCCAAAATCTTACTATATTGTAACTATCATATTTAAACTTACCGCATTCAATTTTCCTCTCAAAACTGCAGTAGCATTCCAAGTTCTGCTTACATGTTGCCGTCGAGGTTTGTCGCCTAAACGTCCTAGTTCCATAACCTTTTCTTATTTTACTTCTTTTCTAAATGATATCTCTTGATTTTTCTTTCAACTTATCGCTAAACTTCACCTGACTTTTCCCAGTTTTTCGTAAACCATGCTCTGATACCAATTTGTCACACCCCATCCCAGACTACCCTCCTGTAACCCGAGACGGAGTGTGAAGACAGCAGTCATCGACTTACTGGTCGACTTCTACTATCGAACTTCCTTTATATCCATTAAACTACACTTCCTAGGATGGTGAAACCATTTACTCTTGACAAACCTCGACTTCAACCGGCAACAGGAACTGTCATGCTACTTGAAAAATGGAAAACATATGAAAAGGTGAGCTAACAGCTCTGTGATAACTTGTACAAATACAAGTTATAATAGCCTTTTTCTTAGATAAATAGAGATTAAATAGAGAAGCATGCGGCAGTGTATGTGATTTTTACTAATAAATCTTCCTTTGCGTTATACTCTTGTATTTTTATGAAGATAAATGATTTTACCACTTTTTGAGCCTGAAACGCATGTTTTAACGCAGGAATGCAAACGATGCGTTGATGACTTCTCAATGCAAGACTACGCGTTACAACCTACGCCACGTTGACATAGGCCAAACTATTCATGGATGCATAGACGACCATTAATTCAAGGCGTTGAGAATCAAAGCAGAATCTTGAGAGATTGACGGATGATTGACGAACATGATTTGTGGCCAAAGTGGTGGATCTTAATTGACCCGAGAATCACGCAATCAGGCGAGATGGACGCATAGTATCAATCTCGCCGCCAATCAAGCAGATTTGCCATTAATTGCGAATGCATCATCTATAAAAGGGCAGCTCCGAGAGATGAGAAAGGGTTGTTGATTCTTGGAAGAACTCCATAAGTGACAGCAGAGTCCTCTCCAGACTTCAACTGGAGACGAATAGCTCGAGAGAGAAGAGTCTTCCCTCCGCCGAACCACTTCACAGCATAGCCTCATGCTTCCATCCGGGCGACTCAAGACATTGACGCCTTTCCCTGCTTTCTTTCTTATTGTTCTATCTTGATTTTAGATTCATGTCAAGACATTGAGCTCATCTAAAGTTGTATTTCGTTTCATCAATATAATTATCTTCCATGTCTACTCATTTCTCTAAACTTTCTGCTTTTTACTTTCAAACCATGAGTAACTAATCACTCTAGGTCTAGGGTTGCGTTAGCATCTAACTAGGAACCACAGTGTAACTATTTTATCTTGTCAATTGTGAGCTTAATCCGATGCTTATGTCCATCTGACAAATCGATATAAGTAGTAATAATCGAACTGCTCGAGAGTGTAAGCGATTGTGGAACTCAATTGACAAGGGCCAAGTAGTATTGCCTGTCTATGGGGATAACCTTGGTTCTTAACACTCTCCTATGCGTTATAGACATATAACGCATAGCGGCTGACAACCGAGAGAAGAGTCGCAAGTATGAATAGAATACTACTGTGCATTTCCGATGTTAGATGTTAATCAACCTGAACCCTTTCTTTATCCATTCACACACATCTTTAGCTGAACTTGCTGTGTCGCATGCCTTTCCATCTTCCACATTTAGTTTAGTGTACATATTATCGCTTTCTTTAGATCAGAAAAAAACACTCTCCCCATTATTTCTTGGTTACCACTGCAACGCATGTAATTCACATAAATATTGAATCAACATAATCCCGTGTTCGACCTCGGATTCACCGAGAAAACCTACTCCTTTGCTTATACTTGGGTAAAGGATAGGGAAACTTGACAGATCACCAACGCATAGTAGTAAAACGCATAGCATGCTCAAAGCATGACATGTTGAACGCATAAAGACATCATTTAACACTTTGCGTTAGGACAATTTACACACATACAAAATCCAACAACAAGTTTTTGGCACTGTTGCGGGGGATTATTGCATTGATTTAATTATTTTCTTTGGATTATTGTGTTACAGGATTCCTTAGTCGACGGAGTATAGCAAGCTTCTCTTCTGTCAGAGGCTTCTAACAGTATATGAGTGAAGGGGACAGCCCAACATTTGATATTGACCTAGAGATTGAGAGGACCTTCAGAAGAAGGATAAGACAGAATAAACAAAGAAGGAGCAATCAAACTACAGAAGAAAATATGAATGCTCAAAATAATCAACCTCATGCTGGGGTTAGGCAGAACGCGAATGCGCAAGAGCACGCAAACAATGATACAAACCCAATCCTCTTGGCGCATGATAGAAATCGCCCAATGAGGGAGGATGCGTCGCCAAATCTATACAATTTCGCACTGGGAATTTTACTGTGACAACCGAACTTTTAACAACCAGTGCGTTGAAAAGTCCGAAGGAGAGAAATAAAAGACCATGTTGGACGCATGGTCAAGACTGAAGTAACGCATAGTAAAAGCGGATGTATAGGAAGTACTTCAGCACCTAAAGGGAAAGAAGTAAGACATATAGACTTCTATTATAAGATATTTCTAAGTGTTGGAAAGTAAAAGGTAGTGAAGTAGGCATACGAACTAGAACATGTGTTGGACGCATGCTAATTTATCTAAAAAGAAATAGTAATATAAGGAAAAGTTTAAAAGAATAACCTTGGAAATAATCAAGGAATGACTAAGGATAGGAAGATGGTCATGGACGCTGGATGGAAGTGAACGCAACAGGAGCAACGCATAGAGGAAGAGCTTGAGAAGGATTTGTTGTCGTTGACGCTTAGCGGTATTGTGTAAACACTGGATTGTAATAACGTGACTATACGTTGAAGGTGATCACGAGTGGTTGTTGTGAGCTGAAGTAGTCGCCGCGTCGACGGGAGAAGGAACGTATTTGGCTTACCATGCATTGGTGAGGTCGTTATGCATTGAGATGGTTATCTCTACGCGTCAAAGATGATAGTGTAGCTAGTGAAGAGTTAGACAAGTGAGTAGGGAAGCTCAAACCTTAGAGGAAACTCAAGGAACGTATGAGGGCGTTGTATGGATTAAATGGCTGTCTATTTGAAAATATTGGACGAATAAGATAAGTTATAAAGGCCAGGTGGCTTCATATAAACTTGACACCTTAAAATAAGGATGTGTTCAAAAGGCATGTTAAGTGTTTCATGCAAGGTAACACTTGGACTAATGCATGGTTAGTCAGACATGCAGAGCGACATATGGCAATCAAGTGGCAAAAGAGGAGTAGGATGGCAAGATCTCTATAAATAGGACCCTGGGGGAAGGGTATCGACTGATGATTCTGAAGTAAAAATCCTTGAGAGAAGAAGGAGAACGAAGACAAAAAGAAGGAACCCCCTTGCGTTGTAAAAGGAGGTCTGTGTCTAAGAAAGAAGACATTCTTGACAACTTAGTCATCTGGTGTTAAAGAAGTTATCTTACGTTGAAGAGGGGTCGACCTTGCGTTTGAAACGAATCCAACACTTAAGGTGAACGTGGTGTTTGAAAAGAGACGATGCGTTCAAGTTGACCTTGCGTTCAAGAGAAGTCGACGCATCTGAAAGAAATAAGAGGAGTTAGGCTGCACTTTGCAGTAGTCATCAACCTTGCGTTGAGGGGTAGGATTGTGACCAGCCAAACTGATAGAAGGAGGTCAGTTTTGCGTTCCAGAGTTAGAACGCTGCGACCAACTAAGCTACCGAGAGTGAAAGTAGCTAACTAGTGGACTAGAAGCTGAAGCCTTGCGTTAAGGAAAAAGGGAAATTCCTTAAGAGATTTGTGAGTGACTCTTTCCTTTCTTCGAAAATGAATTTTATTAAAAATGTTGTTATGTGATATGGTTTTGAGATGACTGTTTCTGCGAAAAGCGTAATGCTTGAATATATGGTTCAAAAGGCATGATTTATTTGATTGCTTTATGGTAACAAAAGGCATGTTGCAAAATATATTTATCGAGGAACACCCTGTTTTCTGAAAAAGTCTTTGATGAACTATTTAGGTAAATTGATGGAGAAAATGTTTTAAAGGAGGCTCAATGCTAATAAAACATGTGAACTTCCTCGGGACCCAGTACTTGGGCAACCGCCTATAAATGTTTTAGAGGAGGATCAATGCTAATACGGCATGTGGACTTCCCCGAGACCCAGTACTTGGGCAACCCGCCTATAAATGTTTTAGAGGAGGATCAATGCCAATAACACATGTGAACTTCCCCGGGACCCAGTACTTGGGCAACCCGCCATATTCCTATGTGCACATAGAGGTTATATGCTGGTGCGTTGAGTCTTGCTCCGCATCGAGCCTTATATGTTTTCGATGTTAGGGTGTTGAGTTTTGCTCCACTTCAACTAAGGGAAAAGATTGAAATGCCAAATGGTTTTCTGAATTATTTATTTGATAACGATTCTATATGTTTCAGAATGGATTCTCGAGATTGACAAGGTGTTGCGGAAAAGCTATTTTGCTTAATCCTTGTTTTATGGATATTGTTTTGACATGCCTCTGTTCAAACTAAAAATAGTTTTTTTTTATAAAGCCAGTCACTCATGGAGCTTGTAGCTCACGTTTTCCTATGTTATTTTATTTTCCAGGTAGCAAGCGAGTTCAGGATGCTTTGCTTACATGGAGACCTCGTCTGGGCTGTTCTTATCGGAAATGGTTGGACAGTGAACTTTACAGTCAAGGTTGCCGTCTTCACATCTCTTCTCGGGTTGAGAAAGGATAATCCGGGAGGGGATGTGACATTTACAACCAACCTTCGAGGGTAATGGAAGGTTTGAAATGAAACCAGTAATGTTGCAGATGCTGTAAGTCGCAGGGCAGTTTGGGGGTGCAACGGGTGAAGACCCACATGCACACGTGAAAAGTTTCTTGGAAATTTGTAGCGCATTCCCTATGGCTGGAGTACCGCAAGATAGCATCAGATTGATGCTATTCCCATTTTCTCTCAGGGATGAGGCAAGACAATGGGCATATTCATTTGAACCTGGTGAGATTACAACTTGGGGCCAAATGGTTGAAAAATTCATGCAGAAATACTTTCCTTCGACGGTGAGTGCAAAGAGGCAACGAGACATTGTCACCTTCGAGCAAAAGGACTCGGAGACACTTAGTGAAGCATGGGCCCGGTTTAAAAGGCTTGTATGGAATTGTCCCCATAACGGTATCCCTGATTGTGTGCAGATGGAGATTTTCTATGGAGGATTAAATAAAACATCACAATCAGTGGCTGACGCCTTTGCAGCAAAAGGATTAATGGACAAGACTTATACGCAAGCCAAGGAGATCCTCGACAGAATTTCAAGGAACACCGATGAATGAGTAGATGATGGGTATGGATCCCGGTACATGGATAAAAGACGAACGCAAGCTGGAATGATTGAAACTGATGCGACTAATAATCTTTCAGCTCAGATCGCCAATATGACATCCTTGCTGCAAACAATAGCATTGAACAACCAAGGTGGAACAGTTGCGTCAATGGACGCAATGAACACGGTGAACGCAACAGCATCTGTAAGCTGTGTGCAATGCGGTGATGGCCACTTGTACGATATGTGTCCCTACAACCCACAATCCGTCTGTTATGTTCAGAACAATCCGTACTCCAAGACTTATAATCCGGGTTGGAGGAACCATCCTAACTTTGGATGAGGAGGAAACCAATCACAAACGCAGGGAACTGGACAACAGCCATAGAGAAGCAACAACCCCTGTACAACCAAGGTGTTCAAGGGCATCAAGCACAAAGAAACCAGTCAGCAAACTCGTCATCATCATCCCTTGAAGCCCTTATGCGACAAACTATCACTCAAAATGAAGAAACCCGTAAGTCATTGGAAGCAATGCTCCAAAACCAAATGGGTGAAATAAAAAGCCATGCCATTGGAATCCAAAATTTAGAAATTCAAATGGGACAAATGGCAAGTGAGCGCAATACCAGACCCCAAGGAGCACTGCCCAGTAATACTGAAGCCCTACGTGGTCACGGTAAGGAACAATGTCAAGTTGTGACATTGAGGAGCGGGAAGATTCTTCCCACTTAAATGCAAGATCAAATGACGCAAGGAAATCTGCAGCCTCACATCACTCCACAACTAACTCCAATAACACCTACTAGTGAACCGCAATCTTCATCCACCACCACAGCCTCTCAAGAACAAGAGAATGGAAAGAGGAGAGAAAAAGCAACGCAGGCAAACCCTGCGTCGGTATCTCAGAATATCACTCCCCCTATGCATCCGCCCTTTCCTCAACGCCTAAAGAAGAAAAATGATGAGGGCCAATTTAGAAAATTCCTGGATGTTCTCAAACAACTTCACATCAACATTTCGTTGGTGGAAGCCCTGGAACAAATGCCGAGCTATGTCAAATTTCTGAAAGACATACTATCTAAGAAAAGAAGGCTTGGAGAGTTTGAGACAGTCGCATTAACGCGGGAATGCAGTGCATTGTTCAAAAGCAATATACCTGCCAAAATGAAATATCCAGGGAGTTTCACATTGCCATGTTCTACAGGAGGAATGGACGTAGGTCAGGCATTATGTGACTTAGGGGCTAGCATAAATTTAATGCCACTGTCTATATTCAAAAAGTTGGGTATAGGGGAAGCACGGCCAACCACAGTCACACTTCAACTTGCTGACCGTTCCATTAAGCATCCCGAACGAAAAATTGAAGATGTTCTTGTGAAGGTAGACAAATTCATCTTCCCAGCTGATTTCATAATTCTGGATTATGAAGCTGACAGAGAGGTGCCCATCATCCTGGGAAGACCTTTCTTAGCTACTGGACACGCCCTGATTGACGTCCAGGAAGGGGAGTTAACCATTCAAGTGGACGACCAGCAGGTAAAGTTTAATGTTTTTAATGCGTTGAAATATCCTGATGATTTTCATTCTTACCAGATGATCGAAGATATAATTGAAGAAAAGGCAAGCATCATAGACGCATGTGCTGAAGACGAAACAATGCTGGAC
This sequence comes from Citrullus colocynthis, assembly GCA_031780015.1. Lineage (NCBI taxonomy): Eukaryota > Viridiplantae > Streptophyta > Magnoliopsida > Cucurbitales > Cucurbitaceae > Citrullus > Citrullus colocynthis. The sequence goes on from QLSR01000030.1 coordinate 243,617, forward strand.
GAAATGGATGAGGGAAGAGAAAGTGGAAATAGGTGTAATCTCCAATGCAAGCTTTGAACGCTTAGACTTAAGCAACCGATCCACGGAGAAAACAAAATCGTCCCTAGAAGAGCCGCCAACCCTTGAGTTAAAAACACTGCCAACGCATCTAAAGTATGCATATTTGGGGACAGAGAGCACACTACCGGTCATCATATCCGTTACGTTAACTACAGATTGTGAAAAGGCTTCGCTGGAGATATTGAAAAAACATATCAAAGCCATTGGATGGATCTTAGCGGATATTAGAGGAATAAGCCCTTCATACTGCATGCACAAAATTCGGTTGGAAGAGGGTAAAGATGGGTCAGTTGAAAGGCAACGCAGGCTTAACCCTGCGATGAAGGAGGTTGTAAAGAAAGAGATCATCAAATGGCTCGACGCAGGGGTCATTTATCCAATCTCCGACAGCAGCTGGGTAAGCCCAATTCAGTGTGTACCTAAGAAAGGGGGAATGACAGTGATCATGAACAGTAAGAATGAGTTGATACAAACAAGAACGGTCACTGGCTTGCGCATCTGTATGGACTATCGCAAGCTGAATGCGGCAACAAAGAAGGACCACTTTCCACTGCCATTCATCCACCAGATGCTAGATAAGCTGGCAAGAAATGAATTTTTCTGCTTCCTTGAAGAATATTCCGGCTATAACCAGATTATGATAGCTCCAGAAGATCAAGAGAAGACAACGTTCACTTGTCCATATGGCACCTTTGCGTTCAGACGCATGCCATTCGGACTATGCAACGCACCAGGGACGTTCCAAAGATGCATGATGGCAATATTTTCCGACTATTTGGAACAGTCAGTAGAGGTGTTTATGGACGACTTCTCAGTATTTGGGAAATCATACGATGAATGCTTGACCAACTTGGAAAGAGTGTTAAAGCGATGGGAAGACACAAATCTAGTCCTCAACTGGGAAAAATGCCATTTTATGGTCACGGAGGGTATTGTGTTGGGACATAAGATCTCAAAGGTTGGATTGGAAGTGGATTAAGCAAAGATAGATGCGATAGCAGAACTCCCAGCCCCCACAAATGTAAAGACTTTGCGAAGTTTCCTAGGCCATGCGGGCTTCTATAGAAGATTCATCAAAGGATTCTCACAAGTAGCAAAACCACTGAGCGAGCTGCTGGAAGCCAACAAGGAATTCAATGTCGACGGTAAATGCCTAAACGCATTTGAGTCTCTAAGGCAAGCTCTGATTTCAGCACCAATTTTGTCACACCCCCTCCAGGATTATCCTTTCTTAACCCGAGAAGAGAGGTGAAGACAGCAAACTTGACTCTTCTGTAAGGTTCATTATCCAACCATTTCCGTCAAGAACAGCCCAGACGAGGTTTCCGCGTAGGCAAAGCAACCTGAACTCGCTTGCTACCTGGAAAATAAAATAAAATAGGAAAACGTGAGTTACAAGCTCCGTGAGTGACTGGCTTTGTAAAAACTATCTTTAGTTCGAACAGAGGCATGTCAAAACAATACCCATAAAACGAGGATTAAGCAAAATAGTTCTTCCGCAAAACCTTGTCAATCTCGTGAATCCATTCTGAAACATATAGAATCGGTATCAAAATAAATAATTCAGAAAACCGTTTGGCATTTCAATCTTTTCCCTTAGTTGAGGCGGAGAAAAACTCAATGCTCTCAACGTCGATAATATCCCTGGCTTGATGCAGAGCAAAACTCGACGCACCAACCAACTCAACCTCTATGTGCACATAGGAATATGGTGGGTTGCCCAAGTACTGGGTCCCAGGGAAGTTCACATGCCTTATTAGCATTGAGCCTCCTCTAAGAAGGGTCGACTTCTCTTGAACGCAAGGTCAACTTGAACGCATCATCTCTTTTCAAACACCACGTTCTCCTTAAATGTTGGATTCGTTTCCAACGCAAGGTCGACCCTTCTTCAACGCAAGATAACTTCTTTAACACCAGATGACTAAGTTGTCAAGAATGTCTTCTTCCTTGGCCGCAGACCTCCTTTTACAACGTAAGGGGTTCATTCTTTCTGTCTTCGTTCTCCTTCTTCTCTCAAGGAGTTTTACTTCAGAATCATCAGTCGTTACTCTTCCCCCAGGGTCCTATTTATAGAGATCTTGCCATCCTACTCCTCTTTTGCCACTTGATTGCCATATGTTGCTCTGCATGTCTGACTAACCATGCATTAGTTAAAGTGTTACCTTGCATGAAACACTTAACATGCCTTTTGAACACATCCTTATTTTAAGGTGTCAAGTTTATATGAAGCCACCTGGCCTTTATAACTTATCTTATTCGTCCAATATTTTCAAATAGACAGCCATATAATCCATACAGCGCCCTCATGCGTTCCTTGAGTTTCCTCTAAGGCTTGAGCTTCCCTACTCACTTGTCTAACTCTTAACTAACTACACTATCGTCTTTGACGCGTAGAGATAACTGTCTCAACGTACAGGGACCTCAATGCATAACAACCTCACCAACGCATGGTAAGCCAAATACGTTTCTTCTCCCGTCGACGTGGCGACTACTTCAGCCCACAACAACCATTCGTGATCACCTTCAACGTATAGTCGCTATATTACAATCCAGTGTTTACACAATACCGCTAAGCGTCAACGACAACAAATCCTTCTCAAGCTCTTCCTCTATGCGTTGGTCCTATTGTGTTCACTTCTATATTGCGTCCATGACCATCTTCCTATCCTTAGTCATTCCTTGATTATTTCCAAGGTTAATCTTTTAAACTTTTCCTTATATTACTATTTCCTTTTAGATAAATTAGCATGCGTCCAACACATGTTCTTGTTCGTATGCCTACTTCACCACCTTCTACTTTCCAACACTTAGAAATATCTTATAATAGAAGTCTATGCATCTTACTTCTTTCCCTTTAGGTGCTTGAGTACTTCCTATACGTCCACTTTCACTATGCATTACTTCAGTCTTGACCATGCGTTCAACGTGGTCTTTTATTCCTCTCCTTCGGACTTTTCAACTCATTGGTTGCTAAAAGTTGGTGTTGTCACACCAACTTTTTCTCTCCCCGATACAAGTTATAATAGACGCAAGATAGGAATCACCCTCCCTGATAAAAGAGGACCAGAGTCAACCAAAAGAGACTTGGGAGGGTGAAGAGACCGGGGTCAATAAGGAAGGAGAAGTCGCCTATAGCAAGGAGGTCGTAGGCGAGCCAGTTGAAATGCATGGGTTAGTCCCTGCCTCCATCGGTCTTGAGGAGACGACCTTAGACTCCAATGAAGGACCGATCAAAAAAGTTGTGATTGCCATAGAGACCAAGAGAAGAAGGGAAGAGGAAGAAGAAGTGGTACCCCTGATACGAAAGAAAAGAAGGGTATCAGAAGAAACTGCCAAGGATGAAGAGCTGAAAACCACAGAGCAAGGAGACGGTCCTGAGTCCCCAATTGCGGCAACATCCTTCGATAGACTAGCAGCAAAGATGAAGAAGAAGAGGGCCAAGTTGAGGAAAGAGCTCAGGGCCCTAAGAAAAGGAGCTGAGAAAATTGCCAAGGACGCATTGTCCGGCAAGAAGGAACGCAAGGAATTGCGGCCTCAAGAAGAATGGGAGACGCAGGGCCTTCCTGATCCTCAAATAGAAGAAGCCGCATTGGCATTTGAAGAGGAAATGAGGGAAGAAGAAAGAATAGAAAAAGCAGCCGAGGAGCTTGAAAAAGAACTACAAATTGAAGAGGATGAGGAGCTGGCTGCTAGAATAAAAGCCCAAGAAGAGGGGGAAGAAACGAAGAAAAAGATGAAGAGAAGTAGGCATCACTCGCCTACAAGGAAGGAACGCATCGGGGAGGATGCAAGAGAGGAACAAGGTGTTAGCACCTTGAAAAGAAGAAGAAGAAAGAAAAAGAGGTGTCAGTCATCAAACTCCCAAGCACGCATAATGAGAAACGCAAAAGGAAGGAGAAGGTGACTGAAGCACCAGTTGAAGTGGCCGAGAGCAAGAAGAGAACTGTCGACGAAATTCCCGCTAAGGCCAAAGGAAAAGCTAAGGTGGCTGATGCGTCGCCACAAAAGAAGGAAGGAAAAAGGAGACGCAGGGCGTTCCCTGATTTGATGATTGAGGTGGGATTTTTCCCTGAAGAAGCCCCATTGCCGCCATATATCACCGAAATTATTGACCACCACGGCTGGAGAAACTTCTGTTCCAGCACCTTTTGGGTCCAACCTGACGTAGTCCGAAGTTTTTATAATGGACGCATAGATGAAGAGGAAGACGTGGTGGTGGTGGATGAAACTGAAGTCCCATTCAACGCAAGGGAAATAAATACAATCTATTAGTTGAGGGACAACCCGGATGCAGAAGGAAACAAGATTATAGAATCAACTCCAACGGAGTTAATGGAGGACGCAATCTGGGTATTGGCAAAGCCTGGGGCTAAGTGGGATGTTTCACCCACAGGTATCAAAACGCTATCCACTAGCAGCCTAAGGCCAGAGGCAAACCTGTGGGTATACTTGGTGAAGAAGCGGCTGATACCTACAAAGCATGACAAGACAGTATCAAGGGATCGAGTGATGGCAGCTTATTGCATTTTGCGTCGCATCACCCTGGATGTTGGACGCATAATCGTGGCGCAGATAAGAGGGGTGTTCAACAAGCCAAGGGGCCAACTCTTTTTCCCCACTCTTATCATGAATTTGTATGCCAATGCTTCCATCGGAGGGCCAACGAAAGTGTTAGATGCAGAGAAGATGATTGAAGTCAGTGGTGTAATCGCCCACAAAACTCTGCGTGGTTGATGAGAGGATCACAATATCTGCCAGAGCCTGCTAAGGCCACGAAAAGACCTCATCAACCCATTCCGCTTCCAAAGCCGCAACCGCAGAAGAAGAGGAAGCCGTCCAAGCTGAAACGCAAGGCTCTGGCAAGTCCTGATGCCACCATTAGACCTTCCCCAACCTCAAGCCCTTCACCCCCACTTCCAACAACCAGAAGAGAACCAACTCCACCTCCACCTCCTCCTAAAACGCATCGCCCAAAACCTTCTAAACCTCAACCTTCCACAAAACCCTCTTCCCCAATCTCCTCAATAAGAGTTGATGACTCACACTATGGGGATTTTGGCGCGACTTTTATGCGTCCATCATCCCCTGCGTTTGATGAAACTCCATCAACCTCTCGCCCTCAGCCAAACCTGCCTCAACCTCCAACGCAACCACAACCTCAAGAAGCCCAACTTGATCTAGAGTGGGAAACAGTGCAAACATATTTGCAACAATCAATCTTGCGTCCAGTGATACACTCATTGAATATGTTAGCACGCCGGCAGACAGAGCAGTTTCACTTTACACTGATTACATTCATCAACTGTTCTCGATTCGACCGGAAGTCCCGCCCCCTAACATTCCTGAACGCCTACAACAGACGCTTGTCTTCCCAATACCACAGCGCCCTGCGCCTAAGCAGAAACGCAGACCTGATGAAGACAAGGCAGATGGTTTAAAAATTAGGGGTGTAGTTAAGAGTTGTATCTTCTTTATAACTTTTATTGCATTATCTTCATCTCCAATTGTATGCGTTGTGGATTATTCAATTAATAGAATGAAAAATTTCTTCGCTGCATGGAATTTCTAATTACTTCTTTTGCATGGTCCCTTGCTGTAAATTCACTCTAAGTACATATATAATTATTTCCAACTTTTATCTTTGCGTTGAAAAAAATTAGTCACTATGAGGACAATCATGCTTACACTTTTTGTACACTCTTTAAGTTAGATTACTTTCAATGCGTCTGCATACTATTGCTTAGAAACGCAAACCTACTTTGCATATATGCAAGTGGCCAATTCAAACCTCTTTTACAAAATTTTGCAACTTAATCATTGTTTACAATTTAAGCAACGAGGACCTTGCTTTTCTCCAAAAAAAAAAAAAAAAAATTCTTTTAAACGCAAAACTCCACTGGCAAGACTAACATATTTATCTTGTTAAGAGTTTAGCTGAAAACGACACCTGCTCGTAGTTGGCCGCCTCCATGCACCCCATAGTTGGTGTGTCAAAACGAAGGTGGGTAATCGTAATCAGCGACACATAGATAAAATAACAAACTCCAATGTCTAGTGAGGAAACCGAACTTAGATAAGCGTTTAGTCGAGAAGGGCACTTGGTCGTAGTTGGCTGCCTCCATGCACCCCATAGTTGGTATGTCAGAACGAAGGTGGGTAACCCTACTCGACGCATGCTTAATATATACATAAGAAAACAAGAAAGAAAAAGGAACTTTATATCTTCATCTTTTCAGACTCAGTGTTCAAAAGAAGAAACAAAAATTTTGTGAATAATGAGTTAAATAATTTTGAAAAGAAAGCTTGCCGCATACAAACTAGACTCGTCCTAAAGAAAAGAATATAGAGGTAGAGAAGTACTATAACTGACGGGTAGCTGATTGAGTATAGCATTCTGAGAGACTAGTCAATGCGTTAAGAAAATTTTTAGGATAATTGTAAGTTTCTTAGATAGAAGTTATGCTTGAGGACAAGCATTTATCTAAGTTTGGGGGTGTGATAACTTGTAGAAATACAGTGTATGATTTTTACTAATAAATCTTCCTTTGCGTTATACTCTTGTATTTTTATGAAGATAAATGATTTTACCACTTTTTGAGCCTGAAACGCATGTTTTAACGCAGGAATGCAAACGATGCGTTGATGACTTCTCAATGCAAGACTACGCGTTAGCAACCTACGCCGCGTTGACATCGGCCAAACTATTCATGGACGCATAGACGACCATTAATGCAAGGCGCTGAGAATCAAAGCAGAATCTTGAGAGATTGACGGATGATTGACGAACATGATTTGTGGCCAAAGTGGTGGATCTTAATTGACCCGAGAATCACGCAATCAGGCGAGATGGACGCATAGTATCAATCTCGCCGCCAATCAAGCAGATTTGCCATTAATTGCAAACGCATCATCTATAAAAGGGCAGCTCCGCGAGATGAGAAAGGGTTGTTGATTCTTGGAAGAACTCCATAAGTGACAGCAGAGTCCTCTCCAGACTTCAACCGGAGACGAATAGATCGAGAGAGAAGAGTCTTCCCTCCGCCGAACCACTTCACAACATAGCCTCACGCTTCCATCCGGGCGACTCAAGACATTGACGCCTTTCCCTGCTTTATTTCTTATTGTTCTATCTTGATTTTAGATTCGTGTCAAGACATTGAGCTCATCTAAAGTTGTATTTCGTTTCATCAATATAATTATCTTCCATGTCTACTCATTTCTCTAAACTTTCTGCTTTTTACTTTCAAACCATGAGTAACTAATCACTCTAGGTCTAGGGTTGCATTAGCATAGTGTAACTATTTTATCTTGTCAATTGTGAGCTTAATCCGATGCTTATGTCCATCTGACAAATCGATATAAGTAGTAATAATCGAACTGCTCGAGAGTGTAAGCGATTGTGGAACTCAATTGACAAGGGCCAAGTAGTATTGCCTGTCTATGGGGATAACCTTGGTTCTTAACACTCTCCTATGCGTTATAGACATAACGCATAGCGGCTGACAACCGGGAGAAGGGTCCAAGTATGAATAGAATACTACTCTGCGTTTTCGATGTTAGATGTTAATCAACCCGAACCCTTTCTTTATCCATTCACACATATCTTTAGCTGAACTTGCTGTGTCGCATGCCTTTCCATCTTCCACATTTAGTCTAGTGTACATATTATCGCTTTCTTTAGATCAGAAACAAACACTCTCCCCATTATTTCTTGGTTACCACTGCAATGCATGTAATTCACATAAATATTGAATCAACATAATCCCTGTGTTCGACCTCGGACTCACCGAGAAAACCTACTCCTTTGCACTTGGGTAAAGGATAGGGAAACTTAACAGATCACCAACGCATAGTAGTAAGACGCATAGCATGCTCAAAGCATGACATGTGGAACGCATAAAGACATCGTTTAACACTTTGCGTTGGGACAATTTACACACATACAAAATCCAACAACACTCTGCGAGTAACAGTTTTTGCAAAACTATCTTTATTTCAAAAACAAGCATGTTAAAATTACCATATACCATAATCATGAAACATGGACTTAAATCATCATTACCACAAAACATATTTCTCGATAATTTAGTCAAATTACACATGTTCCACAATCTACGTAAAGCATAGTTCAAACATCATTGCTGTAAAATCATACTTTCCATCAACTAAATCAAATCACATAAATTCATTCTTAAATAGTTGTACATAAAATTAGTTCATTCTTAATAATTTCCCTTAGTTGAGGCGGAGCAATGCTCTACGCTTCTCAACGTCGATTATCCTTAGCTGTGTGGAGTAATCTCAACACATCAGCGTCGTATATTCCTCTATGTGCACATAGATATATTATAATCCGGGCCGCCCGCAATGCCTTCTCCAAGTCCTTGAGCATTGGGGTCCCATTTCGTATCCAGGTTACCCATCTGCCTTCTACGAATCCCTCAGCATTGGGTACCTTTTCTATATATCGGCTACCCCTTGGCCTTTTCCAAGTCCCTGAGCCTCGTGTGCCCTTCTTCTAAGTTTTATAAATACACCAATTACGTTTTGGAAGCAACATATCATAAACTCATAAGTTAATCGTTACCAACTAAAATCATATAATATCAAAACAGCATGCTTCCAGAAAACTCAAGTTCAAAGCTTTAATATCAACATCATGCTTTTCAGTAAAATCATGAAATCACATATTATCAATTAGCATACGTTTTATAAACATATAGCAAATAACCAGCATACTCAAATATTGTCAAAATAAAACACATGCACTTACTCATCGAAAACTCATGAAATCATATTTTGAAGAACAACGTTAATGTTACTTACATTGTACTTGCTCAAGAATAGTTCATCCTCCTTTTCGCTATTTCCTTTTTTCCGAGCTTCTCGAACGCAACGTTCAATCCCTGGAACACAAGGCTTTACATTCCTCTATCAACTTGGTTGGTCGCAACCCTGCCCTTGGACGCAAGGTTGATAACGAACCTGAGGTGCAGCCCAACTCTTCCTTACTTCTCTTTTTGGATGCGTAGACCTCTCTTGGACACAAGGTCCAACTTGGAAGCATTGTTCGTCTTATACGCAAAGCTGACCCTTTAGATGCAAGACAACTTCTTTAACAAAGGATATAGCTGAGATGTCAAAAATATCTTCTCTCTTGGCTGCAACTTCTACTAGGAACGTAAGGCTTTACATTCCTCTGTCAGCTCGGTTGGACGCAACCTTGCCCTTGAACGCAAGGTTGACAGCTAACCCAAGGTACAGTCTAACTCTTCTGTACTTCTTTTTTGGATTCGTCAACCTCCCATGGACGCAAGATTCACCTTGAACGCATCGTTCATCTTAAACGCGTCGCTCGTCTTACTTAGACGCAAAACAACTTCTTTAACACAAGATAGCTAAGTTGTCAAGAATATCTTCTCTCTTGGCCGCAAACTTTTAATACGAACGCAAGGATTCCTCTTTCTGCCTCCTCTCTTCCCTTTTTCTCAAGAATTCTTACTTCAGCATCATCCGTCGCTCCTTTTCCCTCAAGGTCCTATTTATAGCTTTGGAATAGAGGGCTTGTCATACTGCTTCTCCTCCCTTTTGCCACTTGTTTACCACATGTCACGCTGCACACTTAACCAGCCATGTATTTATCCAAGCGTCACCTTGCATGCAATACTTAACATGTCTTCTAACACCTCCTACTTATAAGGTGTCAAGTCTATATAAAGCCATCTAGCCTTTATAAGCTTATCTTATGCGTCCAACATATTCCAATATACAAACTATTCATTCAATCATATCATACTTCCCTGATGTGTCCATCAAATTTCCTTTAAGGTGTTAGCTTCTTTACTTACTTTCTTTACTCTCTGCCATAATACTTTTGAAACCATTTCTCCACTGCCTACTACTAGGCGTCTGTGCCCTACCGCATCATACAATGCGTCCAACTTTCTTCCCTTATGTCAAGTCTTAACTACAAATCCTTCTTTTGTGTGATCAAACATCCAACGATGTGAATTACCCTTGTTAACCAAATTCAACTCAAAACCACCCTTAATGCGTTTGTACTCTTTGCATTCACCTTTACTTCGTTCTGCATCCATAATCTTCCTTCTATCCTTGAGAATTCCTTGATTATCCCTTTATACGTTCTTGAACTTGTAATCCAAGGTTATTCATTTAACCTTTTCCTTGTACTAAAGTAACTCTTATGATAAATTAGTACGCATCCACCTCCTTCACCATTCTTTAAAACTTACTTCTCAACCTTCTACTTTATCCAACACTCAAGAACACATCCCTTCATAGTAGTCTATGCGTCTTACCTTCGCCAATGTTTACATCTTCATAATTACCTCCTATGTGTTTCACTTCTTTCCCTTCAAGCTCTTGGATTACTTCCTATACGTCAACCTTTGGCATGTGTTACCTTAGTCCTGACCATGCATTGAACATGGCGTCTTACTTCCTTTCTTTATAGGCTCTTCAACGCGTCAATTTTTTTTTTTTAAAGTAGAGTGTGACAATTCCACTCACTTAGAAAAATTTCGTCCTCGAAATTTAGATAGTAATAATAAAATTGTCACACTCCAACCGAGCTGACAGAGGAATGGAAAGCATTGTATTCCAGGGATAGAACGCTGCGTTCGAGAAGCTCGAGAAAAAAAAAGAAATAGTGTGTCCGCGTGGGGTGCACCGGTGTTGTTCGTGAAGAAACAGGATGAGACTGTGCATTGATTATCGTCAATTAAATAACGTAACTATACGCAACAAATATCCTTTGCCTCGTATTGATGATTTGTTTGATCAACTTAGAGGGGCATCAATGTTCTCGAAGATAGACCTAAGATCTGGATATCATCAGTTAAAGGTCAGGAAGACAGATATACCGAAAACAACTTTTAAAACGAGGTACGGACATTATGAATTCCTCGTGATGTCTTTTGGTCTGACAAATGCCCCAGCGATGTTTATGGACTTAATGAACAGGATTTTCCATCCTTATTTAGACTAGTTTGTAATTGTATTTATAGATGACATTTTGGTGTACCCTGGAAGCAGAGATGAACATGTGGAGCATCTTACGACTGTCTTGCAGGTTCTGAGAGAAAATAAATTATATGCGAAGTTTAGCAGATGCAAGTTTTGGTTGGAACAGGTGATGTTTTTGGGTCATATTATTTCTGCTGCAGGAATTTGTGTGGATCCTTAGAAGACTGAGGCAATTACTAGATGGGAACAGCCAAAGGCAGTATCGGAGGTTCGTAGTTTTCTAGGACTCGCAGGATATTATCGGCATTTTGTACAGGGATTTTCTAAGTTAGCATTACCATTGACCTATTTGACTAAGAAAAGTACTAAATTTTAGTGGAATGAAGAATGTGAACAAAGTTTCCGAGAGTTAAAGAAGAGATTGGTGACTGCACCTATTTTGGCACTTCCAGAGATAGGGAAGGAGTTCGAGGTGTATTGTGATGCCTCTCGTCAGGGGTTAGGTTTTGTACTCATGCAAGAAGGTAGAGTTATAGCTTATGCCTCTAGACAGTTGAGGCTACATGAAATTAACTACCCTACCCATGACTTGGAACTAGTAGCGGTGGTGTTGGCACTAAAGATATGGCGACATTATTTGTTTGGAGAGAAGTGCCATATCTATACGGATCACAAAAGTTTGAAATATATCTTTGACTAGAAAGATTTCAACATGAGACAAAGGAGGTGGTTGGAGTCGATCAAAGATTATGACTGTACCATAAATTATCACCTAGGGAAAGCAAATGTTGTAGCTGATGCTCTAAGTAGGAAGTCTCGAAGTGTAGTAAGTTCTTTGAATGCAGTCAAGGTCACTTTGCTCAAGGAACTTAAGAATAGTGTAGCTAGCCTAAAGGTAACTGGTATGGGAGCATTATTAGCACATTTCCAGCTGAGACCTAAGCTGGTAGATGAGGTATAAGGAAGCACACAACAGATCCTGTAATTAACAAGTTGATAGAGGAGGTAAAAGCTCAGCAGAGAGTAGACTTTAAGCTCAGACCTGATGGTGTACTGTTGAAACAAGATAGGGTATATGTGCCAAGAGATTAAGAAGTTAAGCAGGCGATACTTGAAGAAGCTCATAGTTCGGCATACGCCATGCATCCTGGTAGTACCAAGATGTACAGAACGTTAAGGAAATTTTACTGGTGGCCAGGTATGAAAAGAGAAATAGCAGAGTTTGAAGCAAAGTGTTTAATTTGTCAGCAGGTTAAGCCTGAACGGCAAAAGCAAGCAGGATTACTGAACCCACTTCCTGTTCCTAAGTGGAAATGGGAACATATTACTATGAACTTTCTATTTGGGTTATCGAGAACAACAGCATGTATAGATGGAGGCTGGGTAATAGTAGACCGACTGACCAAGACAGCACGATTTTTACCAGTTAAGACAACTTTTACCCTGAACAAATTAGCACAGCTTTATGTGGACAGAATTGTGAGTCAGCATGGTGTGCCAGTAACTGTAGTATCTGATAGAGACCCTAGATTTACTTATAAGTTCTAGTGAAGTTTGCAGAAGGCACTAGGAACCAAGTTACAATTTAGTACTGCCTTTCATCCTTAGACAGATGGACAGTCAGAGAGAACAATTCAGACTCTGGAAGATATGTTACGAGCCTATGTACTACAGTTTAAAGGTAGCTAGGATGTATATTTACCTTTGATGGAATTTGCTTATAATAACAGTTACCAAGCAAGTATAGGGATGGCCCCGTATGAAGCACTTTATGGTGACCGTGCAGAACCCCAGTTTGTTGGGGAGAAGTAGGTGAAAGGAAGTTAATTGGATTAGAAATTGTGCAGACCACAATAGAAAAAGTAGAATTAATAAAAGCTAATCTTAAAGCAGCTAAAGATCGTTAAAAGAGTTATGCAGACAAAAGAAGGAAGGATCTTGAATTTGAGATTGGTGACAAGGTATTTTTGAAACTATCGCCATGGAAGGGAATTCTAAGATTTGGTAAGAAAGGGAAATTGAGTCCCAAATACATCGGACCTTATGAGATTTTAAAAAGAGTTGGGCCAGTGGCTTACAAGTTAGCGTTACCTGTTGAAATGTCCAGAATACATAATGTATTCCATATTTCAGTGTTAAGAAAATATGTTTTCGATGCGACTCATGTATTACAAGTCCCGCCAGTAGAGCTCAGCGCAGATTTGAGTTACGAAGAAAAGCTTGTTCAGATATTAGATGAAAAAGAACAAGTTTTAAGAAATAAGGTGATACCATTGGTTAAAGTTTTATGGAGAAATCACGAGATAGCAGAAGTAACATGGGAACCAAAAGAGCAAATGATGAAACAATATCCATATTTATTTGTTTAGGAATTGACTACTTGCTGATTTCGGGGACGAAATCTTTGTAAGGAGGTGGTAATTGTAAGCCCCGTAACTGACATTGGGAGAAGGCAAGTAAGAAGAAACTATGAGACGGGCATTGAGTAAGGAAAATTGGCTGAGTTGTGTGGGAGCAAAGGTGGCTAAGTGTTGGCCATGCGTTGGTGTGACTATGCGTTGAGAGTATGTCTGAGGTTTGACGAGAGTTGCCGCTAGTTGCTATGCGTTGAAGAGGGTAGCTCGGCATGGACGCAGATGTGAAGGAAGAAGGGTGCGATTGGCGTTGGTGGAAGGATGCGTTGAAGGTTACTATGCGTTAGAAGGTTAGCATTGTCATGCTTTGAGAAGGCCTATGCGTTGAAGGTTGGTATGCATTGGTGCATAGAAAAGTGGCTGAGAGGACCATGCATTAGTCAGCTATTCGGCGATGAAGCATTGGGCAATTAGTAGCACAGTAAGTTGAGGTATGCATTGCTGAATCCATGCGTGGAAGGTTTGCGTTGGCCAACCTAAGTAGGAAGACGATGGCAGTGCTAGTGAGTCGATGATCTATATTGATATATAAGCGAGTGCACCGAATAATTAAACACTTTAGACATATTTTCGAACTCAAATTGATCTCATTTCGCAGACAAACAACGAGGAGAGGTGGAAAAAGGTGGTTATATCAGATTTTAGTGGAAACCAGATCATTTTCATGGTGACATTGAAGCTAGAACCAGAAGCTTGATTGTTGTCGATAAATCTGGACATCATTCGGTATTTGAAGAAGAGTAAGCTGAGGAAGTTGAAGCTAGGACATGAATTTTGAGGTTAGTAAGTTAATGTAATTCTTAGCAACTTCCATGAAGGATGTTTAAGCTAAATTCGAGCAAAAATATGTTAAATTCTAGGAGGAAGCAAGCGGAGTTGAACTGCTAGATGATTCAAAGCAGCTGAAGTCTTTTGAGAATAGTTCTCAAACGAAGAAGAGTTATGGTCTGAAATTTTGAGGTAAGTTAGAAAGCTCACTTCTTTACAAGTTTGTAGAAGAGAGGAAGTTCTGAATTTTGCTGGAATATGATTTTTAGCAGGACAAAGAAAGAGTTAGAAGTAAAGGAAGAAAGCAGTGGTCATCAGGTGTCGCTAGGACAGTGATATCACTAAAAGAGCTGGAATGAGCAGCGAAACGAGTGTCGCTATTAACGCAAAGGACTTTGCGTCTCACAACTCTCGCTGAAGTCTCGCTGGGTGTCGCTCTTTAAGGTAAGCTTGCTAGTCTTGTTCATTCTGGTCTCGCTTTTGCAGTGTCTTGTTGTGTGATTTCGCTGGTAATCTCGCTAGTGACATAAAGTATCGCTAGTTATGAATATTTTGGAAAAAAGGAGAGTCTCGGTGATGGAATGAGAATAAAGTCTAAATATGCATACTTAATGAGCATAGAAAGGAAGTTCAAAGAAAACTTAACATGAGAAATGTGATTTTACAGACCAAGAAGAGCTCAGGAAGGCATACAATCCGCTTAAGGCAGAGGACAAGTAATGAGTGACTTCCTGTTTAATATAATAGTTACCATTAGTGTCACACCCCCTCTCTGATTACCTACTTAACCTGAAAGGAGATGTGAGGACAATATGCATCACCCCTCTTGTGACGTATATTGCCCCATCTTACATAACTTTCTGCACAAACATTCCATACGTATACATTCATAGAATTCAACCATATTAACGCATGATCATAATATAATAATCCTTCCTGTACACAGTACACTTTTATAACATACTCTCTCATAACTCACTTATAAACAACTAAATCTACATGCCACCAGTGTTAAGTTATTTACATGTACAACAACGAGAAAATAAACTGTTTTTGGAAACTCGAAGTTTAAGCAGGGCGAGTTGGAGTAGGCAATGCACCAGGAACGTCCTTGCTACCTAGGAGGAAAAGAAAACATGGAAAACGTGAGCTAAAAGCCCCGTGAGTGACTAATTTTGTAAAACCATCTTTTGTTCGAAAACAAGCATGTTAAAATCATAATAACACCATATACATAAACGTAATTCAAATAATCATTTCTGTAAAATTATAATTTTCAACAACGTAAACAAATCACATATGTTCATGCCAAAATGATCGTACACGAAAACAGTTCGTTCTCAAAACTTTCCCTTAGTCAGGGCGGAGCAAGACTCAACGCACCCGACGTCGGAAACATCCTTAGTTGAGACGGAGTAAAACTCAACGCACTCAATATCGATAACAACCTTAGTTGGGGTGGAGCAAGACTCAACACACTCAACGTCACAACCTTTATGTGCACATAGGAATATCGCGGGTTGCCCAAGTACCTTCTACGAGTCCTTCAGTACCGGATCCCGGGGAAACTCACATGCCTTCTCATGTCCTTCAGCATTGAGCCTCCTCTAAAACATTTTAGAAACTAGTATTATACGTAAATAGTTAACATGAAAACCTTTCATGAAAAATCAGATATATCACAATAAACAACATTTCACAACATGCCAATCAACATCTTATAGAAAACGGATAAAACATGCCTTGTGAACAATATCATCAAACATCATACTTTTCAAGAAAACAGTTCATCTCAAAGCCATAACTTATAAGAAAAACCAAACTAAACATTTTCAATAAATTTGATTTTCAAAGAAAGAAAGGTTTCACTCACAACTTGTCCTTAGGCCCTGAGCGGATTATATTCCTTTCCGAGCTTTTCTTGGCCTGTAAATACACATTCCCACATTACGCTTTCCTTAAACTTCCTTTACATGATCATTAAATGTGCATACTTAAACTCTAATCATGATTCACCACCGAGACTCTCTTTCTTTCCTAAAATACACATAATAAGCGAGATTCTATGTCACTAGCGAGATTACCAACGAGATTTCACCTTACTAGCGAGTTTACTAACGAAATTACACAACAGGTAACGACACTGCGACACCAGCATAAGCGAGACTAGCGAGACTACCTGAGGAGCGATACTGCCCGAGAGCCAGCTAGATTTGTGAGACAAAATCTCCTTTACTCGACCAGCGAGACTAGTGTTGCTACTCACGCTCCAATTCCTCAGCGATGCCTGCTTCCAAACGACACCCGACAGCAGAGTTTCCTCCTTTCCTGTTTATTCTCACTTCTGTCAATTCAAAGTCATATTTCCAGCTAGATTTAGAACTTTTTTCCTTCTACAAACTTGTAGAAAAAAATGTTTTCTAGCTTAACACAAAATTTCGTGGCTTAACTCATCCTGGTTCGTCAGATATTGCAAGTTTTCTCTGCACTACTCTAGATTGCACAGAAATTTTGTATCAGTAACTTCCAGCTAAAAGTTTACATGTTTCTAATCGATTTCAACTCAAGCATCCTGCATAAAAGTTGTTCAAAATTGAGTTAGCTTACTAAACTTAAATTTTCAGCCCAACATTCAATCTCTGCAGCTCGATATTCACCAAACACCAAACCTGGTTCGAGCTGTGCGACAGCAGATGAAGCTTCTGTTTCAGCTTCAATTTTACCATGAAATCGTCCAAAACCTTGCACAAAATTGCCCTAGAACTCTTCTTCAACCTCTCCACGATGTGCAGTTGAAAAATAGCATAGAATTTCGTTTGGAAATCAATAGAAAGAAGTCGGCAAAATTTTCTGTCCAATGAAAGGTTATAACCGGCTTGTCATCCTTATCCTTTCTTCTTTTTTTTTTTCTTCTCTTTTCTTCTTTTTAATTCTAGTTCCTCTTCATAAGATAAATCTTCATTTACCTGAATAGGTTGAGCTTCCAAAACATGTGTAGGATCTGGAATGTACTTCCTTAGTAGAGAAACATGAAATACATCATGTATTTTAGACAATTCCATTGGTAACGCCAACCGATAAGCCGACGGTCCTATGCGTTCCAGAATCTCATAAGGCCCAATATATCTCGGGCTCAACTTCCCTTTCCTTCCAAATCTAAAAATTCCTTTCCAGGGAGATAACTTCAAGAAGACTTTATCACCAACTTCAAATTCTAAATCTCGACGCCTCTTATCAGCGTAGCTTTTCTGTTGATCCTGTGTCGTTTTCAACTTTTCTCTTATGAATTTCACGTTCTCAGATGTAGTTTGGACTAACTCTGGTCCCATTAACTTCCTTTCTCCTACTTCCCCCCAACATATAGGAGTTCTGCAACATCTGCCAGTTCCAAGTCATGTGAAGGGTAATTAACTTCATGTGGCCTCAACTGCCTAGAGGCATAAGCTATAACTTTACCTTCTTGCATTAGTACACAACCTAACCCTTGACTAGAGGCGTCACATACATCTCAAACTCCTTCCCTGTCTTTGGAAGTGCTAAAATAGGCGCTGTCACTCATCTCTTCTTTAACTCTTGGAAACTTTGCTCACATTCTTCGTTCCATTCAAGTTTAGTTCCCTTCTTAGTCAAACGAGTCAGTGGTAATGCTATCTTGGAAAAACCCTGTACAAAGCGTCGATAATAACATGCGAGTCCCAGAAAACTACGAACCTCTGTTACTGTCCTTGGCTGTGACAACCCAACTTTTAGCAACCAATGCGTTGAAAAGTCTGAAAGAGATGAATAAAAGACCATGTTGGACGCATGGTCAAGACTGAAGTAACGCATAGTAAAAGCGGACGTATAGGAAGTACTCAAGCACTTAAAAGGAAAGAAGTAAGACGCATAGACTTCTATTATAAGATATTTCTAAGTGTTGGAAAGTAGAAGGTTGTGAAGTAAACATAAAAACTCATGTGTTGGACGCATGCTAATTTATCTAAAAGGAAATAGTTAATATAAGGAAAAGTTTAAAAGAATAACCTTGGAAATAATCAAGGAATGAGTAAGGATAGGAAGATGGTCATGGACGCAGGATGGAAGTGAATGCAACAGGACCAACGCATAGAGGAAGAGCTTGTGAAGGATTTGTTGTCGTTGACGCTTAGCAGTATTGTGTAAACACTGGATTGTAATAGCGCGACTATACGTTGAAGGTGATCACGAATGGTTGTTGTGAGCTGAAGTAGTCGCCGCGTCGACGGGAGAAGAAACGTATTTGGCTTACCATGCGTTGGTGAGGTTGTTATGCATTAAGGTCCCTATGCGTTGAGACAGTTATCTCTACGCGTCAAAGACGATAGTGTAGTTGGTTAAGAGTTAGATAAGTGAGTAGGGAAGCTCAAACCTTAGAGGAAACTCAATGAACGCATGAGGGCGCTGTATGGATTAAATGGCTGACTAGGAGTGAGTGCGAACCTAGAATTTCGTTTGGAAATGAATAGAAAGAAGTCGGCAAAATTTTCTGTCCAATGAAAGGTTATAACCGGCTTGTCATCCTTATCCTTTCTTCTTCTTTTCTTTTTCTTCTCTTTTCTTCTTTTTAATTATAATTCTTTTTTTTTTTTTTTGTCTTCTTCCCTTTCTTCTTTTT
>QLSR01000030.1:262804-341631 GCA_031780015.1 Citrullus colocynthis
TTTTTTTTTTTTTTTGTCTTCTTCCCTTTCTTCTTTTTTTTTTTTTTTCTTACAATATGAGATTATTAATACTAATTCGCTTAAAGCTTTTGAACGTGCTTACCAATTAGGTGCTTACACTTAGCATGTTTTATTAGTACTGAGTGAGTGGAAACTATCATATGGTGTAGTTATTGAATATTTGCGTTGTGCTGTAAGTTTAAAAAATGTTATGTGTATTATCTAAATGCAAACCATGTGTGAGGGACCTTGAGTGAAGGCTTATGGGAAATACGTTGTATGATACTCCGTGTTAAGGGACCACGTGCAAGGCATTGAATAGTTAGTTGCAATGGATTCCAGTGCTTAAGAACCCTATGTGAAGGCATATGGAAGCAATACATGATAACCAAGTGCTAAGGGACCATGAATGAAGGCACTTGCGCAGTGGATTTGTGGGAAACCCAGTGTTGAGGGAACACGAGTGAAGGCACATGGGAATTCCGACATAGTGAAACTCAGTGCTGAAGGACAATATGTGAAGGCACTTGAGAGTTTGAAACGCCGAGGGACGAAGTGTGAAGGCATTTGAATATGTGAATAGTGAGAATTGGTTTACGAGGTTGAGGGCATTGAGCTTTGCTCCGCTACAGCTAGGGAAGGATAATTGTACTACTTTTGTTTTATGGTATGGGTGACTTAGAAATTTCTATTTATATAAACATGTGGTAGTTATTATGATCGATATTAACTCAAGAAGTTCAATAGTAATTAGATAAATTCAGTTACTCATTGGGTTTTAGGCTCACACTTTCTTGTTTCTTGTTTGTTTGTTTCAGGTAGCGAGCGTGTCCAGGACGCTTAGCCTACAGAAGATCCTCGTCTGGGCCTACTTTGGATCAGTCCTCTGGGATAGTTGTCATTACACAGTTTACGTACATGTTTTGTCGTCATATATGTTCCTTGAGGTGTAGTGAGATTTGATTTTGTAGTGTATATAAAGAACACTTGTTCCGATGAGTTATGATTCTTATGCATCGCATTTGAGCATTTATGTGTATCTTGTGAAGTTATGATGGCATATAGTTAACTATAAATGAGCTGGAATTGCTTAATGTTATAGTAATACAGGGAACGGGTGTATGTAGGTTCGCACTCACTCCTAGTGGTGAAGGGAATTTGGGAGAGGGTGTGACAATAGCTTTTTTAGCCTAAAACGCATGTTTTAACGCAGGAACGCAAGCAACCTGTGGATGCGCTGACAACCGCTCAATGCAGGATGATACGTTAGTAACATATGAATGCGTCGACATAAGTGAATGCATGAACCCAAGTTCTCCATGGATGCATAATGACCAGAAACGCAAGGCAGCGGAAAATCATATCAGAATCTTGAGATATTGAGGAAAGATTGACATGCATGATCTGTGGCTAAAGTGGTGATCTAAATTGAACCGAGAATTACGCAATTAGGCGAGATAGACGCACGACATCAATTGCACCTCTAATCACGCAGATTTGCCACTGATTACAAACGCAACCTCTATAAAAGGGTAGACCTGCAAGCTAAAAAGGTGTTGTTGATTCTCGAAAGAATTCTTAAGTGACAGCAGAATTCTCTCCAGCAGATAACCGGAGACGAATAGCTCGAGAGAGAAGAGTCTTCCTTCTACCTGACCACTTCACAGCAAAACTTCACGCTTCCGTTCCGGCGACTCAAGACATTGAAACGCCTTCCTGTTTTCTATCTTTTTCTAGCTTTGATTTTAGATTTGTTATCAAGACATTGTACTGTCTAAAATTGTATTTCGTTCATTAATCTGCAATTCTCCCATGTCTATCCATTTCTCTAGACTTTCCGTTTATTACTTTGAATCCATGAGTAACTAATCTTTCAAAGGTCACGGGTTGCATTAGCATCTAAATGAGAACCATAGTGTGTCACACCCCCTCCCTGATTACCTACTTAACCTGGAAGGAGATGTGAAGACAATAAACATCACCCCTCTTGTGACGCATATTGTCCCATTTTACATAACTTCCTGTATAAACATTTCATACGTATACATTCATAGAATTCAGCCATATTAACGGATGATCATAATATAATAATTCTTCCTGTACACAGTACACTTTTATAACATACTCTCTCATAACTCACTTATAAACAACTAAATCTACATGTCACCAGTGTTAAGTTATTTACACGTACAACAACGAGAAAATAAACTGTTTTCGGAAACTCGAAGCTTAAGCAGGGCGAGTTGGCGTAAGCAATGCACTAGGAACGTCCTTACTACCTGGAGGGGAAAGAAAATTTGAAAACATAAGCTGATAGCTTAGTGAGTGACTAATTTAGTAAAACTAGTTTTGTATAAAAACCGTTAAGGCTTAAACAATTTCTTTCATTATGAGTAAAACATCAAATCATATCATTTCCATCCAATAGATCAAGTTTAAATGCCCTTTTCAAATCATATATGGTTTTAAAACCATTTGTAAGTAAAACAATACGGTTACGATACTATTCCTTAGTTGAGACGGAGCAAAACTCAACGTCCCAATGTCGAAAACAAGTAGGGCTCGATGCGGAGAAAACATTTTTCCTTTGGTTTAATGCAATGCTTTATACAAAACCATTTAAAATCAACACTTCATAAGAAAACAGGGCATTTCATAAATCAATATCAATCTATAAAACTGCTTTTCAATATTTCTTAGCCAAAACATCAGTAAATAAGAAAAACCAATCTGTCATGTATAAAAGAATTGTTGGAACAAGAAAAGAAATGTCACTCACAACTCTTTTCTAGGCCTTGAATGGATTATACGCCCTTCCTATCTCCTCTCAGCCTGAAAATACAAATTTCTTGGGTTAGGCTTCCCTTAACTTCCTTTCCATAACCAATCAAACTTAAATCATTCATATTTGATCAATATAACCTTAATGAGCGAGTTTCTACTCTACTAGCGAGACCACTAGCGATACTGGATTTCACTACACGCCACTAGCGATACCAGGGGAGTAAGACTAGCGATAATCACCTAATTAGCAATATCCAGCGAGACCCAGTGAGAATTGTGAGACGCAAGGCTTCTAGCAACACCTGCGTTACCCGTCTCGCTTCTCACGCTTAAACTTTAGCATTACTTATGTTCCACAGCTTCTGCCTTCTCTCTTTTCCTTTTGTTCTTCACTGCTGTCGATTAAAAGTTATAGTTCCAGCCTAAATTAGAACTTCTTTCCTTCTACAAACTTGTAGAGAAATATGTCTTCTAACTTACCTCAAATTTTCGTAGCTTAACTCGTCCTCGTTCGTCAGATATTGCAAAATTTCTCCATACTACTAATGATTGCACATAAATTCCTTATCAGTCACTTCCAGCTGAAAGTTTACATGTTTCTAATCCATTTCAACTCAAACATCCTTCATAAAAGTTATTCAGAATTTAGTTAACTTACTAACCTTAAAATTTTAGCCTTAGATTCGATCTCTTTGATTTGTTTTACTCCAAACATCCGATATTGTCCGGCTTATGCATCCGCTAATATCGTGCTGTTCCAGCTTAGATTTCGATATCAAAACGAGTAAAATTTTATCTGAAATTCACAAGAACACCTTCTTCTTCTTTCCTTGTAGTTATCTGAGTAATGAAACCGACTTAAGTTCTCGAAAATGTCTAAAAATGATTAATTATTCAAGCTACACACCTATATATATATTGCCGACTTAACTTTCTGGTGCAGGCTGGCGCGCGGTGTTTCCCTTCTTAATTCAAGGTAAGGCATTCAACGCAGCCTACCCTCAACGCTCTTAGCAAACGGCTACCCTCAATGCCTCCTCCTTTCAACGTATACAACTCAGTCATTCACACCACTATCTTCGCCGCATCGAGACTACTATCTTCGACGCAAAGTGACTTCAGCGCTTGGCCTTACCAACGCATGGTAGTTCAAGCATATTTCTTCCCCCACCAATAGTCACTTATCCTCCAACGCGGGTAGCTACTTCAGCTCACAACCCTTCGTGATTTCATCAGCAACGCATGGCCACTCAAAGAGTTCAACTTTCCTCTTCATTCACCAACGCATTGTCTTGGCCAACACTTAGCCAAAATTTTGCTCTCATTCTCGGCTACTTCTCCTTAACAACGCATGGTCACATTTCAATTTCCTTGCCCCAAAACTTAGTAATAGGAACGAATGCTTACATAGTGTAATTATTGCCTCTTGTCAATTATAATCTTAATCTGATGCTTATGTCCATCTAGCTAATCGATATAAGTAGTAATAATCAAACTGTTTGAGAGAGTAAGTGATTGTGGAACTCAATTGACAAGGCTAAGGTGTTACCTAGACATAGGAATAACCTTGGTACTTAACACTCTCCTATGCGATATAGACATATAACGCATAGCGAGTGACAACTGGGAGAAGAGTGGCAAGTATGAATAGACTATCATTATGCGTTTCTGATTTTAGATGTTAACCAACCCCAGCCCTGCGTTTTACCATTCATATAACTCATTAGCTGACTTTGCTGTGTCGCATACCTCTCCATCATCCTATTTCCTCTTGGCCTAAAATAGATATTTTTCCTTGTTATACTTCTTTTCCATTCATCAAAACATAAACAGTAACTCATTACACGCACAATGTTTGTAATTCGTCACACGATTAGGCTTTCATAGGTTTATTCTCAAACTTTAACACGAAAGCTATAACTACTAATTGTTCCTTACCCTTCTGTTATACCCTGATTCTAGGGACACTTTGTGTGCAGTTTACTCCTGCTGTTATACCCACGTTGAGCTTTAACTACTCCTTAACAAAGTTGACTGCTACCGCCTTGATCTCTCTGCTTAATCCCTGCTAAAAACGCATTTCAAGCCCATATTAAGACTTCTTCCCTTCTACAAACTTGTAAAGAATTAAGTCCCACAACTTACCTCAAAATTTCAAGGCTTAACTCTTTTCCGTTCTTAATTTATGCCAAAATCACTCAGCGTTGCTCCGGATTGCATAGCAGTTCTGTAGTTGCTGCTTTTACCTAAAGATTCATGTGATTAACCTCAATTTCAGCTTACCCATCCTTCATAAGACTGGTTAGAAATTATGTTAACTTACTAACCTCAAAATTTCAGCCCCAAACTCGGCTTCCTTGAGTCGTTCTACTCCAAACATCAACCACTGTTCAGTCTGTGCATCTGCAATCAGTCTCCTGTTTCAATTCTGATTTCAGCACCAAAACGGGTAGAATTTCGCCCAAAAGCTATAGGAACACCTTCCTCTTTCTTCTCTGGTGGTTTCTCGGAAAGATGGAATCGACTTAAGTTCTCGAAATGTCTGAAAGTAATTAAACTCACCTATATATATACTGCCGACTTATCCCTCACAAGTACCGAGATGATAATGCCGACTTACCCCTCACCCGTAGGCTGACGCTGGTCTTTCCTTCGACGCAAGGCACTCATGTTTATGTTCTCCTCAGGGTCTTCAGCAACTAACCATTCTCAGCGCATGGTGTTCTCGGCGCCTCCTACCTCCGACGCATCAACGCATGGTTCCTCAAATAATTCAACTTCCCGCTACTTTCATCAACGCATGGTCTTGGCCACCACTTAACTAAAATTTTGCTCTACTTCTTGGCTACTTCTCGGCTATTCTTCTTCTAGTAACTCATAACCTCAATCGCATTGCTCTCCCCAACACTTGATATTACAAGTCAGTGCTTACAAGGCATGCGTTCAAGAGGGCCTATGGGACAGACACATGGTGCTATTAATCCAAGCTAAGCTTTCAAGTCTGCCAAGGGGGCTGCGTGCATATATTGAAGGAAGAGGAGTTACTTTGTTTATTGGAAAATAAAATAAAATAAAATAAAATAAAAAGAGAAAGTGGAAGCAAGTCGGCAGCCGTTTAAGTGTGTAAAGCCGAGTTTTCAATCATTTTTCACCATTTTCAAAAGCTTCAACCGACTCCATCTTTCAGCTGAGCAACGAAGAGCGTAACACCCTATTTCTTGAACTTAAGTACTTAAAGGGCTCGTAAGAAAAAGAAGTGAGACAAGAGAAGTGGTATTGGATCACAAGCTTGTAGAGTTGGTCGAGAAATGTTGCCAAAATAGGAATAAACATGCGTTGAACTTAAAGGAAAGAGAGGTTTGTGCTCAAGTATTGGGTTAAGTTTAAGCCGTAGATAGGTTTGGAAGTTTTCATTGAGTGATTTTTGGATCTTTGAATTGAAGTAATTCTTAGAGTTAAGAATTTTTCTAAGTAGAATAACAAGACTAGGAGAATGCAACTATGCTTTTAAGCTTGGAAGTATGATCTAAGGAAAAGAAAGGAAACCTCACCAAGTGATGGAAAAAGTTAAAAGCATAGCGGGGAGTTAGTTGAGTTGGACGCATATTTGGTAAGTAAGAGACCATGTTGGACGCATGGTCAAGATTAAGAAAAAGCATGATAGGTGTCACACCCCCCTCCTTGATTACCTACTTAACCTGGAAGGAGATGTGAAGACAATAAACATCCCTCTTGTGACGCTTATTGTCCCATTTTACATAACTTCCTGTATAAACATTCCATACGTATACATTCCTAGAATTCAGCCATATTAGTGCATGATTATAATATAATAATCCTTCCTGTACACAGTACACTTTTATAACATACTCTCTCATAACCCACTTATCAACTAAATCTACATGCCACTAGTGTTAAGTTATTTACATGTACAACAATGAGAAAATAAACTGCTTCTGGAAACTCCAAGCTTAAGCAGGCAGAGTTGCCGTAGGCAATGCACCAGGAACGTCCTTGCTACCTAGAGGGGAAAGGAAATTTGAAAACATAAGCTAATAGCTCAATGAGTGACTAATTTAACAAAACTAATTTTGCATAAAAACCTTCAAGCTTTAAACAATTTATGACATCATGAGTAAAATATAGAATCATATCGTTTCCATTGATTAATCACATTTAAATGCCCTTATAAAATCATATGTGGTTTTTTTTTTTTTAAACCATTCGTAAGAAAAACAGTACGGTTACGATACTTTTCCTTTAGTTGAGATGGAGCAAAACTCAACGTCCCAACGACGAAAACAAGTAAGGCTCGATGCGGAGCAAAACTCAACGCACCAGCATATAACCTAGGTGCACATAGGAACGTGGCGGGTTGCCCAAGTACCTTCTCCATGTCCATCAGTACTGGGTCCCTGGGAAACTCACATGCCTTCTCCATGTCCATCAGCACTGAGTCTCCTCTAAAACATTTTTCCTTTGAATTTCGCAATACTTTATACAAAACAGTTCATAGTCAAACCTTTCATAAGAAAATAGGGCATTTCATAAATCAATAACATTCCATAAACATACTTTTCAATATCGTTTAGCAAAAACATAAATAAATAAGAAAACCAAACTGATAAGTACAATGGAATCATTGAAATAAGAAATGAAGTGTCACTCAAAACTCTTTTCTAGGCCTTGAATGGATTATACGCCTTTCCTATCTCCTCTCGGCCTGAAAATACAAATTTCTTGGGTTAGGCATTCCCTTAACTTCCTTCCCATAACCAACCAAACTTAAATCATTCATATTTGATCAATATAACCTTAATGAGCGAGTTTCAACTCTACTAGCGAGACCACTAGCGATACTGGATTTCACTACATGCCACTAGTGATACCAGGGTGAGCAAGACTAGCGATACTCACCTGATCAGCGATATCCAGTGAGACCCAGCGAGAATTGTGAGACGCAAGGCTTTTAGCAACACCTGCATTACCCGTCTCGCTTCTCACGCTTAAACTTTAGCATTACTTATGTTCCACAACTTCTGCCTTCCCTCTTTTCCTTTTGCTCTTCACTGCTGTCGATTAAAAGTTATAGTTCCAGCCTAAATTAGAACTTCTTTCCTTCTACAAACTTGTAGAGAAATATGTCTTCTAGCTTACCTTAAATTTTTGTAGCTTAACTTGTCCTCGTTCGTCAGATATTGCAAGATTTCTCCACACTACTACAAATTGCACAGAAATTCCTTATCAGTCACTTCCAGCTGAAAGTTTACATGTTTCTAATCCATTTCAACTCAAACATCCTTCATAAAAGTTATTCAGGATTGAGTTAACTTACTAACCTTAAAATTTCAGCCTTAGACTCGATCTCTTCGATTTGTTTTACTCCAAACATCCAATACTGTCCGGCTTATGCATCTGCTAATATCGTGTTGTTCCAGCTTAGATTTCGATTTCAAAACGAGTAAAATTCTATCTGAAATCCACAAGAATACCTTTTTCTTTTTTTCTTGTAGTTTATCTGAGAAATGGAACCGACTTAAGTTCTCGAAAATGTCTAAAACTGAATAATTATTCAAGCTACTCACCTATATATATATATATTGTCGACTTAACTTTCTGGTGCAGGCTGGCGCGCGGGGTTTCCCTTCTTAATTCAAGGTAAGGTGTTCAATGCAGCCTACCCTCAACGCCCTTAGCAAATGGCTACCCTCAATGCCTCCTCCTTTCAACGCATACAACTCAGTCATTCACACCACTATCTTCGCCGCATCGAGACTACTATCTTCGACGCAAAGTGACTTCAACGCAACAAAGTAACTTCAACGCCTGGCCTTACCAACACATGGTGGTTCAAGCATATATCTTCCCCCGCCAATGATCATTTATTCTCCAATGCGGGTAGCTACTTTAGCTCACCACCCTTCATGAATCATCAGCAACGCATGGCCACTCAAAGAGTTCAACTTTCCTCTTCATTCACCAATGCATAGTCTTGGCCAACACTTAGCCAAAATTTTGCTCTCATTCTGGAAAAGAAAATGGGTAAGTGTTGAAGTATTGTAGGGAAACCCGAGAGCTCGAGGGGAAAGAGGTAAACGCATAGGAGGTAATTAAGGAAGGAGATGTAAGCTTGGCTTAAGTAGGATGTATCAGCAAGAGGACTAAAGTGGAGTAGTGGTGCGTTGGAAGGAAATCTAAGTTTTAGAAAGAAGAATAAAACGCATAAGGTGAAATCGAGGAAAGATGCTATTGTAATTTAATGTAAACGCATGACTTCCATCAAGGGAGATTTTGTTGAGTATTGGATAATTTAGAGGGTTGAGAAGTAAGTCTAAAGGAAGGAAGTTGGAGATGGACGTATGCTTGATTTATCATTAAGAAAATGGCTAACTATAAGGGAGAGGTTGGAAGCATAACCTTGAAATACAACTCAAGAATGCATAGAAGGACAATCAAGGGATCCTTAAGGATGGAAGGAAGGTCATGGATGCATAGCAAAGTAGACATAAACGCATGGAGTCCAAGCCCATGTAGGAAGGTCTTAAGGTAATTTTGGCTAAGTAATAGAATAACAAGGATAGTCGGATGTTTATCACTCAAGAGAAGGGCTTGTAGCTACGATATGGACATAAGGGAAGAAGTGACAAACGCATGGTAGTATGCGATTAAGGCACAAACGCATTGTAGTATGTGAGTGAGAAACCTGGTCAAAAGTAGGAAGGTCGGGAGGAAGAAAGAGAATAAAGAAGCTAAAACCTTAAAGACGATTAAATAGACGCATAAGGCCACTAAGTCGAATGCATGGTTCGTATCTCGGAATGAGTCAAACGCATAAGATGAGTTTATAAAGGTTATGTGGTTTCATTTAGACTTAACACTTTATAAAGAGTAGGTGTCCGGTTGCATGTCGAATGTTTCATGTAGGGTGACAGATGGCAAACAAGTGGCAAAAAGAGAGGAGAAGTTGGATGACAAGCTGTAAGTTCCCGTACTTGTTATTGAGAGAAGGTGAGTAAGAAGAAACTATGGGACAGGCGAGTAAAGAAAATTGGCCGAGTTGTGTGAGAGCAAAAATGGTTAAGTGTTGGCCATGTGATGGGTGACCATGTGTTGAAAGTGTGTCTAAGCTTGACAAGAGTTGCCGCTGATTGGCATACGTTGAAGAGGGCAGCTTAGCGTGGAAATAGATGTGAAGGAAGGAGGGTGCAATATACGTTAGTAGAAGTATGCGTTGAAGGCTACTATGTGTTAAAAGTTGGCATTGCTATGCGTTGAGATGGCCTATGCGTTGAAGGATGGTATGCGTCGGGCATAGAAAAGTGGCCGAGAGGGCCATGCGGTAGTCGGTTATTCGATGTTGGGCAATTAATGGCATAGTAAGTTGAGACTATGCGTTGCCGAAGCCATGCGCGGAAGATTACGTTGGTTAATTCAAAAAGGAAGTTGATTGTAGAGTTGGCAAGTCGGTGATTTCTATTGACATATAAACGAGTGCATCGAAAATTAAACCCTTTTAGACATATTTTCGAACTCAGATTGACTCCATTTCGTAGATGAACAACAAGGAGAGGTGGAAGAAGGTGCTTATATCGAATTCAAGTAGAAACCAGATCAATTTCATGGTGACTTTAAAGCTGGAACCAGAAGCTTGACAGTTGCTGATAAATCTAGACACCAATCGGTATTTGAAGGAGAGTGAGCTGAGGAAGTTGAAGCTAGAACTAAAATTTTGAAGTCAATAAGTTGATTTAATTCTTAGCAACTTCCATGAAGGATGTTTAAGCTAAATTTGAGCAAAAATGTGTTAATCTCTAGGAGAAAGTAAGCGGAGTTGAACTTCTAGACAATTCAAGGTAGCCGAAGTTAATTGGGAATAATTCTCAAACGAAGACGAGTCATTGTCTGAAATTTTGAGGTAAGCTAGGAAACTCACTACTTTACAAGATTGTAGAAGAAGCGAAGTTCTGATTTTGGCTGTAATATTGTTTTTAGTAGGATAAAGAAAGAGTTAGAAGGGAAAGAAGGAAATCGTGATATCAGGTGTAGCTAGACAGCGGTATCGCTAAGGAGCTGGAGAGTGAGCAGTGAAATGAGTGTCGCTGATAACGCAAAGATTATAATTGACAAGATGCAATAGTTACACTATGGGTCTTATTTAGATGCTAACGCAACCCGTGACCCTTGAAAGTTAGCTACTCATGGATTCAACGTAATAGGCGAAAAGTGTAGAGAAATGGATAGACATGGAAGAATTGTAGATTAATGAACGGAATACAATCTTAGACAGTTAAATGTCTTGATAACAAATCTAAAATCAAAGCTAGAAAAAGATAGAAAGTAGGAAGGGTGTTTCAATGTCTTGAGTCACCGGAATGAAAGCATGAAGTTTTTGTAAGCACTGACTTGTAATACCAAGTGTTGGGGAGAAGCAATGAGATTGAGGCCATGCGTTGCTAGAGGAAAATTAG
The DNA here is from genome assembly GCA_031780015.1 of Citrullus colocynthis. Classification (NCBI taxonomy): domain Eukaryota; kingdom Viridiplantae; phylum Streptophyta; class Magnoliopsida; order Cucurbitales; family Cucurbitaceae; genus Citrullus; species Citrullus colocynthis. Next base: position 274,057 of record QLSR01000030.1, read on the forward strand.
CCGAGAAGTAGCCGAGAATGAGAACAAAAATTTTTGGAGAGCAAAATTTTGGCTATGTTGGCCAAGACTATGCGTTGGTAAATGAAGAGGAAAGTTGAATTATTTGAGAAACCATGCGTTCTTGATTGAATCACGAAGGGTTGTGAGCTGAAGTAGCTGCCCGGGTCGAAGGATAAGTGATCGTTGGTAGGGGAAAAAATATGCTTGAACCATGCGTTGAAGTCACTCTGCGTCGAAGACAGAGCAGTCTTGACGCAACAAATTTAGTGGTATGAATGACTAAGTTGCATGCGTCGAAAGTTGCTTGAACCATGCGTTGAAGTCACTACGTCAAAGACAGAGCGGTCTTGACGCGACGAAGTTAGTGGTGTGAATGACTGAGTTGCATGCGTCGAAAGTAGGAGGCGTTGAGAGCACCATGCGCTGAGTGTGGTTAGTTGCTGAAGGCGTTGAAGGAGAATTTTGACATGAGTGCCTTGCGTCGAAGAGAGGACCCCGCGCCAGCCTGCGGGTGAAGGGTAAGTCGGCAACATAAATCTTGGTGCTTGTGAGGGTTAAGTCGGTAGTATATATAAGTGAATAAATTAAATGTTTAATCATTTGTAGACATTTTTGAGAGCTTAAGTCGGCTCCATTTTTCAGAGAAACCACAAGAGAAGGTAGAGGAAGGTGTTCTTGTAGACTTTGGGCGAAATTCTACTCATCTTGGTGCTGAAAACAAAGCTGGAACTGAAGATTGATTCTTAGTCGCACAGACTAAACAGGGGTTGAGATTTGGAGTAGAACGAATCGAGGAAGCTGAGTTTAGGGCTGAAATTTTAAGGTTAGTAAGCTAACTCAATTCTGAACAACTTTTATGAAGAATGTTTGAGTTGAAATGGATTAAAAACCTATAAATTTTCAGCTGGAAGTGACTGATAAGGAATTTCTGTGCGATCTGTAGTAGTGCGGAGAAATCTTTCAATATCTGACGAACGATGACGAGTTAAGCTACGAAAATTTAAGGTAAGCTAGAAGACATATTTCTCTACAAGCTTGTAGAAGGAAAGAAATCTTAGTTTGGACTGGAAATGTGTTTTTAACAGGGATGAATCAGAGACACCAAAGCTGCAGCAGTCGGCTTTGTTAAGGAGAAAGTAAGGCTCAAAACGTTGGTGTGGTAGAAGAAGTGAGTTGCACGCAAATTTTTCTTGAAATTAAGGTATAACAGGAGGGTAAGGAACAGCTTGCAGTAATAGCTTTAGTGTTTAAAGCTTGAGAATAAACCAATCAAAGCCTAACCGCATGATGAACTATAAACATTGTGCATAAGATGAGTTGTTTATGTTTAAGTGAATGGAAAAGAAGTATAACAAGGGAAAGTATTTATTTCAGGCCAAGAGGAGATAGGAAAGGCGAATAATCAAATCAAGGCCTAGAAAGAGTTGTGAGTGACACTTTTCTTACTCTAAAACAGTTTTGTTGTACATGATAGTTCGGTTTTCCAATGGAATATGATTTTGTGATCAAATGATTTATGAAGCATACTTTATGTTCTTCAAGTTATTGAAAAGTATGTTTATGAAATGTTATTGATATAATAGTTGCCCTGTGTTCTTATGAATGATTTCCATACGATTTGTTCGTATAAAGTGTTGCTTCTTTAAAGGAAAACGTTTAAGAGGAGGCTCAGTGCTGATGGACTTGAGAAGGCACGTGAGTTTCCTCGAGACCCAGTACTGAGGGACATGAGAAGGTACTTGGGCAACCCGCCACATTCCTATGTGCACATAGAGGTTATATGCTGGTGCGTTGAGTCTTGCTCCGCATCGAGCCTTATTCGTTTTCGACGTTGGAGTGTTGAGTTTTGCTCCACTTCAACTAAGGAGAAGTATTGCAACTAAACTGTTTTCTTATGATTTGCTGAAAATCATGTATGAATTGATAAGGGCAATTAAGTATGTTTTAACTAGTGTATATGAAGTGATTTCATGTTTTAAACATGACGTTGAACTTAGTATTATTCCTGATGATTTTCGAACTAAAATAGTTTGTTAAATTAGTCACTTACTGAGCTGTTAACTTATGTTTTCAAGTTTTCTTTCCCCTCTAGGTAGCAAGGACGTTCCTGGTGCTTTGCCTACTCCAACTCGCCCTGCTTAAGCTTCGAGTTTCCAGAAAATCTGACTTGTTTTGAAGTGTGGCTTGTATGTTAAACCTTATTTAGGTGGCATGTAGACCTAGATGTACATTTACAAGGGGTTGAACTATGGTTTGTATAAGGGCATGTGAATGAGTTGAAGATTTGAATTATTGGCTTGTATATAACTTCCTATGTGTTATATTTGAAATGTCTTAAGGTGTGAAATGTATATTGTGGACAGTTCAGGATATTTAGTGAAGGAATGGATGGTATGCGTCACAAGAGGGGTGATGTATACTGTTCTCACATCTCCTTTCAGGTTATGTAGGTAAATTTGGGAGGGGGTGTGACAGTTTTGTTGTGACGTGGTCAGGCGAAGGGAAGACTCTTCTCTCTCGAGCTATTCGTCTTCGGTTGCCTACTGAAGAGAACTCTGCTGTCATTTAGGAATTCTTCCGAGAATCAACAACCCATTTTCAGCTTGTAGGTCTGCCCTTTTATAGAGGTTGCTGATAACTTGTAGAAATACAAGTTATTATAGTCATTATTTGATTTAATTAGAGTAACTTTGGAGTTAAACGCATGATTTTGGTAGTTAAATGATGAAAAATGTATCAACATGAGTTGGCACTACTTACAAAAGAAAAATGCCTGAAAAACGATAAGCTTCTGTTCCTAACGCAGGGTTAAGAAGAAAAGAAGTGGGAACAACCAAGTACGAAGAGATAAAACTGCTGCGAGAACATGCATCCAGCATATGTGGTGGGTCATGTGTTGAAAACCATCCGTCGAAGAAGAAACTCAAGCATGCTCAAGCAATTGTCATGTCATTACGAAAAAGAGTAGCAACCTTTCAAGATCATGGCAGAACAAATAGGCTGACAAATCTGAAAGTCTATGCAGCATGGGTGAAATTTAACGCAAAGGTGTCAGGTCATCATGATATCTACCTTTTGACGCCTATAAATAGCCCAAAAGCTTCTTAAAGAGGGGGAGACGAGTTCAAGAGGCGAAAGCTCTGCACTATTTCTCCCTCACCACAACCAGCCTCCATTTCGAGCTCTTCTAAGAGAAGGATTCTGAGCATTTTCAGAGTCATCTCCCAGATAGTGAGAACCTTCACCCTATGGAATTTATGTATCAGATAGCGACCATCTCAAGCCTCCATGAAGCAAGACGTTGCTAGTGGTGGCTTGACGCCCTTCATTTCTGTTTTATTTCCATTTTTCTCCTTCTTGCTTATATTTTGTTAATGACATTGGAGAGAATGACTTATTCGCTTAATATGAGTTTGACTAACTATTCTCTTTCATCTATCTTTATACTGAACACCTTACACCATGTTTGAATGAATGAGTTGATGTTAAGAGTTAGTTTTCTTGAGCAATTCTGAGCATATTACATCTTGATTAATGCATATCTTTAGCTTGCATGACTTTGTCTGACAAACACAAGTAGTAAGCATAACTTTCGAGTTTGAGAGAGTGGATAGTTAATCTTTTGCATTTATTAAGACTAGATGAGTTGCAGAGATGTAGTTCATCTTTTGCCAATGCAAATTTACCATGCGTCTTAGAAATAAGATTAATGTGGCGTCGAAACATTGAGAGATGGATTCACAATTGCAGTTTGTAGGTATGAAATTGTACTCAGAAGGTTTAGGTAACAACTAACTCTTGCATTAAACTCCTATCGCATGGTTCCATTCATTCTCAACGCATGCTATCTGACACTAAATGTCATATGACTAACCATCACCGCGTCCACCTCATTATTAGTAGTAGGAAATTCTTTTCATTCTTAACGTATAGTTTTACACAATAAACAATTGCATATATTACATGTATAGTTCACCCCATAGTCAGGCTTATGATCTCAGCGCCTAGTTATTACAAATCCCTGCGTTCGACCCTGGACTCACCAGGATACCTATAAATACTTATACTTAGGTCTTTATAGGAAAACTTGCTTAATCATGAGTACATTTAGAGTAATTCTCGACGCATCCTTGTACAGAAATGTTAAAATCTATTATGTGCAACAAGCTAAGAAACAACTTAATTCAAATAAGAAATAATAACGAATAGTTGCGTTCGTAATCAGTGGCAAATCTACATGATTGGAGGCGCAATTGATGTCGTGCATCTATCTCGCCTAATTGCGTAATTCTTGATTCAATTTAGATCCACCACTTTAGCCACAGATCATGCATGTCGATCATCTGACAATCTCTCAAGATTCTCATCTGATTTTCCGCTGCCTTGCGTTTCTGGTTGTTATGCGTCCATGGAGAATGTAGGTTCATGTGTTCACTCATGTCGACGCATCCATATGTTCTAACGCATAATCCTGTGTTGAGCGGATGTCAACGCATCCACAGGTTGCTTGCGTTCCTGCGTTAAAACATGCGTTTTAGGCTCAAAAGCTATAAAATAATTATCTTAATCAATTTACAAGAATAGAACGCATAGGAAGATTTATTAATAGAATTCAACACAAACTACCACATGATTCTCTATTTAATCTCTATTTTTCTAAGGGAAAGGCTATAATAACTTGTATTTCTACAAGTTATCACACCCCCAAACTTAGCGAAATGCTTGTCTTCAAGCATAACTTTTATCTAAGAAACTTCAATCAACCCTAACATTTTCTCAACGCATTGACTAGTCTCTCAGAATGTTATACTCAATCAGCTACCCGTCAGTTATATTACTTCTTTACCTCTATATTCTTTTCTTTGGAACGGGTCTAATTTGTATGCTGCAAGCTTTCTTTTCAAAATTCTTTACTCATTATTCACATAATTTTTACTTATTCTTTTAACATTGAGACTGAAAAGATGAAGATATAAAGTTCCTTTTTCTTTCATTTGTTTTATTGTTTATAAGTTAAGTAACCATGCGTCGAGTAGGGTTACCCACCTTCGTTCTGACATACCAACTATAGGGTGCATGGAGGCAGAAAACTATGAGCAAGTGCCTTTCTCTACTAAACTCTTATCTAAGTTCGGTTTCCTCACTAGACATTGGAGTTTGTTATTTGTCTATAAGGCGCTAATTACGATTACCCACATGAAGGCGGCCAACTACGAGCAGGTGCCATTTTCAGCTAAACTCTTAACAAGATAAATATATTAGTCTTGTCAACAGAGTTTTGTATTTAAAATATTTTTTTTATTTTTTTTTTTTTAGACATGAGTTCCTCATATTTTTATCTTTGACAATTCAAACCTGCACCCCAAAACTTGAGAGTAGCAAGGTCCTCATTGCTTAAATTGCAAACAAAGATTATGTTGAAAAATTTTATAAAAGAGGTTTGAATTGGCAGCTTGCATGCATGCAAAGTAGGTTTTCGTTTCTAAGGAATAGTATGCAGACGCATTGAAAGTAATCTAACTTAACAGTGTACAAAAAGTGTAAGCATGATTATCATCATAGTGACTAACTTTTCAACGCGAAGATAAAAGTTGGGAATAATTACATGTACTTATAATGAAATTAAAACAAGGGTACGTAAAGAGGTAATTAGGAATTCAATGCAGCGAAGAGATGATGAACGCATACATACGCATGACTGAAAAGTTTCAGTTCAAAGTATACGTTGGATGTAAGTATTATCCGTTTAAAAAAATACATCTCTAACCGCACCCCTAATCTTATTTTGATAAACACAGAGATCATTTATCGATGAACGCATGCACGGATGACAGAGTATGCGAAAATCAAATAATTTGCATGGAAGCTTGACGCCTAATTTCATGTTTATCTAATTTACATTACTCTTAAAACTGAATTCAAAGAATGAAAAATAAATACTAAAAACAAATTACGAATAAAAGAAAGGAAGCAAGAGTAAAAGAAAGCGTCCCTGGAAAATTAGGCGTTTAGCAACGCAGGGGCCTTTCGAAGCAAGCTCAGTCATTACACTCGCGTAGGTCAATGGAGATTTTGTCACTTTCAAGCTTTCCAGTGTGGTAGGGTTTTACCCTTTGTCCATTGACCTTGAATGAGGTGGTTCCGTCTTCATTTGTTAGCTCGACAGCACTATGTGGAAAAACTTCCTTGATTATGAATGGTCCTGACCAGCGAGATTTCAGCTTACCTGGAAATAAACGCAACCTTGAGTTAAATAATAGGACCTTCTGGTCGACGTATAGCGTTTTCTTACTGATACTTTTGTCGTGCCATTTCTAGTCCTTTCTTTATGCAGCTTTGTGTTTTCGTAAGCTGAATATCTCCACTCTATGAGTTCATTTAATTGAAGCTTTCTTGCTTCGTCAGTTGCGTCCTAGTCTAGATTGAGCTTCTTCATGGCCCACATGGCCTTGTGTTCCAACTCTAACGGGAGATGACACGCTTTCCCAAACACCAACGCATAGGGTGACATGCCTATGGGTGTTTTTAAATGCCATTCTGTATGCCCAAAGAGCTTCATCTAATCTCTCCGTACAATCTTTCCTTCATGTGCTCACGACTTTTTCATGTATGAACTTAATCTCCCTATTTGTTATTTCAGTTTGGCCGTTTGTCTGTGGGTGATAGCAGTTGCTACTCTATGTGAGACATTAAATTTTGTCAATAAGTTAGTGATTATGTGATTTATAAACTGTGTACCTTCATCACTAATTATCGCCCTTGGTGTCCCAAATCGAGAAAAGATTTGTCTCTTTACGAACTTGGACACTGTGTTCGCGTTGTTCTTTGCACAGGCCGCTGCTTCTACTCATTTTGATACGTAATCGACCGCTACTAGGATGTATTGATCACCACAAGAAGGAGGGAATGGTCCTATAAAATCGATTCCCCATATGTTGAACGACTCAACTTCCAGGATTGAGTTTAGAGGCATCTCATTTCGATTGAAAATGTTATCTGTTCTCTGACAACGATCCCAAGCTACCACATATGCCCTTGCGTCTTTGAATAATCTGGGCCAGAAATACCCACTCTGCAACACCTTCGCAACTGTTCTCTGTCCCCTGAAGTGTCCTCCGTAAGGTGCTTCATGACAACTCCTCAGAATGCTATGTGTTTCATATTCTGGAACGCATCGATGCAAGATATGGTCTGGGCCAAGTCTGTATAGATATGGCTCATCCCAACAGTAGAATTTACTTTCGTGTCGGAGCCTATTCCTTTGTTGATTGTTGAAATCTTCAGGCCATTGGTTACAGACCAAATAATTCACTATGTCTGCATACCACGGTTCCTGACTCTCTGCGTTCATGATGTGCTCGTCTGGGAATCATTCCTCTATATCACTCCAACTTTCTTGGACCTCTTTATTTTCCAGCCAAGATAGGTGGTCCGCAACCTGATTCTCGATTCCCTTCCTATCTTTGATCTCCAAATCAAATTCTTATAATAATAAGATCCATCGGATGAGTTTAAGCTTTACGTTCTTTTTCGCCATTAAATACTTGATCACAGAATGATCAGTATAGATGGTCACCTTTGACCCTACCAAATATGCCCTAAATTTGTCAACTGCAAAGATTACGGCTAACATTTTCTTCTCAGTAGTAGTGTAGTTCTCTTGAGCAGTGTTCAATGTTTTACTGGCATAAAAGATGGGGTGCATTATTTTCTCTTTCCTTTGCCCTAGCACTGCTCCCACTGCATGGTTGCTTGCGTCGCACATCAGTTCAAATGGGAGAGACCAGTCTAGTGCAACTAAAATTGGTGCTGAAATTAGGGCCTGCCTTAAAGACTTAAACGCATGCAGACATGCGTTATCAAAGTTGAACTCCCTATTGGCTTCTAGTAGCGCGTTTAGTGGTTTTGTGACTTGCGAAAATCCTTTGATAAATCTTCTATAAAAGCTCACATGGCCTAGGAAACTTCGCAAAGTCTTTACATTTGTGGGGGGCTGGCAGTTTGGCTATCGCATCTATTTTTGCTTGATCAACTTCCAGTTCAACCTTCGAAATCTTATGTCCCAACACAATACCTTCAGTGACCATGAAGTGGCATTTCTCCGAGTTGAGGACTAGGTTTGTGTCTTCACATCTCTTTAATACTCGTTCCAGGTTGGCCAAGCATTCATTGTATGATTCCCAAAATACTGAGAAGTCATCTATAAACACCTCCATTGAATGCTCCAGATGTTCATAAAATATCGCCATCATGCACCTCTGGAAAGTTCCTGGTGCGTTACATAGCCCGAATGGCATGAGTCTGAATGCAAAGGTACCATATGGACACATAAATGTTGACTTCTCTTGATCTTCTGGAGCCATTATGATCTGGTTATAGCCGGAATACCCGTCAAGGAAGTAGAAGAATTCATTTCCTGCTAGCCTATCTAGGATCTGGTCGATGAATGGCAATGGGAAGTGATCTTTCTTTGTTGCCGCATTCAACTTGCAGTAGTCCATACAGATATGCCAACTAGTGACTGTTCGTGTTGGTATCAACTCATTTTTACTATTCGTAATCACTGTCATCCCCCCTTTCTTAGGTACACATTGACCTGGGCTTACCCAGCTACTGTCGGAGATTGGATAAATGACCCCTGTGTCGATCCATTTGATGATTTCTTTCTTCATAACCTCTTTCATGGCTAGGTTAAGCCTGCGTTGCCTTTCTATTGAGCCTTCCTTACCCTCTTCCAACCGAATTTTATGTATGCAGAATGAAGGGCTTATTCCTCTAATGTCCACTAGGGTCCATCCAATGGCTTTGATATGATTTTTCAATATCTGCAGCAAAGCCTTTTCTTGGTCTGTAGTCAACGCAGAGGATATGATGACTGGCAACATGCTCTCTTCTCCAAAATATGCATACTTAAGATGCATCGGCAGTGTTTTTAGCTCAAGGGTTGGCAGCTCTTCTAGGGATGGCTTTGTCTTCTCCGTGGATTGGTTGCTCAAATCTAGGCGTTCGAAACTTGCGTTGGAGATTACACCGATTTCCTCCTCTTTTCCATCTTCCATTTCATTCAGGATTGTTTCATCCTCCAACAATGCATCTGTGGTGCTTGCCTCTTCTTCAGTTATATCTTCAATCATCTGGCAAGATTGAAAATCATTAGGATATTTAAACACATTAAAGACATTAAACTTTACCTGCTGATCGTCCACACGGATTGTTAGTTCCCCTTCCTAGAAGTCAATCAGGGCTCGTCCAGTTGCTAAAAAGGGCCTTCCCAGGATGATGGGCACCTCTCTATCAGCTTCATAATCAAGGCTTATGAAGTCAGCTAGGAAGATGAATTTGTCTACCTTCACAAGGACATCCTCTATTTTGCCCTCGGGATGCTTGATGAAGCGGTCAACAAGTTAAAGTGTGACTGTACTGGGCTATGCTTCTCCTATACCCAACTTCCTAAATATAGACAGGGGCATTAAATTTATGCTAGCTCCTAAGTCGCATAATGCCTGACCTACGTCCATTCCTCCTATAGAACATGGCAATGTAAAACTTCCTGCATCTTTCATTTTAGCAGGTATATTGCTTTTGAACAATGCACTGCATTCCTGTGTTAACGCTACTGTCTCAAACTCTCGGGGCCTTCTCTTCTTAGATATTATGTCTTTCAGAAATTTGACATACCTTGGCATTTGTTCTAGGGCTTCCACCAATGGAATATTGATGTGAAGTTCTTTGAGAACGTCCAAAAATTTTCTAAATTGGCCCTCATCATTTTTCTTCTTTGATCGTTGAGAGAAAGGTGGACGCATGAGAGGGTTAGAATCTTGATATACCGACGCAGGTTCTACCTTCCTTGTTTTTTCTCTCCTCTCTCTATTCTCTTGTTCTTGAGAAGTTGTGGTGGTTGATGATGGCTTCAGATCATTAGTTGGTGTTGTTGGAGTTGGTTGTGGAGTGATGTGAGGCTGTAGGTTTCCTTGCATCCTCTAGTCTTGCGTTACAGTTGGAAGAGTTTTCCCACTCCTCAATGTCACAGCTTGACATTGTTCTTTACCGTTACCTTATGGGGCTTCTGTATTACTTGGCAATGCTCATTGGGGTCTGATTTTAAGCTCACCTGCAATTGTCCCATATGGAGCATCGCATGATTCTTACTGATATATTCTCGTAGTAGAGCTTCCATGGATGATGATGATGCGTTCGCTGACTGGTTTCTTTGTGGCTGATGCCCTTGAATACCTTGGTTGTAAACAGGAGGGTTGCCTCTCTATGGCTGCTGCTCATTTCCATGCGTCTATTGTTGGTTTCCTCCCCATCCAAAGTTAGGGTGGTTCCTCCAACCCGGATTATATGTTTTAGCGTACGGGTTGTTCTGAACATAGCAAATGGAATGTGGATTGTAAGGACACATATTATACAGGTGTCCCTCACCAAATTGCACACAGCTTATAGATGCTGTCGCATTCATTGCGTCCATTGCAGCAACTGATCCACCTTGGTTGTGCAATGCTATTATCTGCAGCAAAGATATCATAATGGCAATCTGAGCTAAAAGATTAGTGGCAGCATCAATTTCAAGCGTACCAGCTTGCGTTCGTCTCTTGTCAATGAATCGGGATCCATACCCATTATCCACCCATTCATCAGTATTCCTCGAGATTCTATCAAGAATATCCTTGGCTTGCGTATAAGTCTTGTCCATTAATCCTCCCGCTGTAGAGGCGTCAGCCACTGATTGTGATGTTTTGTTTAATCCTCCATAGAAGATCTCCATCTGCACACAATCAAGAATGCCATTGTGTGGACAATTCCTTACCAGCCTCTTAAATCCGGTCCAATCCTTACTAAGCGTCTCCAAATCCTTTTGCTCAAAGGTGACAATGTCTCTTCGCCTCTTTGCACTCACCATCGAAGGAAAATATTTCTGCATAAATTTTTCAACCATTTGCGCCCAAGTTGTAATCTCACAAGGTTCAAATGAATATGCCCATTGTCTTGCCTCATCTTTGAGAGATAATGGGAATAGCATCATCTTGATGCTGTCTTGCGGTACTCCAACCATGGAGAATGTACTACATATCTCCAAGAAGCTTTTCAAGTGTGCATGCGGGCATCACCCATTGCACCCCCAAATTGTCCTGCGGCTTGCAACATCTGCAACATCACTGGATTCATTTCAAACCTTCCATTACCCTCAAAGGTTGGTTGTAAAATTCCTGGTGCAAAATTATATAGGTTCGGTGACGTATACTCCCTCATTGGGCAATTTCTATCATGCGCCAAGAAAATTGGGTTTATCTCTTGGTCTGCATGCTATTGCGCATCTGCGTTTTGCCTAACCCCACCTTGAGGAACTTGAGGCTGATTGTGTTGTGCGTCCACATTTTCTTCTGTAGCTCGATTGTTCCTTCTTTGTTTATTCTGTATTGTCCTTTTTCTGAAGGTCCTCTCAATCTCTGAGTCAATATCAAGTGTTGGGATGCTCCCGTCACTCATATACTGTTAGAAGCTTCTGACTGAAGAAAAACTTGCTATACTCCTTCGACTGAGGAATTTCTACAACACAAATAATCCAAAAAAAAATATATATGAATCAATACAAAAGTCCCCGGCAACGACGCCAAAAACTTGTTGTGCAACAGATTTAAAGTGCAAAAACTTGCTGCTGCGTTTATCTATTATTATTAAGCTTCCTATATGTTTAACATACTATGCGTTGAACATGCTTAATACTATGCGTTTATGGTCTGTCAAGTTTTCCTATTCTTAACCCAAGTATAAGCAAAGAAATAGGTATACTCGGTGAGTCCAAGGTCGAACACAGTGATTATGATGATTCTATAATTCGTTGGATTATTAGAGTTGGAGTGGTAACCAAAAATAGTTGAGAATGATGCGTCTAACTAAAGAAAGCGATAAAAACAAGGTTCAGGTTGGTTAACATAGTGATAGTCTATTCATACTTGCGACTCTTCTCCCAGTTGTCAGTCGCTATGCGTTATATGTCTATACCGCATCGGAGAGTGTTAAGTACCAAGGTTATTCCTATAGACAGGTAACACTTCTTGGCCTTGTCAATTGAGTTCCACCATCACTTACCCTCTCGAGCAATTTGATTATTACTACTTATATCGATTAGCTAGATGGACATAAACATCAGATTAAGATTACAATTGACAAGATGCGATAATTACTAGTTCTAATTTAGATGCTAACGCAACCCGTGACCCTTAAAAGATCAGCTACTCATGGATCCAAAGTAATAAGCGGAAAGTATGGAGAAATGGATAAACATGGAAGAATTTTAGATTAATGAACGAAATACAATTTTAGACAGCTTAATGTCTTGACACAAATCTAAAATCAAAGCTAGAAAAAGAGATAGAAAGCAGGAAAGGCATCAATGTCTTGAGTCGCCAGAATGGAAGCGTGAGGTTCTGCTGTGAAGTGGTCAGCGGAGGGAAGACTCTTCTCTCTCGAGCTATTCGTCTCCGGTTGTCTTCTGGAGAGAACTCTGCTGTCACTTAGGAATTATTCCGAGAATCAACAACCCTTTTTCAGCTTGCAGGTCTGCCTTTTTATAGAGGCTGCGTTCGTAATCAGTGGCAAATCTGCGTGATTGGAGGAAATTGATGTCGTGCGTCTATCTCGCCTAATTGCGTAATTCTCGGTTCAATTTAGATCCACCACTTTAGCCACAGATCATGCATGTCAATCTTCTGACAATCTCTCAAGATTCTGATATGATTTTCCGCTACCTTGCGTTTCTGGTCATTATGCGTTTGTGGAGAATTTAGGTTCATGCGTTTACTCCTGTCAACGCATCCATATGTTTTAACGCATCATCATACGTTGAGCGGATGTCAACGCGTCACAGGTTGCCAACTCATAGTCCTGCGTTAAGAATCTATAGGTTGCTCGCGTTCTTGTGTTAAAACATGCGTTTTAGGCTTAAAAAGCTATAAAATAATTAACTTCATCAATTTACAAAAGTAGAATGCATAGGAAGATTTATCAATAGAATTTAACATCAATTGCTGCATGATTCTCTATTTAATCTCTATTTTTCTAAGAAAAAGGTTGTAATAACTTGTATTTCTACAAGTTATCAATAGTAGCCAAGGGATCGTAGTTTAATTGGATTTGGAGTTAATAAATAATTAATTCACTTGAATAACTTCATATGTAGTAAAAATCACCTATTTACAAAAACTACGAGTTTTAAGACATACAACCCAACAAACTCCCACTTGGACTAAAACTCCAAATGGGTTACAACAAAGTTGAGTAGAGTAAGAGAAATCTAAATACAATAAACTAGGGCATCCCATACCCACAATTTCTCCCACCTGCCCTATTTATTCTACTTATAGTCCTAAACTCTTCAGGTGGCCCTCAAAAACAGTAGCCGGGAGGCCCTTTGTAAATGGATCAGCAATGTTGTGCTCAGATGCTATTTGTCTTACAATAACATGTCCTCTCTGCACAATTTCTCTGATGAGATGGTATTTGTGCTCAATATGCTTTCCACGCTTATGGCTCTTCCTGTAGTATAGTCTATTGAAGCTACTTACTCGAATTTGATCTTGTTTATGTCTCCACATAAAGTCCAAGTACTCATGATAGTAGCCAAGGGTTCGTAGTTAATTGGATTTATAATTAATAAATAATTAATTCACTTGAATAACTTCATATGTAAAAATCACCTATTTACAAAAACTACGAGTTTTAGGACATACAACCCAACACCTACAACCCCCAGTTAGTCTGCGATGTTCAAAACAACCCTTACGGTAAGACGTACAATCCGAGTTGGAGGAACCACCCTAACTTCGTATAAGGTGAAAATCAACGACAAGCGCAGAGGACTGAGTAACAACCGCAGAGAGGCAACCCTCCTTGTTTCAACCAAGGGAATCAAGGCCAGTATAATAAGTTTCAGAGGGATCCGCAAGCGGATGCATCATCCTCATAGTCTTTGATGGAATCTCTTTTACGAGAATTCATTTATAAAAATGAAGCGAGGCTCTAGAATCAAGCAACTGCAATCAGGAATTTAGAAGTTTAATTGGGTCAAATTGCAAATGAGCTCAAGAATCGAACACAAGGAGCATTGCTAAGTACAACCGAAGGTCCAAGAGGGAACTTAAAAGTACAATGTCAAGATGTGACATTGATACGTGGGAAAACTAATCCCACGGTTATGCAAAATTAGGGACGAAAGGAAACTTGAAACCCATAAATGCTCCAACAATGAGTCAACCGATGGAGAGTACTACACATAATTTCAATCAACCATCATCTTCCACCAAATCACAAGAAGAGGAAAATAGAGAGAGGAGAGAAAAAGCAGTGTAGGTAGAGCCTGCGTCTATATATAAAGATACCACTCCTAGACACGTCCTGATTGACGTCAACGAAGGAATATCAACGAATCGCATGGGTGATCATGTAAGCACGTTCAAAAGCTTTAAGCGAATTAGTATTAATAATCTCATATTGTAAATAAAAAAAAAAAAGGAAGAGGAAAACCAAAAAGGGAAAGCAGTCAAAAAGAAAAAGGAATTAGGAAAACAAAAAAAAAAAAAAAAAAAAAAAAAAAAAGAGAAGAAAAAGAAAAAAGAAGAAGAGAAGATAAGGATGAGAGTCAGTTATAACTTTTCATTGGAAAGAAATGGTGCCGACTCATTTCTCTTCATTTCCAAACAAATTTCTATGCTATTTTTCAGCTGCACATCGTGGAGAGGTTGAAGAAGAGTTCTAGGGCAAATTCGTGCAAGGTTTTGGACGATTTCACAGTAAAACTGAAGCTGAAACAGAAGCTTCATCTGCTGTCGCACAGCTCGAACCAGGTTTGATGTTTGGTGAATATCGAGCTGAAGAGATTGAATTTTGGGCTGAAAGTTTAAGGTTAGTAAGTTAACTCAATTTTTGAACAACTTTTATGAAGGATGCTTGAGTTGAAATGGATTAGAAACATGTAAACTTTTAGCTGGAAGTTACTGATACAAAATTTCTGTGCAATCTGGAGTAGCGCGGAGAAGACTTGCAATATCTGACGAACCAGGATGAGTTAAGCCACAAAAATCTGAGGTAAGCTAGAAAACATGTTTCTCTACAAGTTTATAGAAGGAAAGAAGTTCTAAATCTGGTTAAAAATATAATTTTGAATTGACAGAAGTGAGAACAAAAAGGAAAGGAGGAAACTCTACTGTCGGGTGTCATTAGGAAGCGAGTGTCGCTGAGGAATTGGAGCGTGAGTAGCGACACTAGTCTCGCTGGTCATGCAAAGGAGGTTTTTCTCTCACAAATCTCGTTGGCTCTTGCTCCGTGTCACTCCTCAGGTAGCTCGCTAGTCTCGCTTATTCTGGTGTCGCTAGTGCCGTGTACCTGTTGTGTAATTTCATTAGTAATCTTACTAGTAAGGTGAAATCTCGTTGGTAATCTCGCTAGTGACATAGAATCTCTCTTATTATGTGTATTTTAGAAAAGAAAAGGAGTCTCGGTGGTGAATCATGATTAAAGTTTAAGAATGCACATTTAATGATCGTGTAAAGGAAGTTTAAGGAAAACGTAACGTGAGGAATGTGTATTTACAGGCCAAGAAGAGCTCGGAAAGGCATATAATCCGCTCAGGGCCGAAGGACAAGTTGTGAGTAACACTTTTCTTTCTTCGAAAATGAAATTTATTGAAAATGTTTAGTTTGGTTTTTCTTATAAGTTATGGTTTTGAGCTCGGAAAGGCACGTTTCATACGTTTTCTATAAGACGTTGAATGGCATGTTGTGAAATGTTGTTTATCGTGATATATCTGATTTTTCATGAAAGGTTTTCATGTGAACTATTTACGTATAATAATGGTTTCTAAAATGTTTTAGAGGAGGCTCAATGCTGAAGGACATGACAAGGCATGTGAGTTTCCCCAGGACCCAGTACTGAAGGACTCGTAGAAGGTACTTGGGCAACCCGCGATATTCCTATGTGCATATAGAGGTTGTGACATTAGGTGTGTTGAGTCTTGCTCCACCCCAACTAAGGTTGTTATCGATGTTGAGTGCGTTGAGTTTTACTCTGCCTCAACTAAGAATGTTTACGACGTCGGGCGCATTGAGTCTTACTCTGCCCTGACTAAGGGAATGTTTTGAGAACGAACTGATTTTCGTGTACGATCATTTTGGCATGAACATATGTGATTTGTTTACATTGTTGAAATTATGATTTTATAGAAATGATTATTTGAATCACGTTTACGTTTATGGTGTTATTATGATTTTAACATGCCTATTTTTGAACAAAAGATAGTTTTACAAAATTAGTCACTCACGGAGCTTTTAGCTCACGATTTCCATGTTTTCTTTTCCCCCCAAGTAGCAAGGACGTTCTTGGTACATTGCCTACGCCAACTCGCCCTGCTTAAGCTTCGAGTTTCCAAAAACAATTTATTTTCTCATTGTTGTACGTGTAAATAACTTAACACTGGTGGCATGTAGATTTTGTTGATAAGTGGGTTATGAGAGAGTATGTTATAAAAGTGTACTATGTACAAGAAGGATTATTATGTTATAATCATGCGCTAATATGGCTGAATTCTATGAATCTATACATATGGAATGTTTATACAGGAAGATATGTAAAATGGGACAATATGCGTCACAACAGGGATGATGTTTATTGTCTTCACATCTCCTTCCAGGTTAAGTAGGTAATCAGGGAGGGGGCGTGACAGATCAACAGGTAAAATTTAATGTGGTTAACGCATTGAAAGATCCTGATCACTTCCAATCTTGTCAGATAATCACAGATATCAATGAGAAGACAAGACCTGTAAACGCAGTGTTGAAAGATGAAGTCCTCAAAGACAATGAAGATGGTGAAGAGGAAGAAATTAAATTACTCTCTGATCAAAAATTTGAGCAATCAGACCAGAGCAACAGATCCACGGAAAAGATCGAGCCGTTATTAGAAGAGCCTTCAACGCATGAGCTAGAAACTAGACCAACGCATCCCAAGTAAGCGCACTTGAGGGAGATCATACTGCAATTCATTGTCTCCTCTACGTTGAATCCTGAATGCGATAAAGGCTCCAATGACCCACGCAAGCATAAATGAGTTTGCGTTGAAAGGTCTCTGCATTGCTGAACACCTAATGTTCCAGGGACGCTTTCTTTTACTCTTGCTTACTTTCTTTTATTTGTAATTTGTTTTTAGTATTTATTTTTCTTCCTTTAAATTCAGTATTAGGAGTAGTGTAAATTAAATAAGCATGAAATTATGCGTCGAGCTTCAGTGGAAACTATTTGATTTCACTGCATACTGTGCCATTCATGCTGCATCCAACGCATAATTGAACTAAGAACGTTGCGTTCACCAGTCATGTGTTTATCAATAGAATTCACTGCGTTTTAGAAATAGCAATCCGGGGAACGCATATGTCTTTTGAGTCGATGCGGTTTTCCCAAAAGCACTTTAGTGCTCTTTTGCGCCAATTAGCCACCCATCGCACTTGATCGGTGTGAGGCTCAATAAATTTTCCTAGATTAGTGGGATTTTGGATATTGCGTATCTACATTTATTACCAACGGCTTAATGAGCCCTTTATAAATGCGATTCGATTCTCCATTTTGCCATTTGCAGAATGCTTCATCTCTCAAACCTCCGGTGATTTAAGTTCTTCGCACCCTTGTTTATGTCTTGCCAATCAGACTCCCCAAACCAAGGACACTTTGCCGGCGATGTTTCCCCAATATCTTCCAACAATACCCAGTACTCGACCCTATCTTCTTCCTCATCCAAACCGTGACCAGCCTCTCAGGTACCCTCAAACTCCATTTGTCTCTCCACCACTATTCTAACCTACCCCACCTGTGAGGCCTTTCGCTTCTCTGGTCCGCCCCAGACCTCCAAACCCCAGCCCACCATTTATCCCAACTTTCTCGGCGTCACGTATCAGGGCTAGTGCCCAAAGACAGCTTGTAACCCCATTTTTCTAACCATTCTTCAGACCTCCAGTCCGTCCACTAGTAGTCGACCTTGACTCAGACGACTGCGTGGAAGTCCTAAACATCCCACTCTTGAGCCGAATCGACCCGACACCTACTCCAAAACCATAAAGCCGAGTCAAGTCCTGCATTTTAAAGCCCAGAATGAAGAATGTGAGGGAGTTTTCTACCGCAAACTTCAATGCCCGAAACCAACGTCTAAGCACAAAAAACTCCGAGGCCGAGCAACTGGATCCTGGAACGGTTCGCGATGAAGCCAGCACGCTGTACGGAAGCAGCAAAGTGTGCCGAGGAGATGAGAGAGAGGTATTCGGCGACATTCTGGAGAGAATAGCTCAAGAGGAGAGGGAAGCAAAGGCTCAGGAGGATGACGGGGAGGTCAACCAGCCTTTGCTCTCATCTCGTCTGCCCAGCACAAGAGGAACGGAAGAGATGGGCGGAGAAGTAGGAGAAGAAGTGGCTGTCGAAGAGGGGGAAGTGAACTCAACACAGCTCCTCGACGCATGGATAGCCGAGATCCTACGTGGATTGCATGACCCAATGGACACAACTGTCTCAGACGCAAGATGGGAATCACCTTCACCGGTAAAAGAGGTCCAGAGTCAACTAAAAGAGATTCGGGAGGGTGCAAAGACTGGGGGAAATAAGAAAGGAGACGCCTTCTACAGCAAGGAGATTGTAGGCGAGCCATTCAAAACGCAGAGGTCAGTCCCTACGTTTATAGTCTTGAGGAGATGACCCTGGACTTCAATGAAGGATCTATCAAAAAGGTTGTGATGGCCGCAGAGACCAAGAGAAGAAGAGAAGAAGAAGAGGAAGTGGTACCCCTGATAAGGAAGAAAAGAAGGGTATCACAAGAAACTGCCAAGGCCGAAAAACGCAGAGCAAGGAGTCGGTCCTGAGTCCTTGATTGCTGCAACATCCTTTGATCGGCTGGCATAAAAGATGAAGAAGAAAAGGGCTAAGTTTAGGAACGAGCTTAGGGTAGGAGTTGAGAAAATAAGCAAGGACGCATTATCCTGCGAGAAGGCGCGCAGGGAAGTGCGACCCAAGAAGATTGGGAAATGAAAGGCCTTCTTGATCCTCAAATAGACAAAGCCGTTATGGCATTGGAGGAGGAAATGAGGGAAGAAGAAAAAATAGAAAAGGCAGCCGAAGAATTTGAAAAAGAGCTCCAAGAAGAAGAAGATATGGAGCTGGCTGCGAAAATAAAGGCCCCAGAGGAGGAGGGCAAGAAGAAAAAAAAGAAGAAGAATGAACGCATCAGGGAGGATGCGGGAGAAGAGCAAGGTGTTAGCACCTTGAAGAAAAATGAGAGGAAATAAGAACAAAGAAGGGAAAGTAGGGAGAAGGAAAGAGAGGCAGACACAAGTAGGAAAAGAACAGTGGATCAAATTTCTATTAAGGCCAAAGGCAAAGAAAAACTGGCCGATGCGTCATTTGAGAAGAAAAAGGAGAAGCCCGAGAAGAAGGAAGGAAAAGGGAGACGCAGGGCGTTCCTTGATTTATTATGGAGGTGGGATTCTTCCCTGAAGAAGCCCCATTGCCGTCGTATATCACTGAAATCACGACCACCACGGTTGGAGAAATTTCTGTTCCAGCACCCTTTGGATCCAACCTGACTTAGTCCGCAGCTTTTATAGCGGACAGATTCATGAAGAGGAGGACGTGGTGGTGGTTGAAGAAAGGGAAGTCCCATTCAATGCAAGGGAAATAAACGCAATCGTTGAGGGACAACTCGGATGCGGAAGGAAACAAAATAATAGAATCAACTCCACTGGAGTTAATAGAAGACGCAGTCCGAGTATTGGCGAAGCTCGAGGTGAAGTGGGACATATCACCCATAGGCATTAAAACTTTGCCTGATAACAGCCTACAGCCAAAGGCCAACCTGTGGGTATACTTAGTGAAGAAGTGGCTAATCCCCACGACACATGACAAAACAGTGTCAAGGGATCGGGTGATGGCAGCTTATTGCATTATGCGTGGCATCCCCCTTGATGTCGGACGCATAATTGCGGCACAAATAAGACAGGTCTTCAACAAACCAAGAGGCCAACTCTTTTTCCTCTCACTTATCATGAACCTATGCGCCAATGCTGCCATCGGAGGGCAAACAGAAGTGTTAGACGTAGAGAAGATGATCAAAGTCAGTGGGGTAATCACCCATAAGACTCTGCGTCAGTTAATGAGAGGATCGCAACATTTGCCAGAGCCTGCTAAGGCAACTAAAAGACCTCATCAACCCACTTCGTCACCTAAAATGTCGCCTCCAAAGCTGCAAACGCAGAAGAAGGGGAAGTCATCCAAGCCGAAACGCAAACCATCACCTTAAGCTCTTCACCCCCACTTCCAACAACTAGAAGAGAACCAACTCCATCTCCACCTCCTCCTGAGACGCAATACCCAAAGCCACCTCCACCTCCTCCTAAAACGCATCGCCCAAAACCTTTTCAACCTCAACCTTCCGCATAACCCATCTCCCTAATCTCCTCAATAAGAGTTGATAACTCACACTACGGGGATTTTGGCATAGCCACTGAGCATCCATCTTTCCCTGCGTTTGATGAAACTCCAACCACTTCTCGAACCCAACCAAACCTTCCCCGCCTATAACCAACTCCTCAACCGCAGGAAGCCCAACTCGAACTTGATTGGGAAGCTGTGCAAGCATACCTGCAGAATTTGATATTGGGTCCAGTGATGCATTCCATGAACATGTTTGCACGCCTGCAAACGGAGCAGTTTCATTTCACACTTAGTTATATCCACCAACTGCTCTCGTTTAGACCAGAAGTCCCACCCCCTAACATTCCAGAATGCCTACAGGTTGTATTTCTAACAGATGATTAGGATCTGGAACATACTTCCTTAAGACTGAAATATGGAATACGTTGTGTATTCTAGACATTTCCATTTGTAGTGCTAGTTGATAGGCCATGGGTCCCACCCTTTCCAAGATTTCAAAGGGTCCTATATACCTAGGGCTTAGCTTTCCTCTTCTCCCAAATCTTAGGATCCCTTTCCATGGTAATAGTTTTAAGACTTTATCACCGACCTCAAATTCAAGGTCCTTCCTCCTTTTATCTTCATAAATTTTCTGTCGGTCCCTGGCCGCTTTAAGATTAGCTTTAATCAACTCCACTTTTTCTGTTGTAGGTTGCACAATTTTCGGCCCAATCAACTTCCTTTCACCTACTTCTCCCCAGCACACTGGAGTTCTGCATGGTCTACCATAGAGTGCTTCGTATGGTGCCATTCCAATACTCACTTGGTAGCTATTATTATAAGCAAATTCCATCAAAGACAGATATTCGTCCCAGCTACCCTTTGTCACACTCTCTCCCGATCTACCCTCCTGTAGCGGGGATGGAGCGTGAGGACAACAGTCATCGATCCTATTATCGACTTCTACTGTCAAACTTCCTTTAATTCTGTTTAACCACACCTTCTCGGACGAAAATACCTTTAACTTTTGACAAACCTCGACTTCGATCGGCAATGGGAACTGTCATGCTACCTGGAAAATGGAAAACATATGAAAACATGAGCTGAACTCCCAGTGAGTGACAGATTTTGTGAAACTATCTTTAGTTCAAAAATAGGCATGTTATCATCATTATCTCGCAAAATACTTAATTCAAATCATCACTTCTATAAAATCATAGCTTTTCAACTGCTTAATCAAATCGCATAAATACATACTTGAGTAATTGTACATGAAATCAGTTTGTTTTTAAAGATTTCCCTTAGTTGAGGCGGAGCAAGACTCAACGCTCTCAACGTCGAAAACATTCCTGGCTTGATGCGGAGCAAAACTCAACGCACTAGCAATATCATCCTCTATGTGCACATAGGAATATGGCGGGTTGCCCATGTACCTTCTCATGTCCCTCAGTACAGGGTCCCGGGGAAACTCAAGTGCCTTCTCAAGTCCATCAGCACTGAGCCTCTTCTTAAACATTTTCCTTTAAAGAAGCAATGCTTTATATAAACAAAACGTAAGCAAATCATTCTTAAGAACACAGGGAAACTATTACATCAGTAACATTTCATAAACATACTTTTCAATAACTTTAAGAACATAAAGTATGCTTCCTAAATCATTTGAACATAAAATCGTATTCGATTGGAAAGCTGAACTAACATATATAACAGAATTGATTTAAAGTAAGAAAAGTGTCACTCACAAAACTCTTTAAGGATAGTTTCTCCTCTATCCCTCTATTTCTCTTTTTGCCGAGCTTCTTGGACGCAGAGTTCTAATCCTGGTACGCAATGCCTTATATTCCTCTGGCAGCTTCGTTGGTCACAACCCTGCCCTTGGATGCAAGGTTGATAGCTAACGCGAGGTGCTTCCCAACTCTTTCTTACTTCTCTTTTGCATGCGTCGACCGCACAAGGTCCCACTTGGACGCATCGTTCACCTTGATACTTAAACGCAAGACTGACCTTTTTGACGCAAGACAACTTCTTTAACACAAGATATAGCTAAGTTGTCTGGAATATCTTCTTCCTTGGCCGCAGACTTCTATTACGGACACCAGAATTCCTTCTTTCTCTCAAGGATTCTTACTTCAGCATCATCAGTCACTCCTTTTCCCTCAATGTCCTCTTTATAGTTTTGGAGTAGAGGGCTGGTCATACTACTTCTCCCTTTTTGCCATTTGCTTGCCACATGTCAAGCTGCATGTTTAACCAATCATGCATTTATCCAAGTGTCACCTTGCATGAAATACTTAACATACTTCTAACACCTCCTGCTTATAAGGTGTCAAGTTTTTATGAAGCCACCTAGCCCTTATAAGCTTTTCTTATACGTCTAACATATTCCAATATACAAACTTTTCATTTAATCATACTACCCTTGTGCGTTCACCAAATTTCCTTTACCTTCCGCAATAATACCTTTGAAACCATTTCTTCACCATATCTTGCTAGGTGTTAGTGTCCCAAATGCATACTACTATGCGTTTGTACCTTACCACATCGTACCATGCGTCCAACTTCCTACTCTTTGAACTCTTTAATTATAACCTATGCATTTATCCGAAATCAAAATTATATTTCCATTTACCATGAAATTGAGCTCCTCAAAGCATAGCTGGTAGTTACCCCTCAACACACAGCAACCCTTCGTTCGTAGTTGCCTTAAACATTTCGTCTTTGGGCATAGACTTCTTTATCAACACCAAAATCCTTACTAATACATAATAAACCTCCAACGCATGTTGTTCACGCCCCAAGATTCTTTGGCTTCTCTTTTCTTTCTAGCTTAACACCCTTCAAAGCTAATCCCATAACCTGTTAGTTTCCAAGACTAATTGTGAGCCATGCGTTTCCTCTTTTTCCTGATTCTTGTTCCCTTTTTCAAAATTCAATATCAAATTCTCTCTAAATTAAGGTACCACACTTTAGCGCGTTACCATCCATGCATTAACCGGGCTATGCTGGAAATACATTTAAACACTTAACTAATTCCCAAACTATGCCTTCCATCCTTCATTCTCACTCTTAGTGAAATATCCATTTCTTTCCTAATATTATGCGTTCAATTACTCTTATTTCTTTTCTTACTAGCCATCATAAGAATTCTGAGTTAGGGTCTTACATGATATCACGGTTTCCTTCCTTCCCTTCTAACTCTTTCTTTATCCTGCTTAAAACCATATTACAACCAAAATCAGAACTTCCCTTCTTCTACAATCTTGTAAAGTAGTGAGTTTCCTAGCTTACCTCAAAATTTCAGACCATGACTCGTCTTCGTTTGAGAATTATTCCCAAATAACTTTGGCTGCCTTGAATTGTTTAGCAGTTCAACTTCGCTTACTTCCTCTTAGAGATTAACACATTTTTGCTCAGATTTAGCTTAAACATCCTTCATGGAAGTTGCTAAGAATTGAATCAACTTACTAACCTCAAAATTTCAGTTCTAGCTTCAACTTCCTCAGCTCACTCTCCTTCAAATACCGATTGGTGTCCAGATTTATTAGCAACAATCAAGCTTCTGGTTCCAACTTCAAAGTCACCATGAAAATGATCTAGTTTCTACCTGAGTTTGATATAAGCACCTTCTTCCACCTCTCCTCATTGTTTGTCTGCGAAATGAAGTTAATTTGAGTTCGAAAATAAGTCCAAAAAGTCTTAATTATTCGATGCACTCCTTTATATGTCAATATAAATCACTGACTTACCAGCTCTAACATCATCTTCCTTCTTGAATTAGCCAACGCAACCTTCTACGCATGGCTTCGGCAATGCATAGTCTCAACTTACTATGTCAATGATAGCCCAACGTCGAATAGCTGACTACTGCATGGCCCTTTCGGCCACTTTTCTATGCCTGACGCATACCATCCTTCAACGCATAGGCCATCTCAACGCATAGCAATGTCATCTTCTAGCACATAGTAGCTTTCAACGCCTACTTCTACTAACGCCTATTGCACCATTCTTCCTTCACATCTATTTCCACGCCGAGCTGCCCTCTTCAACGCATGCCTACCAGCAGAAACTCTTGTCAAGCTTAAGACGTATCCTCAACGCATGGTCACTCATCACATGGCCAACACTTAACCATTTTTTGCTCTCACACAACTCGGCCAATTTTCTTTACCTGCCTGTCCCATAGTTTCTTCTTACTTACCTTCTCTCAATGACAAGTACGGGGCTTACACCTACAGCATCCACTTGTCTTCGCAGTGCGACAACGTCCTCCAACTGAGTCACAACGCAACCCTGATGATGACGAGCCGGATAATTAGCCTTAGGGGTGTTAGAGTTTTGTTGCTTCTTGTATAATTTTTGTATTCTTTATTTATGTATACACTTAACACTATTTCTCTCAATAACAATTGTCTACATTCATGAGAAGCAATAGTAGAATACATACTTTTCTACCACAATGCGACTCTATTCGAATCTTTGTGTCTCCCCTTGTTTTAATTCATTCTAAGTACATTTAATTCTTCCCAACTTTTATCTTTGTGTTGAAAACTTAGTCACTATGATGATAATTATGCTTACACTTTTTGCACACTCTAACTTAGATTATTTTCAATACGTCTTCATACTATTTCTTATAAACGCAAACCTACTTTGCATGCATGCAACCTGCCAATTCAAACCTCTTTTATGAAATTTTTCAACATAATCTTTGTTTACGATTTAAGCAATGAGGACCTTGTTACTCTCAAGTTTGGGGGTGGAAGAGGTTTGAACTGTCAAAGATAAAATGTCATGCCCCCTCCTAGGTTACCCTACCCAACCCGAGAGGAAATGTGAAGACAGCAAACATCACCCCTTTTGTGATCTTCACTGCCCATTTGTTCCTGAATAGCCTGTGGGACTATAACATAATATTCACTTATAAAACCAGAACCATAAAGACCTATGTTATTACAATTAAAATTTCAACATATCCACAATGTATTTGTACAATAACCCGTCTCACATCCCAACTAATATGCAACTAGGTCTACATGCCACCTATACAAGGTTATATACACGTACAACAAACTCAAATGTGTCTATTTCCTGATATCTCGAAGCTTAGGCAAGGCGAGCTGGAGTAGGCTAAGCACCGGGAACGTCCTCGCTACCTGGGAGGAAAAGAAAACGTGGAAAGTGTGAGCTAAAAGCCCTGTGAATGACTAATTTTGTAAAACCATCTTTGTTCGAAACAGGCATGTTACAATCATTTTAACATAGTATATGTAAGACATGATTTAAATAATCCTTTCGGTAAAATCATAATTTCCAACAACGTAATCAAATCCCATATGTTCATGCCAGAATGGTCGTACACGAGATCAATTCGTTCTTAAAAATTTTCCGTTAATTGAGGTGGAGCAAGACTCAACGCACCCAACGTCGAAAACCACGGCTTGATGTGGAGCAAAACTCAACACACCAGCATCGTCGAAATAATGGCTCGATGCGGAGCAAAACTCAACGCACCAGCAATATAAACCTCTATGTGCACATAGGAATATTGCGGGTTGCCCAAGTACCTTCTATATGTCCTTTAGTATTGGGTGCGGGGAAACTCACATGCCTTCTCACGTCCTTCGGCATTGAGCCTCCTCTAAAACATTTTAAAAGCCAATATTTTACATAAATAGTTCACATGAAAATCTTTCATGAAAAATAAGATATTTCATGATAAACAACATTTCAGAACATACCTTTCAACATCTTTTAGAAAACAGATAAAACATGCTTGTGAACATTATAATCAAACATCATGCTTTTCAAGAAAACAATTCATCTCAAAGCCATATCTCATAAGAACACCGAATTGAACTTTTTCAATAAAATCGTTTTCAAAGAAAGAAAAATGTCATTCACCACTCTTTCTAGGCCTTGAGTGGATTATAGGCCTTCCCTATCTCCTCTTGGCCTGAAATAAATATTTTTACTTATTATTCTTCTTTTCCATTCGCTTTAACATAAATAACAACTAAACATATGCACAATGTCTTTAAATTTCATCTTGCGGCTAAGTTTCCATTGATTCATTCTCTGGCTTTAAACACTAATGCTATTGCTACAAAGCTGCTCCTTAACCTTTCTGTTATACCTTGATTTCAAGAAGAATTTGTGTGCACTACAAGCCGTCTGCAGCATAAACGTTTCTAGCCTACTTTCCACCTTAGCAAAGCTGACTGCTACAGCTTCGGTTCATCTTATTCACCCCTGCTAAAAAACATTTCCAGCCCAAGCTAAAATTTTTTCCCTTCTACAAACTTGTAAAGAATTGAGTTTCACAGATCACCTAAAAATTTCAAGGCTTAACTCCCTTTCGTTCTCTAGCTATTCCAAAATTACTCCGTATTGCTCCAGAATGGAAAACAATTCTGTAGCCGTTGCTTTCACGTAAAATTTCACATAATTAACTTCAATTTCAGCTTTTCCATTCTTCACAAGAATTGTTAAGAATTTTGTTCACTTACTGACCTTAAAATTTCAGCCCTAGACTCAATCTCCTCGATTCGTTCTACTCCAAACATCAGATGTTACCCCCTCCCAGATTACCTACTTAACCTGAAAGGAGACGTGAGGACAGCACACATCACCCCTCTTGTGACGTATACCATCCATTTTTACAAGGTGATCCTGTGAGTTCATAACATGCATATTGCTCCTTTTTGCATACAAAACCATAACATATAGAAAGTTATATATATCGATAACTCAAACTTTCAACTCATCCACAAGGTACTTATACAAAACCATATTTCAACTACCAGCAAATGTACAACTAAGTCTACTTGCCACCTATATAGGGTTATACATACATAGAACTCTTCAAACAGGACAAATTTCAAGAAACTCGAAGCTTAAGCAGGGCGAGTTGGAGTAGGCAAAGCACTAGGAACGTCCTTGCTACCTAGAGGGAAAAGAAAACTTTAAAACATGAGTTAACAACCCAGTGAGTGACTAATTTTAACAAACTAATTTTAGTTCGAAAATTATCAGGATTTAAACTAATTCTGACAGCATGAGTAAAACATAGAATCATCTCATATTCATTGACTAAATCATGTTTAAATGCCTCTATCAATTCATACATGGTTTTTCAGCAATTCATAAAGAAATTAGTATGGTTACAATACTTCTCCTTAGTTGAGGCGGAGCAAAACTCAACACCCCAACGTTGAAAAGAAATAAGGCTCGATGCGGAGCAGAACTCAACGCACCAGTATATAACCTCTATATGCACATAGGAACATGGCGGGTTGCCCAAGTACCTTCCTTATGTCCTTCAGTATTGGGTCCCGGGGAAACTCACGTGCCTTCTCATGTCGTTCAACACTGAGTCTCCTCTAAAACATTTTTCTTTAAGGAAAGCAATACTTTGTACAAACAGTTCATATGCAAATCTTCCATGAGAAAACAGGGCAATTCTTAAATCAATAACATTTCATAAATAAATTAGAAAACCAAACTAACATGTACAACCAATCGTTGAAACAAGAAAAGTATCATTCACAGCTCTTTCTAGGCCTTGAGTGGATTATACGCCTTCCCTATCTCTTCTTGACCTGAAATAAATATTTTTCCTTACATTACGCTTCTTTTACTTGATTGTTTAGTTTGCATAATTAAACTCAAATCATGATTCATCACTGAGCGTCTCCTTTTCCCAAAGTAAACCTAATAAGCAAGATTACCAACGAAAATCCCACACTCCCAGCGAGATTACTAGCGAAACTACCCAACAGGACAATGATATTGATAAACACTTAAAAAGTGCTTTCTATTCTCTCAAATTAAGGGAGTTTATATTAGATTTCACTTGTTTGCTAGTGGTTTTCAGGTTAAAATGAGGAAAATTAGAAGAAAAGACTAAAAGTTCAAAACCGAGCAAGAATACCGCGAAAAAAGAGCTGAAAAACTTAAAATGGCACAAATTGGGGCAGCGTGCGCTCTCTAACAGCGTCGCGGCGCTATCCCAAAATTTTCAATAGCGCCGCGGCACCAGTTTTCCTTAAATGAAAATTGTTATTTTTGGTAAGTTTTTGGGCAGCTAAACTCTATAAATTTGGGGGTTTCCAGCAGCCCAAAGCATGAAATCAAATCAAGGAAGTTGCAGACCTAAAGAGGCACAAAAAGGAGAGAATTGAGTGAGAGTTCAAAAAGTGAGTTAGTTGCAAGGAAGAGGAAAAGAGTTCGAGATAGTCGTGGTGCCCTTCGAATTCCGATGTGAGAGCCAAGGAGAACGTGACGGTGCTACCTCAATCAAGAGCCTCTTTTTAGTAGAGTTTCCCTTTCTTTACACTCTTTCTTTGTTTATTTTGCTTAAACATGTTGCTTCAAGCTATGAGTGGCTAAACTCTTTAGTTTTAGGGTTTTGATGATTTGTTTATGAATTTATGTTGATCTTGTGGACTTTCATGGTTTTATTGGAATGATTATGCTTTTCATTGTTATTGTGTTTAATTCTTGTGGATTGGCCATCTTCACATATTAGGTTAGATGTATGATTGAGAGATTGTATGTTTAACTTGATCTATAACAATGACTTGTTGTTAATCTATCACAAGAGTAGTTAGGTTGACAATAAAAGTTGCTAAAGACTATTTTTAATGCCATGTAATTTTGTATTGGTTTTAAGAGATGTTCAAGTCTACCGGTCTGTTAGGATGCCTCAGCTGCATACATCACTGCACTTCCACTTGACACCTATCGTGATGATAAACGGCTAGAAAGAGAATTGGCGACTTTCTTCCGTTTACTTCGTAACCTGTACTGTGCCAATAATCAATCGAGTTGCATGAGAAAGGGTTGTCTTTTAGAGAAAATAATTTGGAATTAAGTTTCTAGACTTAGGCATATGAATGACAATAAAATCCATGAAATCTATAATATTGCATGATGAAATAAACAAGGATTCATTACCCTAGAACTCTCTTTGACTCTTGTGTTTCTCACTTTAATACTTTCCTTATTTGATTTGTATTTTCCATAACACATAATTTTCAATTTCAATCCTCAAATAAAATTGATTCAACTCTAGAATGGCTAAGTAACTTGAACCTTTACAATTGGATCTCCAGTGGAACAATATTCGGACTTAACCGTCTTATATTATAACTTGACCCGTACACTTGCGGTTAACACTAAAAGAACGCATCAAGTTTTTGGCGCCGTTGCCGGGGATCCAAAGAACGATTTTTGTTATTTAATATTCACTAGAATTGATAGATCTTAATTTGAGGTGTATATTATTTGGTTGATTATTTATTTATTTATTGATATTTTATGTTATTGTATTTTATATTTATATAGTCCTTCTTTGTTTTATTTTATCTTATTTTCATTAATTTGTCGGTTTATGCCTCGTAATAATACTAACCTCCTCCCTCTTGATCCCGAGATTGATAGGACTTATAGACAGAATCTAAGGGCTTTACTCAATCAAACTGAGGAGATGGCAGAGGAGATAACCCAAGGCAATTAGGGACTACTTTCAACCCATGTTACCGTCAAATCAACCCGGAATAATGAATGTGCCCATCAATGTCAACAATTTTGAGTTGAAACCGGGATTGATCCAAATGGCTAGAGAGCTAGCCTTTAGAGGAAGAACCAATGAAGATCCTCACAAGCACTTGCAATCCTTCTTGGAGATATGCGGAACGGTAAAGAAGAATGGCATTTATAATGATGCAATTAAACTAAGAGTTTTTCCTTTCTCTTTACAAGACCGTGCAAAGGATTGGTTGGAAACCATCCCTCCGGATAGCATTACAACGTGGGAGATCTTAGCTCAAGCTTTCTTGAACAAATATTTTTCACCGACTAAATCTCAAAGACTAAGGACGGAGATTGGAACATTCCGCCAACTTGAGGATGAACAATTATATGAGGCTTGGGAGAGGTATAAGGATCTCTTGAGAAGGTGCCCTCAACATGGTTACCTGGATTGGTTGCAAATTTAACTCTTCTACAATGGATTAGCAAGCTCAACCAAATCCATCTCCAACCGCCGGAGGATCAATCTTCTCCAAGAATGCTTAAGAAACCTACACCATACTAGAAGACTTGGCCACTACATCTTACAATTGGCCATGTGAACGGGCTTCTCCAATCATCCCAAAAGCAACCGGATTGTATGAGGTGGATGAGGTAAACTCACTCAAAGCCCAAATGGCTTCCCTTACTAATGCTCTTTCTAAATTAACTGCAGGAGGCCAAGCTCAAACAAATCCACCATCTATAGCCTCTCTTGCCGCTTTGGCATCAGAGATGGGACACAAAAGGAGTTGGAACAAGGAGATAATGAGACGGCCAACTATGTTGATAGAGGACATTATAGAGGCCACCAACACCAGCAACTTCCAACTCATTACCATCCTAACTTGAGGAACCATGAAAACTTTTCTTATGCTAACAATAAGAATGTTTTGCAAGGTCCTCCCAGTTTATCCAATGTAGGTTCATCACACACCGAAAAGAAGTCTAACTTAGAAGACTTGATGATAGAGTTCATAAAAGAATCAAGAGGAAGGACCACCGCATTGGAAAGCATCGTACAAAGCCATGGTAAGGCCATTCACAACATTGAGGTGCAAATAAGCCAAATCGCCACTTTACTCCAAACAATGCAAAAGGGCAAATTTCCTAGTTGTCCCGAGATAAATCCAAAGGAGGAGTGTAAGGCCATGACTTTGAGGAGTGGGAAAAGGCTATCCACTCCCTTGATCATGGATGAGGATGATGAGCAAGAGGTAGATGACACTATCCAAGAGCCAATTTTAGAAGATGAATCGAAGAAGATCTTAGAAAAGGAGGTAAAGGTAAAAGAGTCAACATCTTCAAGTAAGTCATCTAACCCTCTACCCATTTTACCTAATACTATGCCATATCCTTAACGTTTTAAAAAGAAAGAAATAGACTCCCAATTTGCTAAATTTCTTGAGTTGTTCAAAAAGCTTCACATTAACATCCCATTTGCTGAGGCTTTAGAGCAAATGCCAAACTATGCTAAATTCATGAAAGATGTCTTGTCTAAAAAGAAAAAGTTTGGGCAATATGAGATGATTAGCATGACTGAGGAATGCAGTGTCGTGCTGCAAAAGAAGCTACCACAAAAATTGAAAGATCCAGGGAGTTTTACTATACCCTGCACTATTGGTTCTTTAAATGTTACTAGAGTTCTTTGTGATCTTGGTGCTTCTATTAATTTGATGCCTTTATCTGTATATAGGAAGCTTAACATTGGAGAGGTGCAACCTACCACCATCACCTTGCAACTTGCTGACAGATCGTTAGCCTATCCTAAAGGTATTGTTGAAGATATATTGGTTAAAGTTGACAAATTCATCTTCCCTACAGATTTTGTAGTACTGGACATGGTGGAAGACTTTGAGATTCCTATCATACTTGGGAGGCCATTCCTAGCAACTGGAAAGGCTATCATAGATGTCCAACAAGGGAAGTTGACTCTAAGGGTAAATGATGAGAATGTTGTATTTGATATTTACAAGTCCTTGAGTCATCATGATGAGAGTAGTCCATGCCATGCTATAGACATAATTGATCATACTATTTTTAAGCATGTAAAAGTAATGTTGGCTAGTGATCATCTAGAACAAAGCATAATGGATGTTGAGAATGAAGATACAATTTTTGATGAAATAGCCTTTTATGCTAGGTGGTTAGATAGTTTGCCAATATGTTCTAAAATGGATAGACCTATACCTTTGGCTCCCTTGCATGTGGTGAATGATATTGAGAACACTAAGTTTGAATTAAAGGTGTTACCTTCTCACTTAAAATATGCATTCTTAGATGATTTATCTTCTTTTCCTGTTATAATATCTTCTGACCTTAATCCTAGGGAAGAAGAAAAATTGTTGAGAGTATGAAGGGATCATAAGTCTGCAATTGGTTGGTCTATTGAGGACCTTAAAGGTATTAGTCCATCGGTCTGTATGCACAGAATCTTGATGGAAGATACCTTTAAACCATCGGTAGAGCACCAAAGGAGACTTAATCCCACCATGAAGGAGGTAGTTAAGAAAGAAGTGCTCAAGCTTTTGAATGCAGGAATCATATATGCCATATCTGACAGTCCATGGGTAAGTCCTGTTCAAGTGGTACCCAAGAAAGGTGGTATGATTGTGGTAAAAATGAAAAAGATGAAATGATAGCTACTAGAACTGTAACAGGATGGCATGTAAGCATTGATTATAGGAAGTTGAATAAGGCTACTAGGAAAGATCATTTTCCCCTTCCTTTTATAGATCAAATGCTTGATAGACTTGCAGGATATTCTCATTATTGCTTCCTAGATGGATACTCAGGTTATAATCAAATTGTTATTGCTCCTGAGGGTCAAGAAAAGACAAGATTTACATGTCCTTATGGGACATTTGCCTTTAAGAGAATGCCATTTGGTTTATGTAATGCCCCTGCCACTTTTCAACGTTGTATGATGTCTATTTTTCAGGGGCTCATTGAAGATATAATGGAGGTTTTTATGGATGATTTTTCTGTATTTGGGTCTTCATTTGATTCTGTCTTGCTAATCTAACTCGTGTTTTGCAGAGGTGTCAAGATGCTAACCTTGTTATAAACTGGGAGAAGTGTCACTTCATGGTGAAGGAAGGCATCTCCTGGGGCACAAAGTCTCTCAAAAGGGATTGGAGGTGGATAGGGCTAAAATAGCCGCCATTGAACAACTATCACCCTCCAACAATGTGAAAGGAATCAGAAGCTTCCTAGGGCATGCTGGGTTTTACAGGAGATTTATTAAAGATTTTCCTAAAATTGCTAAACCCTTGAGTAATTTGCTAGAAAAGGAAGCTAAGTTTATCTTTGATGATGCATGTCTATTAGCTTTTAATACTTTGAAGGAAAGACTAATTTCTGCACTTATTATTGTTGTACCAGAATGGAGTCAATCTTTTGAGATCATGTGTGATGCTAGGGACTATGCTTTAGGAGCTGTTTTAGGCCAACGTAAAGATAACATGTTTAGGGCAATTTACTATGCTAGTAGGACTCTTGATAATACTCAACAGAAATACACTACAACTGAAAAAGAACTACTAGCTGTTGTATTTGCCCGTGATAAATTTAGACCATATTTGCTTGGCTCTAAAATAGTGGTGCATACTGACCATGCTCCTTTAAAGTATTTGTTTGTTAAGAAAGATTCCAAACCTAGGCTAATGAGTTGGATATTATTATTATAGGAATTTGACTTAGAAATCAAAGACAGAAAAGGATGTGAAAATGTGGTTGTAAACCACTTGTCTAGAATTGAGAATGGGGATGCTACATCATGGCTCCCAATTGTTGAGATGTTCCCAGATGAACAACTGTATCAGGTAAAAGATAGTTTACCTTGGTTTGCTAACATAGTTAACTATCTTGCAGGAGAACATTTGCCACCTGACATGAACTCTCAACAAAAGAAGAGATTCCTGCACAATGTTAAGCTTTACCATTGGGAGGACCCACTTCTCTACAAGGTTTGCGCTGACAATATGATACGGAAGTGCGTGCCTCAAGAGGAAGTGGTAAGTATTCTAAATTCATGTCATGCCTCCCCCTATGGAGGTCACTTTGGACCCACTAGAACTGCATCCAAGGTACTTCAGTCATGATTTTATTGGCCATCCCTTTTCAAAGACTGTTATACTTTTGTTAAATCATGTGATGGGTGCCAACGTACTGGCAATATTTTTAGACAACATGAGCTTCTAATGAAACCTATCTTGGAAGTAGAGCTCTTTGACGTTTGGGGTATTAACTTTATGGGGCCTTTCCCTATTTCTTCTGATGGCTACCTATATATTCTAGTTGCAGTAGATTATGTATCTAAGTGGGTAGAAGCCATAGCCACTAGGACCAATAATGCTCGCACTGTGTTAAAATTCCTGCATAAAAACATCTTCACACGTTTTGGTACACCTAGAGCTATTATTAGTGATGAGGGTTCTCATTTTTGCAATAAATTGTTTGAATCCATGATGCAAAAATATAAAGTTAATCATAAAATGGCTACAGCTTATCATCCTCAAACTAATGGCCTTGCTGAGTTATCTAATAGGGAAATCAAGCGGGTTTTGGAAAAGACAGTTAAGACCAATATGAAGGATTGGGCCCTTAAGCTCAATGATGCACTGTGGGCCTACCGCACAGCGTTCGAAAATCCAATTGGTACTTCACCGTACAGGTTGGTGTTTGGAAAGGCTTGTCACTTACAGGTAGAGCTCGAGCATAAAGCTTATTGGGCCATCAAGAAGCTAAACATGGATTTTGAGAAGGCCGGTGAGAAACGCCTCTTAGAACTCAATGAGATGGAGGAGTTCCGTGCTTAAGCTTATGAGAATGCAAAACTCTACAAAGAACGCACAGCGAGATGGCATGACAAAAAGATCACCCCACGGACCTTCTTTCCTGGACAAAGAGTATTACTTTTCAACTCACGTTTACGCTTGTTTCTAGGAAAGCTTAGGACATGATGGTCGGGACCCTTTATCATTGTCAAGGTATCACCACACGAAGCTGTGGAATTGCAAAACAATGATGGAACAACCTTCAAAGTGAATGGTCAACGATTGAAGCACTACATCGGTGATGAAGAACGCCAATTTGAGAACCTGTCCTTCATTGCATGATCCATTGGTTTGGTCTAGCTAGAAGACGTTAAACCAAGCACTCATTGAGAGGCAACCCAACTTTATTGTTTTCTTTACTTTTCTTTTTATTTTATTTTCAATAAACCTTGCAGTCACTCATATGCTTTATCTCTCAGGAACTTGGTTCATCACACAAAGTACTCCTTACACCAAGCCTGTTTGGTGGCTTCCCGCTTGCTCCCAGGCTCGTTCTTTCTTTGTTAGATGCTCTTATGCATTGGGGACAATGCATGATTCTAAGTTTGGGGTGGGAGGTGTCTTTCGTACTTTTGTGTGTTTTCTTATCCTGCTATGCATGTTAGTGAAGGTTTTAATGATCATATGCATGTCAATTTTTGAAAAGAATTTGAAAATTTTGGAGCTTTCAAAGTTAATGGGAAAGTTGTTTAGGGTTGTGTGCCTTGATATTGATTGCCCATGATGAGATTTGAATTTGCTTGATAGATGACTTATTATGGAAATAGAATAGCACTATCTTGAGTTAAATTCATTTGAGTCCCTCTTAAAATCTCTCATATTCTTGAGCACGTAGCCGCTTTAAATTAGAATCTTTAACTGAAAAAAAAAAAAAGGATTAAGTTGGGTGTATTTGGCTATCACTCCGAAAGGCCCTACCGGTTAGAGAGTGGAAATGCATGATAGCTTGTAATCTTAGACTAAGGAAAAAGAAAAGAGTATACATGCCTTGAAAAAAGAAAAAGTGTACACAAAATGTATGAGCTTTATTTGTCTATCTTTTTAAATGTTAAACTTGTAATGAGTATGTATGGATAGGGGTAAAAAGAGCTGCCTTTGCTATGATCAGTAGGGACACCTGGGAATTGACTAGGTACGAGTCCCTACAGTGAATGTGTGAAAGCTAGTACCTCTAGGTAAAAGAATGCAAGTTTGGGCCCATGAAAAAAAATTAAAATAAAATAAATCAAATAAGATTGAAAGGCATCTTAGTGGAGATACTACTCACTTGAAATGTATGAAAGCTTGAAGATTGGTGCATGAGCTAGAGTAGGGGGAAAATTAAAGAAACTTCCTTAAGTCCTAATTTGAGTTCTAGTATTTTAAATTGAAGGAGGCTTGCACACATACACATGGGAGATAGCAAGATTTGGCCTTGAATGATTATAACAATATAGATTATGCTTGCATGTTTCTACTTAAGCTCTAAATACTATTCTCTGAGACATGAGTCAATTGCACACTTCTTCATCTAAACTCCCTATTATTTGATTTAAATCTTTGCTCGGGACTAGCAAATCTCTAAGTTTTGGGTGTTGATAAGCACTTAAAAAGTGCTTTCTATTCCCTCAAATTAAGGAAGTTTATATTAGATTTCACTTGTTTCCAAGTGGTTTTCAGGTTAAAATGAGGAAAATTAGAAGAAAAGACTAAAAGATCAAAACCGAGCAAGAATACCGCGAAAAAAGAGCTGAAAAACTCAAAATGGCACAAATTGGGGTACCGCCGCGGCGTTAAAACCCTAGAGCAAGTTTTCTGGACGCAGACCTAGCGCCTCAGCGCCAGTTTTCCTTAAATGAAAATTGTTATTTTTGGTAAGTTTTTGAGCGACCAAACTCTATAAATTTGGGGGTTTTCAGTAGCCCTAAGCATGAAATCAAATCAAGGAAGTTGCAGACCTAAAGAGGCACAAAAAGGAGAGAATTGAGTGAGAGTTCAAAGAGTGAGTTAGTTGCAAGGAAGAGGAAAAGAGTTCGAGATAGTCGTGGTGCCCTTCGAATTCCGACGTGAGAGCCAAGGAGATCGTGACGGTGCTACCTCAATCAAGAGCCTCTTTTCAGTAGAGTTTCCCTTTCTTTACACTCTTTCTTTGTTTATTTTGCTTAAACATGTTGCTTCAAGCTATGAGTGGCTAAACTCTTTAGTTTTAAGGTTTTGATGATTTGTTTATGAATTTATGTTGATCATGTAGACTTTCATGGTTTTGTTGGAATGATTATGCGTTTTCATTGTTATTGTGTTTAATTCTTGTGGATTGGCCATCTTCACATGTTAGGTTAGATGTATGATTGAGAGATTGTATGTTTAACTTAATATATAACAATAACTTGTTGTTAATCTATCATGAGAGTAGTTAGGTTGACAATAAAAGTTGCTAAAGACTATTTTTAATGCCATGTAATTTTGTATTGGTTTTAAGAGATTAATAATCAATCGAGTTGCATGAGAAAGGGTTGTTTTTTAGAGAAAATAATTTGGAATTAAGTTTCTAGACTTAAGCATATGAATGACAATAAAATCCATGAAATCTATAATATTGCATGATGAAATAAACAAGGATTCATTACCCTAGAACTCTCTTTGACTCTTATGTTTCTCACTTTAATACTTTCCTTATTTGATTTGTATTTTTCATAACTCATAATTTTCAATTTCAATCCTCAAATAAAATTGATTCAACTCTAGAATAGCTAAGTAACTTGAATCTTCACAATTGGATCTCCAATGGAACGATATTCGGAGTTAACCGTCTTATATTATAACTTGACCCGTACACTTGCGGTTAACACTAAAAGAATGCATTAGATACTAGCGACACTAGGATAAGCGAGACTAGCGTGATTTACCTGAGGGGCAATACCTAGCGAGACCCAGTGAGTTTTGTGAAATGGAAAGCTCCCTTGCGTTTCAGCGACACCCGTCTCGCTATCTCTATTTTATTTACTTAGCGATACCCGACTGCGATCTTCTTCTTTTCCTTTTGTTCTTACTCCTATCTATTAAAAGTCATATTTCCAGCCCAAACTAAGATTTCTTTCTTCTACAAACTTGTAAAGAATTGAATTTCTCGAATTACCTCAAAATTTCAAGGCTTGACTCCCCTTTGTTCTCCAGCTATTCCAAAATTATTCGGCGTTACTCCAGATTGCACTGCAATTCTAAAACCGTTGCTTTTACCTAAGATTTCACATATTTCACCTGCATTTCAGCTTTACCATCCTTCGCAAGAATTGTTAAGAATTATGTTAACTTACTGACCTTAAAATTTCAGCCTTAGGCTCGATCTCCTCGATTCGTTCTACTCCAAACATCAGACACTGTCCAGTTTGTGCGTCCACAAACAACATTCTGTTGCAGCTTAGATTTCAACCCCAAAACGAGTAGGCTTCTATCCAAAATCCGCAAGAACACCTTCTTCTACCTTCACTTGTAGTTCGTCTGAAAATGGAACCGACTTAAGCTCTCAAAAATGTCTAAAAATGATAAAATATTTAATTCACTTACATATATATATATACTGCCGACTTAACCCTCTTAGGCAGGCTGGCACGCAAGGTTCCCTTTCTTAATTCAACATAAGGCACTCAAATGCAGCCTACCACCAACACCCTCAGCAGATAACCACCCTCAACGCATGGTGCCCTCAACGCCTCCTACCTTCAATGCTTACAACTCAATCAATTATACACGTCTTCAACGCATGGGGACCTTAACGCATGGCAACCTTACCAACGCATGGTAGGTCAAAAACATTTCTTTCCCTGCCAATGATCAACTTCTCTTCCAACGCAAGTGACTGATTCAGCTCATAACTCTTTGTGATTTGACCTTCAACGCATGGCCACTCAAAAGAAAAATGTTCTCTTCTCTGCTTTCATCGACACATAGTCTTGGCCAATGCTTAGCTCTTCCACTGTTGGCTACTTTTCCTCTAGCAACGCATAGCCACCATTTCACTTGCCTTCTCCCAACACTTAGTATTATCAGCCAGTGCTTACAATTTACTACCCCCTTTTAAAGAATTTTGTAAGCACCTAATTTGTAAGCACGTTCAAAAGCTTTAAGCGAATTAGTATTAAATCACATATTGCAAATTAAAAAAAAAAAAAAAAGAAAGAAGGAAGAGGAAACCAAAAGGGAAAGAAGACCAAAAAAAAAAAAAGGGAATTAGAAAAAAGAAAAGAGAAGGAAAAAGAAAAAGGAAGAAGAGAAGATAAGGATGGAGAAGTCGGTTTTAGCTTTTATTGAAGGAAAACTTTTGCCGACTTATTTTCTCTTCCAAACTCATTTCTATGCTATCTTTTAGCTGCACGTCGTGGAGAGGTTGAAGAAGAGTTCTAGGGCAAATTCGTGCAAGGTTTTGGATGGTTTTATGGTAAAACTGAAGCTGAAACAAAAGCTTCATCTGTTGTCGCACAATTCGAACCAGGTTTGGTGTTTGGTGAATATCGAGCTGAAGAGATTGAATTTTGGGCTGAACTTTTAAGGTTAGTAAGTTAACTCAATTTTGGACAACTTTTATGAAGGATGCTTGAGTTGAAATGGAATAGAAACATGTGAACGTTTAGCTGGAAGTTACTGATACAAAATTTTTGTGCAAATCTGGAGTAGCGCGGAGAAAATTTGCAATATTTGACGAACCAGGACAAGTTAAGCCACGAAAATTTGAGGTAAGCTAGAAAACATGTTTCTCTACAGGTTTGTGGAAGGAAAGAAGTTCTAAATCTGGCTAGAAATATGACTTTGAACTGAAAGAATTGAGAACAAAAAGAAAAGGAGGAAACTCTGCTGTCGGGTGTCGTGAAGTAACGGATATCGCTGAGGAATTGGAGCGTGAGTAGCGACACGAATCTCGCTGGTCGTGCAAAGGAGGTTTTTGTCTCATAAATCTCGCTGACTCTCGCTCGGTGTTGCTCCTTAGGTAATCTCGCTAGTCTCGCTTATTCTGGTGTCGCTAATGCCGTGTACCTATTGTGTAATTTCATTAGTAATCTCGCTAGTAAGGTGAAATCTCGTTGGTAATCTCGCAAGTGACATAGAATCTCGCTTATTATGTTTATTTTAGAAAAGAAAGGGAGTCTCGGTGGTGAATCATGATTACAGTTTAAGTATGCACATTTAACGATCATGTAAAGGAAGTTTAAGGAAAGCGTAACGTGAGGAATGTGTTTTTACAGACCAAGAAGAGCTCAGAAAGGCATATAATTCGCTTAGGGCCTAAGGACAAGTTGTGAATGACACTTTTCTTACTTTGAAAATGAAATTTATTGAAAATATTTAGTTTGGTTTTTCTTATGAGATATGGCTTTGAGATGAATTGTTTTCTTGAAAAACATGATGTTTGATGATATTGTTCACAAGGCATGTTTTATTCGTTTTCTATAAGATGTTGAATGGCATGTTGTGAAATGTTGTTTATCATGAAATATCTGATTTTCTCGTAAAAGACTTTCATGTGAACTATTTACGTAAAATACTGGTTTCTAAAATGTTTTAGAGGAGGCTCAATGCTGAAGGACATGAGAAGGCATGTGAGTTTCCCCGGGACCCAGTGAGAAAGACTCGTAGAAGGTACTTGGGCAACCCGCGATATTCCTATGTGCACATAGAGGTTCTGACGTTGGGTGTGTTGAGTCTTGCTCCACCCCAACTAAGGATTGTTATCGACGTTGAGTGGGTTGAGTTTTACTCCGCCTCAACTAAGGATGTTTTCGACGTCGGGTGCGTTGAGTCTTGCTTCGCCCTGAATAAGGAAAAGTTTTGAGAACGAACTGATTTTCGTGTACGATCATTTTGGCATGAACATATGAGATTTATTTACGTTGTTGAAAATTATGATTTTTTACAGAAATGATTATTTGAATCACGTTTACGTATATGATGTTATTATGATTTATCATGCCTGTTTTCGAACAAAAGATGGTTTTACAAATTAGTCACTCACGGGCTTTTAGCTCACGCTTTCCATGTTTTCTTTTCCTCCCAGGTAGCAAGGACGTTCCTGGTGCATTGCCTACTCCAACTCGCCCTGCTTAAGCTTCGAGTTTCCAGAAAATTGTCCTGTTTTGTAAGTTGCTTGTATGTAAAACCTTATATAGGTGGCATATAGACCTAGTTGTACATTTACTGGGAGTTGAAACATGATTTTGTATAAGGACTTTATGGAAGAGTTGTATTTTGAATTATCGTTATGTATATAATTTCCTATAAGTTATGGTTTGAAAAGTATTAAGGAGCAATATGTATATTGTAAACAGTACAAGATCAGTGGGTAGAAGTGGATCGTATGCGTCCCAAGAGGGGTGATGTATGTTGTCTTCACATCTCTTCTCGGGTTGGGTAGAGTAGCCTAGGAGGGGGTGTGACAAACTTCATCCTCGAAATTCAAGTAAGTTCACTGTAAGATGAGATGGGGATATTTAATCTTCATTTGATCTTCACTTTCCCATGTCGCCTCTTCTACTTGATGATTCCTCCATAAAACTTTAACAAGCGGTATCGCTTTTGTTCTCAACATTTATTCTTTTCGGTCAAGGATT
This sequence comes from Citrullus colocynthis, assembly GCA_031780015.1. Lineage (NCBI taxonomy): Eukaryota > Viridiplantae > Streptophyta > Magnoliopsida > Cucurbitales > Cucurbitaceae > Citrullus > Citrullus colocynthis. The sequence goes on from QLSR01000030.1 coordinate 315,487, forward strand.
TGCACAGGTTCCTCTTCATAAGATAAATCTTCATTTATTTGAATAAGTTGAGCCTCCAAAACAAGTGTAGGATCTGGAATATACTGCCTCAGTAAAGAAACATGAAATACGTTATGTATTTTGGACAACTCCATAGGTAATGCTAATCGATAAGCTGAAGGTCCTATGCATTCCAAAATTTCATAAGGTCCAACGTATCTCGAACTCAATTTTCCCTTCTTTCCAAATCTCATAATTCCTTTCAAGGGAGATAACTTCAAGAAGACTTTATCACCAACTTCAAATTCTAAATCTCGTCGCCTTTTATCAGCGTAGCTTTTCTGCCGATCTTGTGCAGTCTTCAACCTTTCTCTAATGAATTTTACGTTTTCTGATGTAGTTTGGACTAATTCTGGCCCCATTAATTTTCGTTCTCCTACTTCACCACAACATATAGGAGTTCTACAGTGTCTGCCATACAATGCCTCATAAGGTGCCATTCAATACTAGAATGGTAACTATTATTATACACAAATTCCATCAAAGACAGATGAGTATCCCAGCTTCCTTTCAATTGCAGTACACAAGCACGTAACATATCCTCTAGAGTCTGAATCGTTCTTTCTGATTGTCCATCAGTTTGAGGATGAAAAGCTGTACTAAACTTAAGCTTAGTTCCCAATGCTTGTTGTAGACTTGGACAAAACTTAGATGTAAACCTCGGATCTCTATTAGAGAAAATAGACACGGGAGCTCCATATTGACTTACTATTCTGTCAACATACAGTTTGGCCAATTTATCTAAAGTAAAAGTCATTTTAACTGGTAGGAATCGTGCAGTTTTAGTAAATCTATCAACTATCACCCATATTCCATCATAACCATTTGGAGTTTTAGGAAGACCAAATAAGAAGACCATAATGATATGCTCCCACTTCCACTCGGGTACGGAAAGTGGTTTTAAAAGTCCACCAAGTCTTTGGTTTCTGGCTTAACTTGCTGACAAATTAAACATCTTGCCACACATTCTGCAATTTCTCATTTCCTTCCTAGCTACCAATAATATTCTCTCAAAGTCCTGTACATCTTTGTATTACTTGGATGCATCGCATATGAAGAACTATGAGCTTCCTCTAGGATAACATTTTTCAATGTCAAGTCATTAGGAACACACAATCTTCCTTGTTTCAATAAAGCTCCATCACTTCTTATATCAAAATTTGTTCTTTGCTTAAGATTCACCTCTTCCACTATCTTTTTGAGTACAGAGTCTTCCATTTGTTTATTAACAATCTCACCCATCAAAGTGGGTCTCACCTGGAATTGTGCAAACAAACCTCCTAACTTGTCTACCGATAAGGATGCATTTGAACTCTTTAACTCATTTGTCAATTCCGCACTAATAATATTCAATGAAGTCTTAGCTTGTCTCGACTTCCTACTCAACACATCAGCTACAACATTTGCTTTCCCTGGATGATAATTTATGGTACGATCATAATCCTTGATCAGCTCCAACCACCTTCTTTGTCTCATGTTGAGTTCTTTCTGATCAAAGATGTATTTCAAACTTTGGTGATCCGTATAGATATGACACTTCTCTCCAAACAAATAATGCCGCCACATCTTTAGTGCCAACACCACCGCTGCCAGTTCCAAGTCATGGGTAGGGTAATTAACTTCATGTGGCCTCAACTGCCTAGAGGCATAAGCTATAACTTTACCTTCTTGCATCAGTACGCAACCTAACCCCTGACTAGAGGCATCACAATACACCTCGAACTCCTTTCCTGTCTTTGGAAGTGCCAAAATAGGTGCAGTCACCAATCTCTTCTTTAACTCTCAGAAACTTTGTTCACATTCTTCATTCCATTCAAATTTAGTTCCTTTCTTAGTCAAATGAGTCAATGGTAATGCTATCTTAGGAAAACCCTTTACAAAATGCCGATAATAACCTGCAAGTCCTATAAAACTATGGACCTTCGATACTGTCCTTGGCTGTTCCCATCTGGTAATCGCCTTGGTCTTTTGAGGATCTACTCCAACTCCCGCAGCAGTAACAATATGATGCAAAAACATCACCCGTTCCAGCCAAAACTCGCATTTGCTGAACTTTGCATACAGTCTCTTTTGCTCTCAAAGCCTGCAATACAGTTCTAAGATGTTCTGCATGTCCTTCCCTGCTTCTAGAATACACTAGAATATCAACAATAAATACATTACAAACTGATCCAAGTAAGGATGGAAAATCTTATTCATCAAGTCCATAAACATCGCTGGGGGATTTGTCAGACCAAAAGGCATCACAAGGAATTCATAATTTCCATACCTCGTTCTAAAAGCCATTTTCGGTACATCTGTCTCCCTGACCTTCAATTGATGATATCCCGATCTTAGATCTATCTTTGAGAACACTGATGCCCCTTTAAGTTGATCCAACAAATCATCAATACGAGGCAAGGGATATTTGTTGTGTATAGTGACCTTATTTAACTGGCAATAATCAATGCACAGTCTCATAGTATTGTCCTTTTTCTTCATGAATAACACCGGTGCACCCCACGGAGACACACTTGGTCTAATGTACCCCTTATCTACTAGCTCTTGTATCTGCACCTTCATCTCCTTCAGTTCTGATGGTGCCATACAGTATGGTGCCTGCTATATGGGCGCTGTTCCAGGAACTAAATCAATAATAAACTCCACCTCTCTATTAGGTGCTAACCCTGGCAGCTCTTCAGGGAACACATCAAGGAATTCATTTACCACAGGAATATCCTCTGGTCTTAACTTACTGGCCTATGTATCAACTATGTAAGCAAGGAATGCTGAACAACCCTTGCTTAACAACTTTCTAGCTTTAACCGCAAATATCACACAGGTAGGAAGAAATTTCCTGTCCCCCTGAAAATAACTTCATTCCCTTCGAATCCTCTAAACACGACTTCCTTCTGGAAACAATCCACAGTGGCTCGATATTTGGATAAGAAATCCATTCCCAATATCACATCAAACTCCTGAATATCTAAGGGTATCAAGTTAGTTATCATAGTCACACCATCAATTTCAATAACACAATCTTTCTACACCTTACTAGCCACAAATACATCACCAACAGGGGTATAAAGAAACAGTTCCTCAGGCAAAGATTCTAATGTACTATTTATATTCACAGCAAACATTCTAGCAATAAAAGAATGAGTAACACCAGGGTCTATTAAAACATGGGCAGAAATATAACATATAGAAAGTGTACCGGTAATGTAACACCCTAACTTAGAATTCTTAAGATGGCTAGTAAGAAAAGAAGTAAGACTGGTTGAATGCATAATATTAGGAAAAGAATGGATATTCCACTAAGAGTGAGAATGAAGGATTAAAGGCATAGTTTGAGATGTACTTTTGGAGCATAGTTTGGTTAATGCATAGATGGTAAAGCGTTAATGTAAGCACCTAATTGGTAAGCAGGTTCAAAAGCTTTAGGCAAATTAGTATTAATAATCTCATATTGTAAAACTAAAAAAAAATAAAAAAAAGGGAAAGGAAAACTAAAAAATAGAAGAAGACAAAAAAAAAAAAAAAAAAAGAAAAAGGAAAAAAAAAAAAAAAAAAAAAGAAAAAAAAAAAAAAAAAAAAAAGAAAACAAAAAAAAAAAAAAAGAAAGAAAAAGGAAGTAGGAAAAAGAAAAGAGAAGAAAAAGAAAAAAAAAAAAAAAAAAAAAAAAAAAGAGAAAAAAAAAAGAAAAAAAAAAAAAAAAAAAAAAGAAAACAAAAAAAAAAAAAAAGAAAGAAAAAGGAAGTAGGAAAAAGAAAAGAGAAGAAAAAGAAAAAAAAAAAAAAAAAAAAAAAAAAAGAGAAAAAAAAAAGAAAAAAAAAAAAAAAAAAAAAAGAAAACAAAAAAAAAAAAAAAGAAAGAAAAAGGAAGTAGGAAAAAGAAAAGAGAAGAAAAAGAAAAAAAAAAAAAGAAAGAAAGAAGAAAAAGAGATGACAAGGATGAGAAGTCGGTTTTTAACCTTTCATTGGACATAAAATTTTGCCGACTTCATTCTACTCATTTCCAAACAAACTTCTATGCTATCTTTTAGCTGCACATTGTGGAGAGGTTGAAGAAGAGTTCTAGGGCAATTTCGTGCAAGGTTTTGGAAGATTTCATGGTAAAACTAAAGCTGAAACAGAAGCTTCATTTGCTGTTGCACAGATCGAACCAGGTCTGGTGTTTGGTGAATATCGAGCTGAAGAGATCGAATTTTGGGCTGAACTTTTAAGGTTAGTAAGTTAAGTCAATTTTGAACAACATTTATGAAGGATGCTTGAGTTGAAATGGATTAGAAACATATAAACTTTTAGCTGGAAGTTACTGATACGAAATTTCTATGCAATCTGGAGTAGCACGGAGAAAACTTGCAATATCTGATGAACCAGGACCAGTTAAGCCACGAAACTTTGAGGTAAGCTAGAAAACATGTTTCTCTACAAGTTTGTAGAAGGAAAGAAGTTCTAAATCTGGCTAGAAATATACTTTGAATTGACAGAAATGAGAACAAACAGTAAAGGAGGAAACTCTGCTGTCAGGTGTCGTTCGGAAGCAGGTAACGCTGAGAATTGGAGCGTGAGTAGCAAGACTAGTCTCGCTGGTCGTGTTAAGAAGGATTTTCTCTCACAAATCTCGCTAGCTCTCACTCAGTATCGCTCATCATGTAGTCTCGCTGGTATCGCTCATGCTGGTGTCGCTAGTGTCGTGACCTGTTGTGTAATTTCGTTAGTAAACTCGCTAGTAAGGTGAAATCTCATTGGTAATCTCGCTAGTGAAATAGAATCTCACTTATTATGTGTATTTTAGGAAAGAAAGGGAGTCTCAGTTGTGAATCATGATTAGAGTTTAAGTATGCACGTTTAATGATTATGTAAAGGAAGTTTAAGGAAAACATAACGTGAGGAATGTGTATTTACAGGCCAAGAAGAGCTCGGAAAGGCATATAATCCGCTCAAGGCCTAAGGACAAGTTGTGAGTGACACTTTTCTTTCTTTGAAAACGAATTTATTGAAAATGTTTAGTTTGGTTTTTCTTATGTGATATGACTTTGACATGAACTGTTTTCTTGAAAAGCATGATGTTTGATGATATTGTTTACAAGGCATGTTTTATACGTTTTCTATAAGACGTTGAATGACATGATTTGAAATGTTGTTAATCGTGATATATCTGATTTTCATGAAAGATTTTCATGTAAACTATTTACATATAAAACTGGTTTCTAAAATATTTTAGAGGAGGCTCAATGCTAAAGGACATGAGAAAGCATGTGAGTTTCCTCGGGACCTGGTACTGAAGGACTCGTAGAAGGTACTTGAGCAACCCGCCATATTCCTATGTGCACATAGAGGTTGTGACGTTGGGTGTGTTGAGTCTTGCTCCACCCCAACTAAGGATTGTTATCGACGTTAAGTGCGTTGAGTTTTACTCCGCCTCAACTAAGGATATTTTCGACGTCGGGTGCGTTGAGTCTTGCTCCGCCCTGACTAAGGGAAAGTTTTTTAGAACAAACTGTTTTTCGTATACTATGATTTTGGCATGAACATATGTGATTTGTTTACGTTGTTGAAATTATGATTTTACAGAAATGATTATTTGTATCACGTTTACGTTTATGGCGTTATTATGATTTTAACATGCCTGTTTTCGAACAAAAGATAGTTTTACAAAATTAGCCACTCACGGGGCTTTTAGCTCACGTTTTCCATGTTTTCTTTTCCTCCCAAGTAGCAAGGACATTTCCTGGTGCATTGCCTGCTTGATAACTTGTAGAAATATAAGTTATAATAGCCTTTTTCTTAGATAAATAGAGATTAAATAGGGAAGCATGCGGCAGTGTATGTGATTTTTACTAATAAATCTTCCTTTGTGTTATACTCTTGTATTTTTATGAAGATAAATGATGTTACCACTTTTTGAGCCGAAAACACATGTTTTAACGCAGGAATGCAAACGATGCTTTGATGACTTCTCAACGCAAGACTACCTGTTAGCAACCTACGCCGCGTTGACATCGGCCAAACTATTCATGGATGCATAGACGACCATTAATTCAAGGCGCTGAGAATCAAAGCAGAATCTTGAGAGATTGACGGATGATTGACGAACATGATTTGTGGCCAAAGTGGTGGATCTTAATTGACCCGAGAATGACGCAATCAGGCGAGATGGACGCATATTATCAATCTCACCGCCAATCAAGCAGATTTGCCATTAATTGCGAACATATCATCAATAAAAGGGCAGCTCCGCGAGATGAGAAAGGGTTGTTGATTCTCGGAAGAACTCCATAAGTGACAGCAGAGTCCTCTCAAGACTTCAACCGTAGATGAATAGCTCGAGAGAGAAGAGTCTTCCCTCCGCCGGACCATTTCACAGCATAGCCTCACGCTTCCATCCGGGCGACTCAAGACATTGACGCCTTTCCCTGCTTTCTTTCTTATTGTTCTATCTTGATTTTAGATTTGTGTCAAGACATTGAGCTCATCTAAAGTTGTATTTCGTTTCATCAATATAATTATCCTCCATGTCTACTCATTTCTCTAAACTTTCCGCTTTTTACTTTCAAACCATGAGTAACTAATCACTCTAGGTTCTAAGGTTGCGTTAGCATCTAACTAGGAACCACAGTGCAACTATTTTATCTTGTCAATTGTGAGCTTAATCTGATGCTTATGTCCATCTGACAAATCGATATAAGTAGTAATAATCAAACTGCTCAAGAGTGTAAGCGATTGTGGAACTCAATTGACAAGGGCCAAGTAGTATTGCCTGTCTATGGGGATAACCTTGGTTCTTAACACTCTCCTATGCGTATAACGCATAGCGGCTGACAACCGGGAGAAGAGTCGCAAGTATGAATAGAATACTACTGTGCGTTTCCGATGTTAGATGTTAATCAACCTGAACCCTTTCTTTATCCATTCACACACATCTTTAGCTGAACTTGCTGTGTCGCATGACTTTCCATCTTCCACATTTAGTCTAGTGTACATATTATCGCTTTCTTTAGATCAGAAACAAACACTCTCCCCATTATTTCTTGGTTACCACTGCAACGCATGTAATTCACATAAATATTGAATCAACATAATCCCTGTGTTCGACCTCGGACTCACCGAGAAAACCTACTTTTTGCTTATAGTTGGGTAAAGGATAGGGAAACTTGACAGATCACCAACGCATAGTAGTAAGACGCATAGCATGCTCAAAGCATGACATGTTGAACGCATAAAAACATCATTTAACACTTTGCGTTAGGACAATTTACACACATACAAAATCCAACATCATTACTCCAACTCGCCCTGCTTAAGCTTCGAGTTTCCAAAGGCAGTTTATTTTCTCGTTGTTGTACGTGTAAATAACTTAACACTGGTGCCATGTAGATTTAGTTGTTTATAAGTGGGTTATGAGAGAATATGTTATAAAAGTGTACTGTGTACAGGAATGGATTATTATGTTATGACCATGCGTTAATATGGCTGAATTCTATGAATGTATACGTATGGAAATGTTTGTGCAGGAAGTTATGTAAGATGAGGCAATGTGCGTCACAAGAGGGGTGATGTATATTGTCTTCACATCTCCTTTCAGGTTAAGTAGGTAATCAGAGAGGGGGTGTGACAGTTGAATTTTGAAAAGGAAACAAGAATTAAGAAAAGAGGAAACTCATGGCTCACACTTAGTCTTGGAAATTAACAAGTTATGGGATTAGTTTTGGAGGGTGTTAAGCTAGAAAGAAAAGAGAAACCAAAGAACCTTAGGGCATGAGCAGCATGCGTTGAAGGTTTATTATGCGTAGTAAGGATTTTGGTGTTGATAAAGAAGTTTATGCCCAAAGATAAGGACATTTAGTGTTTAAGGCAATTATGATCGAAGGGTTGCTATGCATTGAAGGTGGCTACCAGCTATGCATTGAGGAGCTCAATTCCATGGTAAATGGAAATATAACTAGCCTCGGAAACTCATTCCGTTTGGCATCTCAGAATGATCTTGGACAATATTTCTCTTAGAATGCCTTCTTAAACTCATTCCAGCCTATTTCTCCTATATCCTCTTTCCTGCTTTCTACAATTCTCCACCAATCTTCTGTCCCTTTTTGGAGCAAAAACACTAGCAATTCCACTTTTCTATCATCAGGGCATCTCATCACACGATAGCATTTCTCAAGTAAATTCAACCATGCTTCTGGCTCAGTAGGATCAACAGTGCCTTAAAAAATAGTAGCACCTAAAGCCTTCAATCTTTTTATACTGTATTTCTTTTCTGGATCTGATTCCTTTGATCCAATGCTTGCAACCAATCTTTCAGCGATTCTAGTAAATATCTGTTCCTCTACATTGACCCCAACTTCAAGAGTTCCGGCTGCTGGTTGCCTAACTCGCCTGCTTCGAGGTGGCATGTTTCCTATATGACAACACGATATTACTATTGACTAAAAATTACATGTTCCTACACTACAATGCATGATCCTATTCCCAAGACTCTTTCGCTCTAATACCAACTTGTCACACCCCTTCCCAGATTACCTACTAAACCTGAAAGGAGACATGAGGACAGCACATATCACCCCTCTTGTGACGTATACCATCCATTTTTACAAGGTGATCCTGTGAGTTCATAACATGCATATTGCTTTTTTTTGCATACAAAACCATAACATATAGAAAGTTATATATATCGATAATTCAAACTTTCAACTCATCCATAAGGTACTTATACAGAACCATATTTCAACTCCCAGAAAATGTACAACTAGGTCTACATGCCACCTATATAAGGTTATACATACATACAACTCTTCAAACAGGACAAATTTCTAGAAACTCGAAGCTTAAGCAGGGCGAGTTGGAGTAGGCAAAGCACCAGGAACGTCTTTGCTACCTGGAGGGAAAAGAAAACTTGAAAACATGAGTTAACAACCCAGTGAGTGACTAATTTTAACAAACTAATTTTAGTTCGAAAATTATCAGGAATTAAACTAATTCCGACAGCATGAGTAAAACATAGAATCATCTCATATTCATTGATTAAATCATGTTTAAATGCCTCTATCAATTCATACATGGTTTTTCAGCAATTCATAAAGAAATTAGTATGGTTACAATACTTCTCCTTAGTTGAGGCGGAGCAAAACTCAACACCCCAACGTTGAAAAGAAATAAGGCTTGATGCGGAGCAGAACTCAACGCACCAGCATATAACCTCTATGTGCACATAGGAACATGGCTGGTTGCCCAAGTACCTTCTCTATGTCCTTCAGTATTGGGTCCCGGGGAAACTCACGTGCCTTCTCATGTTGTTCAGCACTGAGTCTCCTCTAAAACATTTTCCTTTAAGGAAAGCAATACTTTGTACAAACAGTTCATATGCAAATCTTCCATGAGAAAACAGGGCAATTCTTAAATCAATAACATTTCATAAACATACTTTTCAATACCATTTAACAAAACATAAACTATGCTTTGTTAATTGATTGATCACAAAATCATAAATAAATTAGAAAACCAAACTAACATGTACAACGAAATCGTTGAAACAAGAAAAGTGTCACTCACAGCTCTTTCTAAGCCTTGAGTGGATTATACGTCTTCCCTATCTCCTCTTGACCTGAAATAAACATTTTTCCTTACATAACGCTTCTTTTTACTTGATCGTTTAGTTTGCATAGTTAAACTCAAATCATGATTCATCACTGAGCCTCCCCTTTTTCCAAAGTAAACGTAATAAGCAAGATTACCAACGAAAATCCCACATTTCCAAGGAGATTACTAGCGAAACTACCCAACAGGACAACGATACTAGCGACGCTAGGATAAGCAAGACTAGTGTGATTTACCTGAGGGGCGATACCTAGCGAGACCCAGCGAGTTTTGTGAGATGGAAAGCACCCTTGCGTTTCAGCGACACCCGTCTCGCTATCTCTATTTTATTTACTTAGCGATACCCGACCGCGATCTCCTTCTTTTCCTTTTGTTCTTACTCCTATCTGTTAAAAGTCATATTTCCAGCCCAAACTAAGATTTCTTTCTTCTACAAACTTGTAAAGAATTGAATTTCTCAAATTACCTCAAAATTTCAAGGCTTGACTCCCCTTTGTTCTCCAGCTATTCCAAAATTATTTCGCGTTGCTCCAGATTGCTCAGCAATTCTGAAACCGTTGCTTTTACCTAAGATTTCACATATTTAACCTGAATTTCAGCTTTACCATCCTTGGCAAGAATTTTTAAGAATTATATTAACTTACTGACCTTAAAATTTCAGCCTTAGACTCGATCTCCTCGATTCATTCTACTCCAAACATCAGACACTGTCCAGTTTGTGCGTCCATAAACAACGTTTTGTTCCAGCTTAGATTTCAACACCAAAATGAGTAGGCTTCTATCCAAAATCTGCAAGAATACCTTCTTCTACCTTCCCTTGTAGTTCGTCTGAAAAATGGAACCGACTTAAGCTCTCGAAAATGTCTAAAAATGATAAAATATTTAATTCACTTACCTATATATATATATACGGTCGACTTAATCCTCTTAGGCAGGCTGGCGCGCAGGGTTCCCTTTCTTAATTCAACATAAGGCACTCAAACGTAGCCTACCACCAACACCCTCAGCAGATAACTTGTCACACCCTCTCCCAGATTACCCCCTAAACCCAGGAGTAGGTGCAACCTATACATATATGCGTTATCTTGTATACTGAAGCATAATTGAAAACCCAATCAAATGTACAATCTTCTATACTGATGAGAACATTCTAAGGTAATCATAAGTTATACATAAGGTTCCTCAGCACTAGAATTTATCATACAGGTGTATTTATTCGGCATATGTTACAAAACCCCACACTCGTTATGCCACAGTACTCATATACAACAAAATATGTGCTTAGACTAGGTATTTACAACTATCCCAGAGTACTAAAGCCAAGTAAGCTCAGATGAGGATCTTCTATAGGCTAGGCGTCTCGGACACGCTCGCTACCTAAAATAAACAACAATAAACAAAAGGCGTGAGCTTAAGCTCAGTGAGTGACTAAATTATTAGATACAATTCAATTCTCGAATTTATGCTGACCATAAAACTACTATATAGCTTACTAATACAATTTACTGGGCCACTCGTGACATTTAACAAGGAACATAAACATTTATCTAATGAGTGGCGGAGCAAAGCTCAACGCTCTTAACCTCATACTTCGACTGCTAGTATTCATATATTCATACGCCTTCACATTTAGTCCCTCGGCGTTTCAACTCTCAAGTGCTTTTCATATTGTCCTTCAGCACTGAGCCATCATATACTTGTTTTTATATGCCTTCTCACGAGGTCCCTCAGCATTAGAAACTATCTCAGTCAATCTCACTAGTGCTTTCACTCATGGTCCCTCAGCACTATGTATCATATAACAAATCTAAAACCAAAGTGTTGTTGACAGATAAAATAAGTCCCCGGCAACGGCGCCAAAAAGTTGTTGCGACACAGATCTAAAGTCCAAAACTTATTGCTACATCTATCTATTATTATTAAGCTTCCTATGCTTTTAACGTACTATGCGTTGTACATGCTTAATGTTATGCGTTTATGATCTGTCAAGTTTTCCTATTCTTAACCCAAGTATAAGCAAAGAAATAGGTTTACTCGGTGAGTCCGAGGTCGAACACAGGGACTATGCTGATTCTATAATTAATTGGATTATTAAAGTTGGAGTGATAACCAAAAATATTTTAGAAGAATGCGTCTAACTGAAGAAAGCGATAACATGTATATTAGATTAAAATGTGGTAAATGGTAAGGTATGTAACACAGTAAAGTCAGCTAAATGAATTAAATAAATGGATAAAAATAGGGTTTGGGTTGGTTAACATCTAAAATCAGAAACGCATGGTGATAGTCTATTCATTCTTGTGACTCATCTCTCGGTTGTCAGCCGCTATGCATTATATGTCTATACTGCATAGGAGAGTGTTAAGTACCAAGGTTATTCCTATGTCTAGGTAACACTTCTTAGCCTTGTCAATTTAGTTCCACAATCACTTACCCTCTCAAGCAGTCTGATTATTACTACTTATATCGATTAGCTAGATGGACATAAGCATTGGATTAAGATTACAATTGACAAGATGCAGTAGTTACACTATGGTTCTTATTTAGATGCTAACGCAACCCGTGACCCTTGAAATGGATTCAAAGTAATAAGTGGAAAGTGTAGAGAAATGGATAGACATGGAAGCATTGTAGATTAATGAATGGAATACAGTTTTGGATAGCTCAATGTCTTGACACAAATCTAACATCAAAGCTAGAAAAAGAGATAGAAAGCAGGAAACGCGTCAATGTCTTGAGTCGCCGGAATGGAAGCGTGAGGTTCTGCTGTTAAGTGGTCAGACGGAGGGAAGACTCAACTCTCTCGAGCTATTCATCTCTGGTGGTTTCTTGGAGAGAACTCTATTGTCACTTAGGAATTCTTCCGAGAATCAACAACTTTTTGCTTGCAGGTCTGCCTTTTTATAGATGCTGCGTTAGTAATCAGTGGCAAATCTGCGTGATTGGAGAAAATTGATGTCGTACATCTATCTCACCTAATTGCGTAATTCTCGGTTTAATTTAGATCCATCACTTTAGCCATAAATCATGCATGTCAATCTTCCAACAATCTCTCAAGATTCTGATATGATTTTCTGCTGCCTTACGTTTCTGGTCGTTATGTGTCCATGGAGAATTTAGGTTCATGCGTTCACTCATGTCGACGCATCCATATGTTCTCACGCATCATCCTGCGTTGAGTGGATGTCAACGAGTCACAAGTTGCCAACACATAGTCCTGCGTCAAGAATCTACAAGTTGCTGCGTTCCTACGTTAAAACATGCGTTTTAGACTCAAAAAGCTATAAAATAATTATCTTCATCAATTTACAAGAATAGAACGCATAGGAAGATTTATTAATAGAATACAACATAAACTACTGCATGATTCTGTATTTAACTCTATTTTTCTAAGAGAAGGTTGTAATAACTTGTATTTCTACAAGTTATCACAAAGCTAGAAAAAGATAGAAAGCAGGAAGGCGTTTCAATGTCTTGAGTCGCCGGAATGGAAGCTTGAAGTTTTGCTGTGAAGTGGTCAAGCGGAAGGAAGACTCTTCTCTCTTGAGCTATTCGTCTCCAATTATCTTTTGGAGAGAACTCTGTTGTCACTTAGGAATTCTTCCAAGAATCAACAACATTTTTTCAACTTGCTGGTCTACCCTTTTATAGAGGCTACGCTTGTAATCAGTGGTAAATCTGCATGATTGGAGGCGCAATTGATGTCGTGCGTCTATCTTGCCTAATTGCATAATTCTCCATTCAATTTAGATCCACCACTTTAGCCACAGATCATGCATGTCAATCTTTCCGACAATCTCTCAAGATTCTGATTTTATTTTCCGCTGTCTTGCGTTTCTGGTCGTTATGCGTCCATGGAGAACTTTGGTTCATGCGTTCACTTATGTCGATGCATCCATATGTTACTAACGCATCATCCTGCGTTGAGCGGTTGTCAGTGCATCCATTGGTTGCTTGCGTTCCTACGTTAAAACATGTGTTTTAGTCTAAAAAAGCTATAAAATAATTATCTTCATCAATTTACAAGAGTAGAACGTATAGGAAGATTTATCAATAGAATTCAACACAAACTACCGCATGATTCTCTATTTAATCACTATTTTTCTAAAAGATTGCTCATATCTCTCAGCAAAAGGTACTATTCGATAATGTACTTGTATTTCTTCATGTTATCACCCTTCAATGCAGGTTGATGCGTTAGCAACCCATGGATGCATTGGCATAATTGAACGCATGAAACCAAGTTATCCATGGATGCATATCAACTAGAAACGTAAGACAACGGAGAATCAGATAAGAATCTTGAGAGATTGTTGGGAGATTGATATGCTTGATATGCGACAAGAGTGGTGGATCTAAATTAAACCAGAAATCACGCGATTAGGCGAGATGGACGCAAGGCAGAAATTTGGCGTCCAATCATGCAGACTTGCCAGCGATTGCAACGCAACATATAATAAAAAGGCAGACCTGAAGGTTAAAATGTTGTTGAACCTCTTGAAAGAATTCCTAAGTGACAGGAGAGTTCTCTCCAGATGACAACCGGAGACAAATAGCTCGAAAGAGAAGAGTCTTCCCTCCGCCTGACCACTTCGCCGCAGAATTCACGCTACCATCCCGGTGAGCTCAAGACATTGAGAAGCATTCCATGCTTTCTATCTTTTCTTACTTATGTTTTAGTTTGTTAATAAAACATTGTATTCTCTAAAACATTTATTCCATTCATCAATCTATACATCTTCCATGGCTATTCATTTCTTATCACTTTCAATTTGTTGTTTATCATCCATGAGTAACTAACTCTTTCAAGGGTCACGGGTTGCGTTATCATCTAAATAAGAATCGTAGAAGACTATTTCATCTTGTCAATTGTACTTTTAATCAAATGCTTATGTCTATCTAGCTAATCGATATAAGTAGTAATTATCAGACTGCTCGGGAGAGTAAGTGATTGTGAAACTCAATTGACACGGCTAAGAAGTGTTACCTAGACATAGGAATAACCTTGGAACTTAACACCCTCCTATGCGTTATAGACATATAACGCATAGCGGCTGACAACCGAGAGAAGAGTCGCTGGTATGACATAGATCTCACTATGCGTTTCTGACTTTAGATGATGACCAACCCCAGCCCTGCATTTACCATTCATATAACTCAATTAGCTTACTTTGTTGTGTCGCATACCTCTTCATCCAACCACTTTAGCTTAGGTTTACTGCTTTGTAGTTAGTTAAACGCATCACTTCTCACCACCTTCTTTAGACGCATGACTCAAATAATCCAACTAATTATAGAATCTGCATAGTCCCTGTGTTCGACCATGGATTCACCGAGAAATCTTCATTCTTTGCTTATACTTGGGTGAAGAATAGGAAAACTTGACAGATTATTAACGCATATTATTAAGCATGTTGAACACATAACAAGTTTAATAAAGATTCATAATAAGGAACTACAACACTCTTGGCCACCTCTCTCTCAACCATTCGCCTATTTTGCGTGCCATCTTCGAAAGTTAAAAGTAGGCTTACAAGAATCCTATTAGACATGGTTCGATCAATGATGACTTATGCTCAATTGCTTGATTCCTTTTGGGGACATACAGTGGAGACTGCAACTTATATTTTGAGCAATGTTCTCTCTAAAAGTGTTTTTGAAACACCTTATGAGTTATGGAGAGGACTAAAACTAGTTTACATCACTTCAGAATTTGGGGATGGCCGATGTGACAACCCAACTTTTAACAACCAGTGCGTGAAAAGTCCAAAGGAGAGGAATAAAAGACCATGTTAGACGCATGGTCAAGACTGAAGTAACGCATAGTAAAAGTGGACGTATAGGAAGTACTCAAGCACCTAAAGGGAAAGAAGTAAGACACATAGACTTCTATTATAAGATATTTCTAAGTGATGGAAAGTAGAAGGTGGTGAAGTAGGCATACGAACTAGGATATGTGTTGGACGCATGCTAATTTATCCAAAAGGAAATAGTAATATAAGGAAAGGTTTAAAAGAATAACCTTGGAAATAATCAAGGAATGACTAAGGATGGTAGAAGGTCATAGACGCAGGATGGAAGTGAATGCAACAGGACCAACGCATAAAGGAAGAGCATGAGAAGGATTTGTTGTCGTTGATGCTTAGCGGTATTGTGTAAACACTGGATTGTAATATGGCGACTATACGTTGAAGGTGATCACGAATGGTTATTGTGTGCTGAAGTAGTCGCCGCGTCGACGGGAGAAGAAACATATTTGGCTTACCATGCGTTGGTGAGGTGGTTATGCATTGAGGTCCCTGTGCATTGAGACAGTTATCTCTACGCGTCAAAGACGATAGTGTAGTTAGTTAAAAGTTAGACAAGTGAGTAAGGAAGCTCAAACCTTAGAGGAAACTCAAGGAACGCATGAGGGCACTGTATGGATTAAATGGCTGTCTATTTGAAAATATTGGACGAATAAGATAAGTTATAAAGGCCAGGTGGCTTCATATAAACTTTACACCTTAAAATAAGGATGTGTTCAAAAGACATGTTAAGTGTTTTCATGCAAGGTAACACTTGGACTAATGCATGGCTAGTCAGACATGCAGAGCGACATATGGCAATCAAGTGGCAAAAGAGGAGTAGGATGGCAAGATCTCTATAAATAGGACCCTGTCGGAAGAGTAACAACTAATGATTCTGAAGTACAAATCCTTGAGAGAAGAAGGAGAACGAAGACAGAAAGAAGGAACCCCTTGCGTTGTAAAAGGAGGTCTGCGGCCAAGAAAGAAGACATTCTTGACAACTTAGTCATCTGGTGTTAAAGAAGTTATCTTGCGTTGAAGAAGGGTCGACCTTGCGTTGGAAACGAATCCAACATTTAAGGAGAACGTGGTGTTTGAAAAGAGACGATGCGTTCAAGTTGACCTTGCGTTCAAGAGAAGTCGACGCATCCGAAAGAAATAAGAGAAGTTAGACTGCACTTTGCAGTAGTCACAAACCTTGCGTTGAGAGGCAGGGTTGTGTCTAGCCAAACTGATAGAGGAAGGTCAGTTTTGCGTTCCAGAGTTAGAACACTGCGACCAACTAAGCTACCGAGAGTGAAAGTAGCTAACTAGTGGACAAAAAGCTGAAGCCTTGCGTTAAGGAGCTCGGGAGACGGGAATTTGAAAGGAAAAGAGGAAATTTCTTAAAGAGATTTGTGAGTGACTCTTTCCTTTCTTCGAAAATGAATTTTATTGAAAATGTTGTTACATGATATGGTCTTGAGATGACTGTTTCTGTGAAAAGCATAATGTTTTAATATATTGTTCAAAAGGCATGTTTTACTTGATTGCTTTATGGTAACGAAAGACATGTTGCAAAATATATTTATCATGAAACATCCTGTTTTCTAAAAAAGTCTTTGATGAACTATTTACGTAAATTGATGGAGAAAATGTTTTAGAGGAGGCTCAATGTTAATAAGCATGTGAACTTCCTCGGGACCCAGTACTTGGGCAACCCGCCTATAAAAGTTTTAGAGGAGGCTCAATGCTAATAAGCATGTGAACTTCCCCGGGACCCAGTACTTGGGCAACCCACCTATAAAAGTTTTAGAGGAGGCTCAATGCTAATAAGCATGTGAACTTCCCCGGGACCCAGCACTTGGGCAACCCGCCTATAAATGTTTTAGAGGAGGATCAATGCTAATAAAGCATGTGAACTGCCTCGGGACCCAGTACATGGGCAACCCGCCATATTCCTATGTGCACATAGAGGTTGAGTTGGCTGGTGCGTCGAGTTTTGCTCCGCATCAAGCTAGGGATAATATCGACGTTGAGAGCGTTAAGTTTTTCTCCGCCTCAACTAAGGGAAAAGATTGAAATGCCAAACGGTTTTCTGAATTATTTATTTTGATAACGATTCTATATGTTTCAGAATGGATTCACGAGATTGACAAGGTTTTGTGGAAGAACTATTTTGCTTAATCCTTGTTTTATGGATATTGTTTTGACATGCCTCTGTTCGAACTAAAAATAGTTTTTTTTTTACAAAGCCAGTCACTCACGGAGCTTGTAGCTCACGTTTTCCTATTTTATTTTATTTTCCAGGTAGCAAGCGAGTTCGGGATGCTTTGCCTACACGGAAACCTCGTCTGGGCTGTTCTTGACGGAAATGGTTGGACAGTGAACCTTACAGAAGAGTCAAGGTTGCTGTCTTCACATCTCTTCTCGGGTTAAGAAAGGATAATCCGGGAGGGGGTGTGACAGCCGACACATGTGTTGGTGCAAAATCCTAAAAAAGTTGGAATGCCGTTTAAAATTATGCCTATTTGTACGTTATCCCAAAGAAATGAAAGGTGGATACTTCTTCTATCTAGAAGAAAACGAAGTATTTGTGTCGACACATGCTACTTTTTTGGAAGCAGACTACATGAAAGATTATCAACCTCACAGTAAACTAGTATTGCATGAAATTTCTAGAGAAACTACAGACAAATCAACAAAAGTTGTTGATAGAAACAACACATCAACAAGGTTTGTAGATGAAGTTGGTACTTCTAACCATTCACTTCCTTCTTAAGAGTGAGAGTGCATCGACGTGGTGGGAAGGTTCTTAAACTGCTCAAACGTTACTTGGGTTTAACAGAAACTTAGATCTTAATACCTGACGATGACATTGAGGTTCTATTTGTTAGGATTTGTCCCTAAAGCCTCATAATTGATTAGTTAATTAATTGAATTATTAATTATGTAATATTAATTTATCCATTAACGAAAAAATACAAGGTTATTACATGAAGCCTTGAACATGTATATAGTTCATGTCACACCCCCTCCCAAGTTTACTTGCATAACCTGAAAGGAGATGTGAGGACAATATACATCACCCCTCTTGTGACGCATACTATCCATTCCTTCACACACATTCTACAATGTTCACGATGTAATCCCCACATTCTAAGGCATTTTAAACATCACATATAGAAAAGTATATACAAGCCAAAAACAAATTTTCTCAACTCTTTTACATGTCCTTGCACAACCCACAGTTCAACCCCTGGTAATTGTACATACATATCTACATGCCAACTAATTAAGGTTTAACATACAAATAACACTTCAACAAGTCAGATTTTCTGGAGACTTGAAGCTTAAGCAGGGCGAATGGGAGTAGGCAAAGCACCAGAAACGTCCTTGCTACCTGGAGAGGAAAGAAAACATTGAAAAAATGAGCTAAAGGCCCAGTGAGTGACAATGTTAACAAACCATTTTAGTTCGAAAATCATCAGTAGTAAAACTGAGTTCAACATCAACATAAAACATGCAATCACTTTAAATACATTAGTTAAAACAAACTTAATTGCCCTTATCAATTCATACATGATTTTTAAACAAATCATAACGAAACAATTTAGATACAATATTTTTCCCTTAGTTGAAGTGGAGCAAAACTCAACACCCCAACGTCGAAAACATATAAGGCTATATGCGGAGCAAGACTCAACGCACCAGCATATAACCTCTATGTGCACATAGGAATATGGCGGGTTGCCCAAGTACCTTCTCATGTCCTTGAGTACTAGGTCCCGAGGAAACTCACATGCCTTATTAGCATTGAGCCTCCTCTAAAACATTTTATATGCGGGTTGCCCAAGTACTGGGTCCTGGGGAAACTCACATGCCTTACTAGCATTAAGCCTCCTCTAAAACATTTTCCTTTTTAGAAGCAACATTTCATTCAAACCGTTCGTATACAAATCGTTCATAAGAATACAGGGCAATTATTGTATCAATAACATTTCAATAACATGCTTTTCAATAGCTTTAAGAACATCACATATGCCTCATAAATCATTTAATCACAAATTCACATTTCATTGGAAAACCGAACTATCATGTTCAACAAAATCGTTTTAAAGTAAAAGAAGTGTCACTCACAATTCTTCCTAGGCCTTGAGTGGATTATACGCCTTCCCTATTTCCTCTTGGCTTGAAATAGATATTTTCCCTTGTTATACTTCTTTTCTATTCACAAGAACATAAACAACAACTTATCATATGCTCAGTCTTTATAGCACACCATGCGGTTAAGCTTTCATTAGTTTATTCTCAAGCCTTAACTCTAAAGTTATAACTACGAGTTGTCCCTTACCCTTCTGCTATACCTTGATTTCCAAGAACACTTTACGTGCAGCTCACTTGCTGTTATATCAACACTTGAGCCTTAGTTTCTCCTTAACAAAGCTGACTATTACAACTTTGATGTCTCTGCTTAATCCCTGCTAAAAACGCATTCTCAGCCCATATTAAGACTTCTTCCCTTCTACAAACTTGTAAAGAATTAAGTTCCACAGCTTACCTCAAAATTTCAAGGCTTAACTCTTTTTCGTTCTCAAGTTATGCCAAAATCACTCCGCGTTGCTCCGAATTGCATAACAGTTCTATAGT
The DNA here is from genome assembly GCA_031780015.1 of Citrullus colocynthis. Taxonomy (NCBI): domain Eukaryota; kingdom Viridiplantae; phylum Streptophyta; class Magnoliopsida; order Cucurbitales; family Cucurbitaceae; genus Citrullus; species Citrullus colocynthis. The sequence goes on from QLSR01000030.1 coordinate 335,522, forward strand.
TGCTGCTTTTTCCTAAAGATTCATGTGATTAACCTCAATTGCAGCTTAACCATCCTTCATAAGACTTGTTAGTAATTATGTTAACTTACTAACCTCAAAATTTCAGCCCTAAACTCGGCTTCCTTGAGTCGTTCTACTCCAAACATCAACCACTGTTCAGTCTGTGCGTCTGCAATCAGTCTCCTGTTCCAGTTTGGATTTCAGCACCAAAACGGGTAGAATTTCACCCAAAAACTATAAGAACACCTTCCTCTTCCTTCTCTGGTGATTTCTCTAAAAGATGGAACCGACTTAAGTTCTTGAAATGTTTGAAAATAATTAAACTCACCTATATATATACTGCCGACTTATCCCTCACAAGTACCGAGATGATAATGCCGACTTACCCCTCACCCATAGGCTGGCGTGGGTCTTCTCTTCGATGCAAGGCACTCATGTCTAGGTTCTCCTTCAGCGTCTTCAGCAACTTACCATTCTCAGCGCATGGTGTTGTCGGCGCCCCCTACCTCCGACGCATACAACATAGTCATTCACATCACTAGCTTCATCGCGTCAAGATCGTTCTGTCTGGGATGCAATGTGACTTCAGCGCATGGCTGTCTTTGACGCATGGTAACTTTGACGCATGGCTGTCTTCGAAGCATGGTGACTTCGACGCATGGTTCAGGCGTATTCTTTTTCCCGCTAATGACCACTCATCCTTCGATGCGACGACTACTTCATCTCACAACCCTTCGTGATTCAATCAATAACGCATGGTTTCTCAAATAATTCAATTTCCTGCTACTTTCACCAACGCATGGTCTTGGCTAACACTTAAACTAAAATTCTGCTCTACTTCTTGGCTATTCTTCTTCTAATAATGCATAACCTCAATCGCATTGCTCTCCCCAACATTTGGTATTACAAGTCAGTGCTTACAGTTCACATACAGGTGGATCATGTTCAAAGAATAACCTAAAGGTATCACACCCCTCCTCGAACCACTTCCCCTGCAGCATGAGATAGAGCGTGAGGACAGTAGACGTCGACTCCTATGCGATGCCTACCATCAAAATTCTACCTTTCCCAGATCTATCATAAGCAATTTATACAGATAGAAATAAACTGATTCATTAATCAGTTACATAATTTCTTATTACAGTTGTTTAACAAATTTTGTTTACAGAAAACATATATCTAGTTCCTTCTTGTAGACTACCGCCTATGGCTAAATATACATAATTTCTCCGTAGACCGTAACTCATATTATAATTTATTCTTATGCCTATAATAAAAAACACATGACACCTCGACAGACCTTGACTTTGCTCAGCAACGGGAACTCAATTGCTACTTGAAAAGAAAAACGTAAGAAAATAATGAACTTCTACGAAGCCCAGTGAGTGATCGAATAAACTAGGGTTCAAATAACCCTTCACACAGACAATATATGATTATCACGATAGCAAACGATAATAAGTGCAATTATAATTATATTGTCATACTCTACTTTTAAAACCTATGCGTTTAAGAGCTTATAAAGAAAAGAAGTAAGACAATAGAGGTGGTATTGGATCACAAGGTTGTGAAGTTCGCCGAGAAATAGTGCTAAAGTAGGAATGAGTATGCGTTGAACTTGAAGGAAAAGAGAGGTTTGTGCTTTAAGTATTGGGTAAGTATAAGCTGTAGATAAGTTTGGATTAGAAGGATTGGATTGGAAGATTGCGTTCAGTGATTTATGGATTTTGGAATTAAAGTAATTCTTGAAGTTAAGAAGTCTTCTAAGTAGAATAACCAGATTAGAAGAACGCAACTATGTTTGTAAGCTTGGAAGTATGATCTAAGGAAAAGAAAGAAAATCTCACCAAGTGATGGAAAGAGTTAGATTGAGTTGGACGCATATTTAGTAAGTAAGAGACCATGTTGGACGAATGATCAAGACTAAGGAAACGCATGATAAAGGTAACCATTGTGGAAAAGAAAATGGGTAAGTGTTGAAGTATATTAAAGAAACCCGAGAGCTCAGGGGAAAGAGGTGAACGCATAGGAAGTAACCCGAGAGCTCGAAGGGAAAGAAGTGAAATTTATAGGAGGTAACTAAGGAAGAAGATGTAAGCTTTGCTTAAGTAAGACGTATGAGCAAGAGGACTAAAGTTGAGTAGTGATGCGTTGGAAGGAAATCTAAGTCTCGGAAAGAAGGATAAAACGCATAAGGTGGAATCGGGAAAAGATGCTATTATAATTTAAGGTAAAAGCATGACTTCCATTTAGGAAGATTTTGTTGAAGAATTGGATAAGTTAGAAGGTTGAGAAGTAAGCCTAAAGGAAGGAGGCTGGAGATGGACATATGCTAGGATTTATCGTTGAGAAAATGGCTAAGCATAAGGAAGAGATTGGAAGCATAACCTTGGATTACAACACAAGAACGCATAGAGGGACAATCAAGGGATCCTTAAGGATGGAAGAAGGGTCATGGACGCATAACAAGTAGAGATAAACGCATGAAGTACAAATGCATGAAGGAAAGATCCTGAGATGATTTTAGTTAACAGAATAACAAGCATAGTCGAATATTTATTACTTAAGAGAAGGGCTTATAGCTAACTTATGGATAGAAGGAAAGAAGTAATGGACGCATGATAGTATGCGGTGAAGGCACAGACGCATGGTAATGTTCGGGGGAGAAACCTGGTCAAAGGTAGGAAGGCTAGGAGGAAGAAAGAGAATAAATAAGCTAAACCTCAAAAGGAGTAGTAGATGGACCCATATGGGCACTAAGTTGTATGCATAGTTCGTATCTTAGAGTAAGTCAAACGCATAAGATAAGTTTATAAAGGTTAGGTGGTTACATTTAGACTTAACACTTTATAAGGAGTAGGTGTCCGGTTGCATGTCGGATGTGACATGAAGGGTGACAGATGGCAAACAAGTGGCAAAAAGAGAAGAGAAGTTGGATTCGTCCCAAAACTATAAATAGGACCTTGAGGGAAAAGAAGCGGGGGGATGACCAAAAAGTCTGAGTTCTGGAGAGAAAGTAGAGAGAAGACAGAAAAGGGTAAATTCTTGCATTCGTGGTGAAGTCTGCAGCCAAGAGATGAGGTGTTCTTAACAACCTAGCTACCTTGCGTTCAACAAGTAGCTTTGTGTTCAAAGATAGACTCTGTGTTCAAGGTAAACCTTGCGTTCAAGGAGATCTGTGCTTCCCAGGGGTGAAGCCAGAAGAGTTGGTTGGAAGGATGCACATTGCGTTCAAGTAACCAACTTTGCGTTCAAGGGCAGGGTTGCATCCAACCGAGCTGACAGAAAGGAATATAAATTGTCTTGCGTTTCAGATTTCAGAATGCTGCGTCCAAGCAGCTTGGGAAAAGGAATTAGAACGAAGGAAAAGGAACTTCCCTTAAGCAAGTATTATGTGAGTAACACTAATGTTTTTCAAAACATGAATGCGTTTCAGTGATTAATATCACTAGTTTTCGAATATGAATAAGTATTCATGAGTTTTCAACATATAGAGCATGCGTTTATATTTAAAAAGCATTTGAGCATGCTAGTTGATAACTTGTAGAAATACAAGTTATTACAACCTTTTTCTTAGAAAAATAGATATTAAATAGAGAATCATGCGGCAGTTGATCTTAAATTCTATTGATAAATCTTCCTATGCATTCTACTCTTGTAAATTGATGAAGATAATTATTTTATAGCTTTTTGAGCCTAAAACACATGTTTTAACGCAGGAACGCGAGCAACCTGTAGATTCTTAACGCAGGACTATGCGTTGGCAACCTGTGACGCGTTGACATCCGTTCAACGCAGGATGATGCATTAGAACATATGGATGCGTCGACGCATGAACTTATTCTTCATGGACGCATAACGACCAGAAACGCAAGGCAGCAGAAAATTGGATCAGAATATTGAGAGATTGTCGGAAGATTGACATGCATGATCTGTGGCTAAAGTGGTGGATCTAAATTGAACCGAGAATTACGCAATTAGGCGAGATAGACGAACGACATCAATTTTCTCCAATCACGCAGATTTGCCACTGATTATGAACGCAACCTCTATAAAAGGGCAGATCTGCAAGTTCAAAAAGGGTTGTTGATTCTCGGAAGAATTTCTAAATGACAACAGAGTTCTCTCCAGAAGACAACTGGAGACGAATAGCTCGAGAGAGAAGAGTCTTCCCTCCGCCTGACCACTTCACAGCAGAACCTCACGCGTTCATTCTGGCGATTCAAGACATTGACACCTTTCCTGCTTTCTATCTCTTTTTCTAGCTTTGATTTTAGATTTGTGTCAAGACATTGAGCTGTCTAAAATTGTATTCCGTTCATTAATTTAAAATTCTTCCATGTTTATCCATTTCTCCACACTTTTCGCTTATTACTTTGAATCCATGAGTAGCTAATCTTTCAGGGGTCACGGTGTCACACCCCATCCCGGACTACCTTCCTGTAACCCGAGACGGAGCCTGAAGACAGCAGTCATCGACTTACTGGTCAACTTCTATTGTCAAACTTCCTTTATATCCATTAAACTACACTTCCTAGGACGGTGATACCATTTACTCTTGACAAACCTTGACTTCGACCGGCAACGGGAACTGTCATGCTACCTGAAAAATGGAAAACATATGAAAGGATGAGCTAACAGCTCAGCGAGTAACAGTTTTTGTAAAACTATCTTTACTTCGGAAACAGGCATGTTACAATTACCATATACCATAATCAAGAAACATGGACTTAAATCATCATTACCGCAAAACATATTTTTTGGATTATTTAGTCAAATTGCACATGTTCCACAATCTACGTAAAACATAGTTCAAACATCATTGCTGTAAAATTATACTTTCCATCAACTTAATCAAATCACATAAATTCATTCTTAAATAGTTGTACATGAAATTAGTTCATTCTTAAAAATTTCCCTTAGTTGAGGTGGAGCAGTGCTCTACGCTTCTCAACGTCGATTATCCTTAGCTTTGTGGATTAATCTCAACACATCAGCGTCGTATATTCCTTTATGTGCACATAGACATATTATAATCAGGGCCGCCCGCAATGCCTTCTCCAAGTCCTTGAGCATTGGGGTCCCATTTCGTATCCAGGTTACCCATCTGCCTTCTACGAGTCCCTCAGTATTGGATACCTTTTCTATATCCCGGCTACCCCTTGGCCTTCTACAAGTCCCTGAGCCTTGGGTGCCCTTTTCTAAGTTTTATAAATACACCAATTACGTTTTGGAAGCATCATATAATCTAAAAACAGCATGCTTCAAGAAAACTCAAGTTCACAGCTTTAATATCAACATCATGCTTTTCTGTAAAATCATGAAATCACATATTATCAATCAGCATGCAGTTTATAAACGTATAGCAAATAACCAGCATACTCAAATATTTTTCAAATAAAACACATGAACTTACTCATCGAAAACTCATGAAATCATATTTTGAAGAAGAACGTTATTGTTACTCACCTTATACTTGCTCAAGAATAGTTCCTCCCTTTTTCACTATTTCCTTTTTCCTGAGCTTATTGAACGCATCGTTCTATCCCTGGAACGCAAGGCTTTATATTCCTCTGGCAGCTCGGTTGGTCGTAACCCTGCCCTTGGACGCAAGGTTGATAGCTAACGCTAGGTGCATCCCAACTCTTCCTTACTTCTCTTTTTGGATGCGTCAACCGTGCAAGGTCCAACTTGGATGCATCGTTCACCTTGAAACTTCAACGCAAGGCTGACCCTTTTAGACGCGAGACAACTTCTTTAATACAAGATATAGCTAAGTTGTCAAGAATATTTTCTTCCTTAGCCGCAGACTTCTATTACGGACACAAGGATTCCTCCTTTCTGCCTTCTCTCTCCCCTTTCTCTCAAGAATTCTTACTTCGGCATCATCAGTCGCTTCTTTTCTCTCAAGGTCCTATTTATAGTTTTGGAATAAAGGGCTTGTCATACTACTTCTCCTCTCTTTCTGCCACTTGTTTCTACATGTCACGCTGCAAACTTAACCAACCATGTATTTATCCATGTAAGCACCTAATTGGTAAGCACGTTCAAAAGCTTTAAGCGAATTAGTATTAATAATTTCATATTGTAAAAAAAAAAAAAAAAAAAAA
>QLSR01000030.1:342141-360508 GCA_031780015.1 Citrullus colocynthis
AAAAAAAAGAGGAAAAACCAAAAAGGGGAAGAAGACAAAAGAAAGAAAGAAAGAGAAGAAAAGGAAAAAGAAAAAAAAAAGAAGAAGAAAGGATAAGGTTCGATGCGTCGATTATAATTTTCTTTGGACAGAAATTTTGCCGACTTCATTTTACTCATTTCCAAACTCCATTTTATGCCATTTTTCAGCTGCACGTCGTGGAGAGGTTGAAGAAGAGTTCTAAGGCAATTTCGTGCAAGGTTTTGGAAGATTTCATGGTAAAACTGAAGCTGAAATAGAAGCTTCATCTGCTGTTGCGCAGCTCGAACCAGATCTGGTGTTTGGTGAATATCGAGCTGAAGAGATTGAATTTTGGGCTAAAATTTTAAGGTTAGTAAGTTAACTCAATTTGGAACAACTTTTATGAAGGATGCGTGAGTTGAAATGGATTAGAAACATGTAAACGTTTGGCTGGAATTTACTGATACGAAATTTCTGTGCAATCTGGAGCAGTGCGGAGAAAACTTGCCATATCTGACGAACCAGGACGAGTTAAGCCATGAAAGTTTGAGGTAAGCTAGAAAACATGTTTATCTACAAGTTTGTAGAAGGAAAGAAGTTCTAAATCTTGCTAGAAATATAACTTTGAATTGATAGAAGTGAGAACAAACAGGAAAGGAGGAAACTCTACTGTCGGGTGCCGTTGGGAAGCAGGTAACGCTGAGAATTGGAGCTGGAGTAGCGACACCGGTGTCACTGGTCGTGTAAAGGAGAATTTTATCTCACAAATATCGCTGGCTCTCGCTCAGTATCGCTCATCAAGTAGTGTAGCTGGTCTAGCTCATGCTGGTATTGCTAGTGCCGTGACCTGTTCTGTAATTTCATTAGTAATCTCGCTAGTGACATAGAATCACGCTTATTATGTGTATTTTAGGAAAGAAAGGGAGTCTCGGTGGTGAATCATGATTAGAGTTTAAGTATGCACGTTTAATGATCATGTAAAGGAAGTTTAAGGAAAACGTAACGTGAGGAATGTGTATTTACAAGCCAAGAAGAGCTCGGAAAGGCATATAATCCGCTTAGGGCCTAAGGACAAGTTGTGAGTGGCACTTTCCTTTCTTTGAAAACGAATTTATTGAAAATGTTTAGTTTGGTTTTTCTTATGAAATATGGCTTGAGATGAACTGTTTTGTTGAAAAGCATGATGTTTGATGATATTGTTCATAAGGCACGTTTTATACGTTTTCTATAAGATGTTGAATGGCATGTTGTGAAATGTTGTTTATCGTGATATACCTGATTTTCATGAAAGGTTTTCATCTAAACTATTTACGTATAATATCGATTCCTAAAATGTTTTAGAGGAGGCTTAATGCTGAAGGACATGAGAAGGCATGTGAGTTTCCCCGAGACCCAGTACTGAAGGACTCGTAGAAGGTACTTGGGCAACCCGCCATAGTCCAATGTGCACATAGAGGTTATATGCTGGTGCATTGAGTTTTGCTCCGCATCGAGCCTTATTTGTTTTCGACGTCAGGTCTGTTGAGTCTTGCTCCGCCCTGACTAAGGGAAAGTTTTGATAACGAACTGTTTTTCGTATAAGATCATTTTGGCATGAACATATGTGATTTGTTTATGTTGTTGAAATTATGATTTTACAGAAATGATTATTTGTATCACATTTACATTTATGGCGCTATTATGATTTTAACATGCCTGTTCTCGAACAAAAGATAGTTTTACAAAATTAGTCACTCATAGGGCTTTTAGCTCACGTTTTCGATGTTTTCTTTTCCTCCCAGGTAGCAAGGACGTTCCTGGTGCATTGCCTACTCCAACTCCCTCTGCTTAAACTTCGAGTTTCCAAAGACAGTTAAATTTCTCGTTGTTGTACGTGTAAATAACTTAAAACTGGTGGCATGTAGATTTAGTTGTTTATAAGTGGGTTATGAAAGAATATGTTATAAAAGTGTATTGTGTATAGGAAGGATTACTATATTATGATCGTGCGTTAATATGGCTCAATTCTATGAATGTATACGTATGGTAATGTTTGTGCAGAAAGTTATGTAAGATGGGGTAATATGCGTCACAAGAGGGGTGATGTATATTGTCTTCACATTTCCTTTCAGGTTAAGTAGGTAATCAGGGAGGGGATGTGACAATCCAAGTGTCACCTTGCATGCAATACTTAACATGCCTTCTAACACCTCCCGCTTTATAAGGTGTCAAGTTTATATGAAGCCACCTAGCCATTATAAGCTTATCTTATACGCCCAACATATCCTAATATACAAACAATTCATTCAATCATACTGCCCCTGGCGTCCACTGAATTGCCTTTAAGGTTTTAACTTCATTACTTACTTTCTCTACTCTTCGCCATAATACCTAAAACCCTTTTCTCCACCTCTTACTACTTGGTGTCAATGTCCCAAACGCACACTACAACCCTACCGCATCATACCATGCGTCCAACTTTCTTCCCTTTAAGCTCTTGAGTTACAACCTATTTGCATTTACCTGAAATCAAAGTTATATTTTCATTTACCATAGAATTGAGCTCCTCAACTCATAGCCTTAATGACCCTTGGTTACCTTAAACACTAAATGTCCTTGTCTTTGAGCATAGACTCCTTTATCAACACCAAAATCCTTACTAAGTCATAATAAACCTTCAACGCATGCTGCTCACGCCCTAAGGTTCTTTAGCTTATCTTTTCTTTCTAGCTTAACACCCTCTAAAACCAATCCCATAACTTGTTAATTTCCAAGACTAAGTGTGAGCCATGCGTTTCCTCTTTTTCCTAATTCTCGTTTTCCTTTTCAAAATTCAATATCAAATTTTCCTCCAATTTAAAGTACCACGCTTTAACGCTTTACCATCTATGTATTAACCGGACTATGCTAAAAAATACATCTAAATTTTTAACTAATCCCCAAACTATGCCTTCAATCCTTCATTCTCACTATTAGTGGAATATCCATTCTTTTCCTAATATTATGCGTTCAACTAGTCTTACTTCTTTTCTTACTTCTCTTACTAGCCATCTTAAGAATTCTGAGTTAGGGTCTTATACACGGGTTGCGTTAGCATCTAAATAAGAACCATAGTATAACTATTGCATCTTGTTAATTGTAATCTTAATTTGATGCTTATGTCCATCTAGCTAATCGATATAAGTAGTAATAATCAGATTGCTCGAGAGGGTAAATGATTGTGGAACTCAATTAACAAGGCCAAGAAGTGTAACCTGTCTATAGGAATAACCTTGGTACTTAACACTCTCCTATGCGGTATAGACATATAACGCATAGCGGCTGACAGCCAGAAGAAGAGTTGCAAGTATGAATAGAATATCACCATGCGTTTCTGATTTTAGATGTTAACCAACCCGAACCCTGTTTTTATCCATTCATTTATTCCATTTAGCTGACTTTGCTATGTCGCGTACCTTACTATTTGCCCCATTTTAATCTAGTGTACATGTTATCGCTTTCTTTAGTTAGACGCATCCTTCTCAACTATTTTTGGTTACCACTCCAACTCTAATAATCCAACGGATTATAGAATCATCATAGTCCCTGTGTTCGACCTTGGACACACCAAGTATACCTATTTCTTTGCTTATACTTGGGTTAAGAATAGGAAAACTTGACAGATCATAAATGCATAACATTAAGCATGTTCAACGCATAGTACGTTAAACGCATATGAAGCTTAATAATAATAGAGAAACGCAGCAGCAAATTTTTACATTTCAGATCTGCACAACAACACTGGTTGTTTGAAATGAGTTTAATGAAAAGTATGTAGTTGATATTACATGATTTTTGTGGTTTCATTGAGAAGCATGCAGTTGATATTATATGATTTTATGAAAGATTTGGAAATGAGCTTATTGAAAAGCATGTTGTTTGATATTAAAGATTTGGAATTGAGTTTATTGAAAAGCATGTTGTTTGATATTAAAGATTTGGAATTGAGTTTATTGAAAAGCATGCGGTTTGATATTAAAGATTTGGAATTGAGTTTATTGGAAACATTTAACTTATGAAATTATTATATGATGCTTTCAAAACACGTTGAGTATTTTATGAAATCTTAGAAATGGGACCTCAATGCTCAAGGACTTGGAGAAGGCATATGGGCAGCCTGGGATATAAAAAGGTACCCAATGCTGAGGGATTTGAAGAAGGCAAATGGGTAACCTGGATATAGTAATGGGACCCCAATGTTCAAGGACTTGAAGAAGGCATATGGGCAACCCAAATTATGATACCTAAGTGCAGATAGAGGAATATACGACGCTGATGTGTTGAGATTACTCCACACAGCTAAGGATAATCGACGTTGAGTAGCATAGAGCACCGCTCACCCTCAACTAAGGAAAATGATATGAAATGTTTTCGACGTTGAATAGCTAGAGCTTGGCTCCGCCTCAACTAAGGAAAAAGATATGAAATGTTTTCGATGTAGAGTAGCATAGAGCACCGCTCTGCCTCAACTAAGGGGAATACTTTGAAATGAATGGAATTTTTTAGTATTTCTCTCTGAAATAAGCATTCATGATTAAACAACAGAAATTGAGCATGTTTTAATATGATTTGAATTGATATTTTATATGCATTGTTGATAATGTTTTATAGTTAAAGTAAAATATTTTCAAAAATTGTTACTCACTGGGCTGTTAGCTCATCCTTTCATATGTTTTCGATTTTTTAGGTAGCATGACAGTTCCCGTTACCGGTCGAAATCGAGGTTTGTCAAGAGTTAATGGTATCATCGTCTTAGGAAGTATAGTTAAATGGGAAATAAAGGAAGTTCGATAGTAGGAGTCGACCAGAAAAGTCGATGACTGCTATCTTCACGCTCCGTCTCGGGCTACAGGAGGGTAGTTCGGGATGGGGTGTGACATATATCGTGTTTATGCTTGTTGTCTTCCTAAGAGTGCAATACATGCGTTATTAATTAATCAAGTTTTCCTAGTTTTCACCCAAGTATAAGTGAAAATAAGGTTTTCCTGGTGAGTCCAAGATCGAACACAGGAACTATTCAGATTCTAGACTTCGTTTGACTATTTAAATTATATGTGTAACCAAAATGCAATGAGAAATGTGATGCGTCTATGTAAAAAGAATGCAATAAATACTAAACTAGATTAGTGGGATGGATAGGTATGTGTCACAGCAGAAATCAGCAGATGAATGAATATGAATGGTAAAAAGTAGAGCTAGGGTCAGTTAGCATCTAATTTAAAAACTGCAGGGTAAAGTTATTTCATATTATCAACTCTAAACTGCACCTCTCGGCTGACAGACAATATGCTTATATCTCTATAACGCAATAAGAGAGTATCAGATCCTAAGATTATTTCTATGTTTAGAAACACTTCTTAGCCTTACCAAATGAGTTCCACAATCACTTACTTTCTCAAGCAGTTGATTATTACTACTTATCTTGATAGCTAGGTGGAAATAAGCATTAGATTCAAATACATTTAGTGAGATGAAATAACTTAAACCGTGATTCTTATAAATGATAACCAACCCCTAACCTTTAAGAAAGTTAGTTGCTCATGAATGATGAAAAACAAGCAGAATTAGATAAGAAGTTGATAGCCATGAAAGTTGTATAGATTGATGAACTGGAACAAACGTTCCGAAGTTACAATGTCTTGTTAACTACTAAAGCATAAGTAAGCAAGAAAGTGATAGGAAGCATGGAATAAATGGTGTCTACTCAATCTCTTGAGTTCGCCAAGATGGTTGAATGATATTTTTCCTATGAGGTGGTTGATCAGAAGGAAGACTCTTCTTTATTGAGGCATTCGTCTCTAGTTGTCATCTAGAAAGCACTCTTTTGTCACTCAAGAATTTTTCGAGAGATTCAACAACCTTCTCATCCTTCCGGTCTGCCCTTTTATAGATGTGCGTTGCAACATTGACAAATCTGCATGATTAGAGGTTGAATTATTGCTTCGCGTCCTTCTCACGTAATAGCGTGATTTTTTATTCAACTAGTAACCGCCATTTATGCCACGATCAAGCACACAACAATTCCTCGGCAATCTCACAGGATCTTCATCTAATTTTCCGCGGCCTTGCATTTTTCAAAGTCATCGTGCTAATATGCGCTTGCATTTCTGCATCAGAGCAGGCGTTTTAGGTCCAAAAAGCTTCAAAGCATTTATCTTCATCAAAAAGAGAAAAATGCAAAGGAAGATTTATCAATGGAATTAAGAACAAACTACCGCATGATTTTCTACTTAAACTCTATTTTTCTAAAAGAAAGACAATAATAACTTGTATTTCTACAAACACTCTCAAATTTAGAAAAATGCTTGTCCTCAAGCATATCTTTTGGCTAAAAAGACTTCAATCAATCCTACAATTTTATTAACGCATTGACTAGCCTTTCAGTATGCTACACTCAATTAACTACCCATTAGTTACATTACTTTCCTTTCTCTAAATTCTTTTCTTTAAAATGGATCTAATTTGATTGTGGCAAGCTTTCTTTTCAATCGTTTTCACTTGTTCTTCACAAAATATTTGTTTCTTCTTGTAACCGTGAGACCGAAAGATGAATATATGGAGTTCTTTTTCATTTTTTTATTATTTATTCATTAGGTAGCACTACATCGAGTAGGGTTACCCACCTTCATTCTGACATGCCAATTATGGGGTGCATGAAGGCAGCCAACTACGAGTAGGTATCGTTCTCAACTAAACTCTTAACAAGATAAGTGTCTTAATCTTGCTAGCGGAGTCTGTGTTTCACTTCTTTTTTTTTTTTAATATAAAATGAAATAAGTTTCTTATATTTTAATCTTTAACAGTTCAAACCTCTCCCACCCCCAAATTTTGAAAGTAGCAAGGTCCTCATTGCTAAGATTGTAAACATAACCTATGTTGAAAAATTCCGTACAAGAGGTTTGAAGTGAAAGCTTGTACACATGAAAAGAAGGTTAGCATTTGTAGTGAATAGCATGGAAAGCTAGGAAAAACAATCTAACTTAGGGCATGAAAAGAGTTTAAGCATTGTTATCATCATAGTGACTAACTTGTCAACATGCAAGGTAAAAGTTCAAAGTTATGAAAGTAAATCAAACATAAGCTATAAGTAAGGAAAAAACGCAAAGAGTAAAATAGATTGCAAGGTGGAAGGATTTGCTGTCACACCCCCTCCCAGATTCCCTTCCGAACCTAGAAGTGAGTGCGAACCTATATACACCTGTTCCCACATAACTTATAACATTAATCAACACCATATCAATTATACCTAGCTATATGCCAGCGAAACACCATAAGTTAAACATAACCGCTCAAGCCAGATGCTTAAGTCATAAATCATCATAACAAGTATTCATTATATACACCACAAAAACCAACTTTCACTATACTCCAAGGAACATGCATGACAAAAACATGTACATAAACTATGTATTTACAACTATCCCAGAGAACTAATCCGAAGCAGGCCCAGACGAGAATCTTTAGTAGGCTAGGCGTCCCGGACATGCTCGTTACCTGAAACAATAAAACAGACAAGCAAGAAAGCGTGAGCCTAATGCTCAGTGAATGACTAAATTAAACTAATTACTAATAAACTTCCTTGAATTAACATGAATCATCATAAGACTACCACACACATATATATATTAATTCCTAGTCAACAACACCACAAGGGCATAAGTGATACAATTATCCTTTTCTAGCTGAGGCGGAGCAAAGCTCAACGCGCTCATCCTCGTGTATCAATACTCATCATTCACATATTCAAATGCCTTCACACGGGTCCCTCGGCAAAAATGCCTTCACATATCGTCCCTCGGCATTTCAAACCCTCAAGTACCTTCTCATATTGTCCCTCTGCACTGAGTTTCACTATATTGGAGTTCCTATATGCCTTCTCACGTGGTCCCTCAGCACTGGGTTCCATATCAATCCACTGCTCAAGTGCCTTCACTCGTGGTCCCTCAGCACTGAGTATCATATATCGTATTCCCCATAGGCCTTCACACGTGGTTCCTCGGCCGTGGGTTGCATTTAGATAGTACGTATAACATTCTTTAAACTTCATAGTACAACACAAGATATTCAATGAATACACCATACGTATGTTGCACAACATAATATTCAAAAGGAGATATACGTATATAGGATTTCATATGACATGATAGTTTCCACCTCACATTGCTAAAAGTAATCATTGTATGAAATAGAAAGTCACTCACGACTTGTCCTAGGCCCTGAACTGATTATATGCCTTTTCGAACTCTTCTTAGCCTGTAAAAACACATTTCTCACGTTAAGCTTTCCTTGAACTTCCTTTCCATAATCATTAAATGTGCATAATTAAACTCTAATCATATTTCGTCACCGAGACTCTCCTTTTTCCCAAAGTAATCATAATAAGCGAGATTCTGTGTCGCTAGCGAGATTACCAGCGAAATCACACAACAAAACACGACACTAGCGACACGAGGATGAGTGAGACTAGCGAGATTACTTGAGGAGTGAGACCTAGCGAGAGCCAGCGAGATTTGTGAGACGAAAAACTCCTCTACGCCACCAGTGAGATTTGTCTCGCTACTCACTCTCCAATTCCCAGAGACACCAGCTTCCTAATGACACCCGACAATAGAGTTTTCCTCCTTTCCTTTTGTTATTACTTCTATCTGTTAAAAGTCATATTTCCATCCAGATTTAGAACTTCTTCCCTTCTACAAACTTTAGAGAAATAAGTCCTTTATCTTACCTCAAGGTCTCAAAATGAAAGTCCTTTTCATTTGAGAGATATTCCTAAACAACCCCAAATTGCTCCCAATCATCTAGCAACTCAGCTTCAATCTCTTCTACCTGAAGTTTAACTCATTTTTACTCAAATTCTGCTCAAGCATCCTTCATGGAAATTGCTAGAAATCGAGTTAACTTACTAACCTTAAAATTTCAACCTTAGCCACAGCTTCTATAGTTCGTTCTTTTCCAAACACTGAATGATGCTTAGCTTAAGTGACTCCAGCCGAACTCTCTTTTTCAGCTTTAGTTCCTCCACGAAAACGATGAGAATTCCACCCTAAACCAAAATAAACACCTTCTTCTACCTCCCTTATTTGTTCAACTTCGAAATGGGATCAACTCGAGCTCTGAAATGTGGTTAAAATGATTGAACACTCAGTCTACTCATATATATATATATATATATATATATATATACCACCGACTTAATCTCCACTTCATCTCTATATATTTAACTAGTCGGCGCATACCTTCTTTTCAACGCATAGTTGTACTAACCATCTAACGCACAGTAGCCTTCAATGTATAGCTGTGCTAACCAACTAACGCACAGTAGCCTTCAACGCATAGCTGTGCTAACCAACTAACGCATAGTATCCTTCAACGCATACTACCATCAATGCTTATCGCACCCCCTCCTTCACATCTGTGTCCATGTCGAGCTACCTTCTTCAATGCATAGCTATCAGTGACAACTCTCGTCAGGCCTCGACTATACTCTCAATGCATAGCCACACCAACGCATGGCCAACATTTAGCTATTTTTGCTCCCACACAACTCGGCCACCTTTCTATACTCAATGCCTATCTCATAGTTTTCTTCTTAACTTGCCTCTTCCCAGTGCCAAGTATAGGGTTTACATTTGCATTCATTGAAATAACTTCAAGACGCTTTACATAATCCTCATAGCACGTTAAAACTCGTAGAAATAAACATATAGACATGTTCCCAAATTTAATCATACAACATAGAAACTTTGTTCAAAGTAGACTCATTTTAAATAAAATTGTCACTCACAACTAGTCCTGATTAAAGGGTTATATGCCTTTACTAGCTCATCTCGGCCTGAAATAGTACATTTTCCTTTGTTACATTTCCTTAAAATTCGTTTTTACATAGCAAACAAGCCTTAGACATTTCTATTATTCACCACCGAGACTCTACTTCATGAAGAAAACCATCACTGAGACTATATTCCACAAAGAAATGCTCCACAAAGGCTACATTTCATAAAAGAGTTCACTAAAGAATGAGATTCAGGCCATTAGCAAGACTTAACCAACGAATTCAAGCAAAAGACCAAACTGTACCAGTGAGACTATGAACTAGTGAGACCAGCGAGACTAGGCAAAACCAGAAAGACTTACTTGACCAGCGGGACTAGTGAGAGTCGCGACACCAGCGAGACTAGAGAGACCTAGTGAGAGTTGTGAGACAAAAAACAACCAGTGACACGAACGATACTTGTCTCACTGCTTATTGATAACTTGTAGAAATACAAGTCATAATAGCCTTTTTGTTAGATAAGTAAAGATTAAATAGAGAAGCATGCGGCAGTGTATGTGATTTTTACTAATAAATCTTCCTTTGCGTTATACTCTTGTATTTTTATGAAGATAAATGATTTTACCACTTTTTGAGCCTAAAATGCATGTTTTAACGTAGGAATGCAAACAATGCGTTGATGACTTTTCAACGCAAGACTACGCGTTAGCAACCTATGCCGCGTTGAAATCGGCCAAACTATTCATGGACGCATAGACGACCATTAATGCACAGCGCTGAGAATCAAAGCATTGAGAGATTGACGGATGATTGACGAACATGATTTGGGGCCAAAGTGGTGGATCTTAATTGACCCGAGAATTACGTAATCAGGCGAGATGGACGCATAATATCAATCTCGCCACCAATCAAGCAGATTTGCCATTAATTGCGAACACATCATCTATAAAAGGGCAGCTCCGCGAGATGAGAAAGGGTTGTTGATTCTCGGAAGAACTCCATAAGTGACAGCAGAGTCCTCTCCATACTTCAACCGGATACGAATAGCTCGAGAGAGAAGAGTCTTCCCTCCGCCGGACCACTTCACAGCATAGCCTCACGCTTCCATCCGGGCGACTCAAGACATTGACACCTTGCTTTCTTTCTTATTGTTCTATCTTGATTTTAGATTTGTGTCAAGACATTGAGCTCATCTAAAGTTGTATTTCGTTTCATCAATATAATTATCTTCCATGTCTACTCATTTCTCTAAACTTTCCGCTTTTTACTCTCAAACCATGAGTAACTAATCACTCTAGGGTCTAGGGTTGCGTTAGCATCTAACTAGGAACCACAGTGTAACTATTTTATCTTGTCAATTGCGAGCTTAATCCGATGCTTATGTCCATCTGACAAATCGATATAAGTAGTAATAATCAAACTGTTCGAGAGTGTAAGCGATTGTGGAACTCAATTGACAAGGGCCAAGTAGTATTGCCTGTCTATCGGGATAACCTTGGTTCTTAACACTCTCCTATGCGTTATATGTCTATAACGCATAGCGGTTGACAACCGGGAGAAGAGTCGCAAGTATGAATAGAATACTACTGTGCGTTTCCGATGTTAGATGTTAATCAACCCGAACCTTTCTTTATCCATTCACACACATCTTTAGCTGAACTTGTTGTGTCGCATGCCTTTCCATCTTCCACATTTAGTCTAGTGTACATATTATCGCTTTCTTTAGATCAGAAACAAACACGCTCCCCATTATTTCTTGGTTACCACTGCAACGCATGTAATTCACATAAATATTGAATCAACATAATCCCTGTGTTTGACCTCGGACTCACCGAGAAAACCTACTCCTTTGCTTCTACTTGGGTAAAGGATAGGGAAACTTGACAGATCACCAACGCATAGTAGTAAGACACATAACATGCTCAAAGCATGACATGTTGAACACATAAAGACATCATTTAAAACTTTGCATTAGGACAATTTACACACATACAAAATCCAACAACACTTATCCTTATGCCTTCATTGTCGCTGCTTTTTCCAATGAAACCCGTCTCCCACAGCTTCTGTCTTCGCTTCTGTCCTTACTTCTATTTGTTAAAAGTTGTATTTCCAACCCGAATTAGAACTTTTTCCCTTCTACAAACTTGTTAAGAAATGTGCTTTCTAGCTTACCTCGAATTCTTAGAGCTTAACTCCTCTTTGTTCAACAGATATTCCCAATTTACTTCACCTTGCTCCAGATCACTCGGAAAATCTGTATCAATCGCTTCCATCTAAAATTTAACATGTTTCTCTTCATATTCAGCTCAACCATTCTTCACAAGAGTTGTTAAGAATTGAGTTAGCTTACTAAGCTCATATTTTCAGCTTCAAACTCAGTCTTTTCAGCTCACTATTCACCAAACGCCAGACTTTGCTTAAACTATACGACAGCAACCAAACCTTCTGTTTTAGCTTCAATTACACTACGAAACCGACCATAATTCTACAAGAATTTGCCCTATAATATCTTCTTCCTCCCTTCGACATGCAGCTACAAGGTTAGGTTGGTTGAACCTTTTGAAAATGGAATAAATGATCGAAAATCTCAGCTTATACACTTATACGAGGCTACCGACTTACTTCCCACTATCCAACATTTTTTTTTCTTTCTCTTCTCTTTCTTTTCTTCTTTCTTCTTTCTTCTATTTCTAAAATGTATTTTTTTCTATTTTTATTTTTTTCATTTTAATTTTTAAATAAACAAACTCCTAAACTCGATTAGCCTTGTAATAATTTAGAATTCACTTACCAAAAAATATTTCCTACTTCCTTCACTTCTTCCTTCAATCTACAAGAGAAAAAATAATTTAGTCCATATCGGTACTACGTACTTACGTTTAGCTCTTACAAAATGGAAGTAGGGTTTACACATGTCTTCTCCAAGTCCTTCAGCATTGGGAACCATTTCTATATCCCAGCTACCAACATGCCTTCTCTGTGTCCTTCAATATTGGGAGCCTTTTCAAAAACATTATTCAAAACAACATGCTCTGAAAATAGCATAATATAAATTCACGAGTTTATAACATTTCAAATCTTCATAATCTTATTAACAATCATCAATGCTTTCCATAAAATCATAGGTTAATAAATAGCATACCTTTCGTAAAACTCATTTAACTAGCATGCTTCAAATGATTTCCAATGTAAAACACATAATATGCACATAATCCTCATAGTACGTAAAACCCGTGGAAAGCATAACCATATAGACATATTTCTAAACATAATTATACAACATAAAAACTTTGTTTAAAGTAGACTCATTTTAAATAAAATTGTCACTCACTACTTGTAACACCCCTATCCTAGATATATATATATATATACATCTATATTTATACCTAGGAGTGAGTGTTAAAACTATTCTTCCTCCTATTGTTAACTGTTATGAACACATTTATAAATCATAACCTGCTGACAATTGACTTAGCTTTACAACAGTTATGCAAAGATCTACTAATAATATAGCATTATGAGAAATATTTAAGAGACCATGTGTAAGAATTACAAGTATGCCTGATGATTCTCACTATGCCACTCAAAATAAAAGCAATATCTACATAGGGATGGGATTTACAAGTTCCCAAATACAAAATCCTAACTAGGCTCAGACGAGTCTTTATGGTAGGCTAAGCACCCCGAGCACGCTCGCTACCTGGAAAGAAAACATCAAAGAAACAAGAATTTTATAAGCTACAATGCTCAGTGAGTGACTATCTAAAATATAACTCAATAAGGCTTAACTACAATCACAAGTATAATCTGCTTAGTCATGCACTGTAAACTTGCAACTATAATAATTACACAACTAAGTTTCTTTTCATTAAACCTTAGTTCAGGCAGAGCGAACTCAACGCACCCAACGTCATTAAACCTTGGCTGTGTGGAGTAATCTCAACACATCAGCGTCACGTGTCTTTTAATTTGCTTATATGTCTGACTGATCTTGGGCTGCCCGTATACCTTCTCATGTCCTTTTGTATTAGGGTCCCAGTTCATACTCAATCACCTTCTCTATGTCCTTTGGTGAGAGCTTTATTAAAATACTAGGGCTGCCCATATGCCTTCTCATGTTATTCAGCATTGGGTCCCAATTCAATCTTTCTAGGGTACTGATATGTGCGTCACATTAATCATAAATTAAGATAAATCACGATACCTCAGAGTTTTCAGAGCATTCAGCTAACACTAACTTAGGAGCCTTAACTAATACATTTCAAGCTCTAACTTACATATAAGATATGTACTTGTTTCATGCATAAGAGTACACTTCAGTCCTGCCTCATAGATGTTACTAAGCATATAGAAAATAATAATCAAACTGGCGTATCACAAACTATAATGTCACTCACAACTTATTCCAAGCTTCCAGTGGGTTATACGCTTCCTTTAGCTCCTCTTGGCCTGTAAACACACCTTTTTCGTGTTAGATATTACTAATATTCCTCTTCATATTTACTACATGTGCTTAAACATCTCAACATGTATTTCATCGCCAATCCCTCTCTTGTTAGCAACTTTCATAATGAGCGATATCCACAAGTATCAGCGATATTAATAATGAGACCTGCTTATAACCATGCGGTACTAACGAGACTAGGCTTAGCGAGACTAGCGAGATCACCTTAAGAAGCAACACCCAGCGATACTTCAGTGAGAGTTGTAAGACGCAAAGCCCCTTTGCGTTACTAGCGACACTCGTTTCGCTGCTCACTCTCCTGCTCTTTAGTGATACTACGCCTTAACGACCCCAGACGACCATTGTTTTCTTCTTTCCCTTCTGATTTGTTCTTTAACTTGCTAAACATTGAATTCCAGCCAAATTCAGGACTTCCTCCCTTCTACAAAATTGTAAAGAAGTGAGCTTTCTAACTTACCTCAAAATTTCAAACCATAACTCTTCTTCGTTTGAGAGCTATCCTCAAATATCTCCAGCTGCTTTGAATCATCTAACAGTTCAAATTCAACTTAAACATTCTACATGGAAATTGCTATGAATTGGGTTAACTTACCAACCTTAAACTTTCAACCCTAGCTTCAACTTCCTCAGCTCACGCTTCTT
This sequence comes from Citrullus colocynthis, assembly GCA_031780015.1. Classification (NCBI taxonomy): domain Eukaryota; kingdom Viridiplantae; phylum Streptophyta; class Magnoliopsida; order Cucurbitales; family Cucurbitaceae; genus Citrullus; species Citrullus colocynthis. The sequence goes on from QLSR01000030.1 coordinate 357,042, forward strand.
CAAATACCGAATGATGTCCAGATTTATCATCAACAATCAAGCCCTTGGTTCCAGCTTCAATTTCTCCATGAAAATGATTTGAATTCTACTAATATAACCACCTTCTTCCACCTCTCCTCGTTGTTCGTCTGCGAAATGGAATCAATTTGAGTTCGAAATATGTCTAAAGTGTGTATTTATTCGGTGTACTTACATATAAATATAAACCACCGACTCATCAGCACCATCATCGCCTTCCTACTTAGGTTGGCCAACGCAACCTTCCGCGCATGGGTTCAGCAACACAGTCTCAACTTACTGTGTAAAAAATTGCCCAACACCCCATCGCCGGATAGCCGACTAACGCATGGTCCTTTCAGCCACTCTTCTATGCACGAACCTTCAACGCATAGTCGCGTTCAACGCATAGTGACCTTCAACGCCTAGTGGCCTTCGACGCATAGTAGCCTTCGCATCTGCATCCATGCCGAGCTCCTTTCTTCTACGCGTAGCTACCAATGGTCTTTTTGTCAAGCCTCAGACACACCTCAACGCATAGTTCCACCAATGCATGGCCAACACTTAGCCACTTTTGCTGCCAACTCTCTCTATTCAAAGCCCGTCTCATAGTCTCTTCTTAACTTGCCATTTCCCAACGCCAGGTAGGGGCTTACACTACTTGTCCCGAACCTTTAGTGGGTTATATGTCTTTCCTAGCTCCTCTCGGTCTGAAATAATATGTTTCCTTTTCTAAGATTTCCTTAAAATTCCTTTTACATAGCAAACAAGCCTTGGACATTTCTATTATTCACCATGAAGACTCTACTCCATGAAGGAAACCATCACCGAGACTATATTCCACAAAGAAATGTTCAATAGAGTCTATTATCATGAGTACTTGGACTTTATATGGAAATATAAACAAGATCAAGTTCGAGTAAGTAGCCTAAGTAGTCTATAGTACATGGATCAGGTTGGGTACCTCTTCCTGGAGACACTATTGAATACGGCCTGTTTCATGATTGTTACAAATGTTGTAAGGTGTCATTGATAACTTGTAGAAATACAAGTTATTATTGTCTCTCGCTTAGAAAAATGGAGCTTAAATAGAGAATCATGCGGTAGTTAGTGTTAAATTCTATTGATAAACCTTCTTATGCGTTCTACTCTTGTAAATTGATAAAGATAATTATTTTGAAACTTCTTGAGCCTAAAACGCATGCTTTGATGCAGGAACACAGGCCACCCGTGAATGCATTGGCAACCTCTTAATGCAGTACTATGCATTGGCAACCTATGAATGCATTGGCATAACTGAATGTGTCACACCCCTTCCCAGGCTACTCTACCCAACCCGAGAAGAGATATGAAGACAGCATACATCACCCCTTTTGTGACGCATACCATCCACTAACACACTTGTCCTATACTGTTCACAACATAGATACTACTCTTTAATATATTTCAACCATAACATATAGGTAATTATATACATAAAGATAATTTAGAATACAACTCTTCCATAAAGCCCTTATACAAAACCATGTTTCAACTCCCAGTAAATGTACAACTAAGTCTACATGCCACCTACGTAAGGTTTTACATACAAGCAACTTTGCAAAACAGGACAATTTTCTGGAAACTCGAAGTTTAAGCAGGGCGAGTTGGAGTAGGCAAAGCACCAGGAACGTCCTTGCTACCTAGGAGGAAAAGAAAATATGGAAAGCGTGAGCTAAAAGCCCCGGAGTGACTAATTTTGTAAAACCATCTTTTGTTCGAAAACAAACATGTTACAATCGTTATAACACCATATACATAAACGTGATTCAAATAATCATTTCTGTAAAATCATAATTTTCAACAAGGTAATCAAATCAGTTCATTCTCAAAACTTTCCCTTAGTCAGGGCGGAGCAAGACTCAACGCACCCGATGTCGAAAACATCCTTAGTTGAGGCGGAGTAAAACTCAAAGCACTCGACGTCGATAACAACCTTAGTTAGGGTGGAGCAATACTCAACACACCAAACGTCACAACCTCTATGTGCACATAGGAATATCGAGGGTTGCCCAAGTACCTTCTACGAGTCCTTCAGTACTGGGCTTCGGGGAAACGCACATGCCTTCTCATGTCCTTTAGCATTGAGCCTCCTCTAAAACATTTTAGAAACCAGTATTTTACGTAAATAGTTCACATGAAAGTCTTTTATGAAAAATCAGATATTTCAAGATAAACAACATTTCACAACATGCCATTCAACATCTTATAGAAAACGGATAAAACATGCCTTGTGAACAATATTATCAAACATCATGCTTTTCAAGAAAACAGTTCATCTCAAAGCCATATCTCATAAGAAAAACCAAACTAAACATTTTCAATAAATTTCATTTTCAAAGAAAGAAGAGTGTCACTCACAACTTGTCCTTAGGCCCTGAGCGGGTTATATGCCTTTTCGAGCTTTTCTTGGCCTGTAAAAACACATTCCTCACGTTACGCTTTCCTTAAACTTCCTGTACATGATCGTTAAATATGCATACTTAAACTCTAATCATGATTCACCACAGAGACTCCCTTTCTTTTCTAAAATAAACATAATAAGCGAGATTCTATGTCACTAGCGAGATTACCAACGAGATTTCACCTTACTAGGGAGATTACTAACGAAATTACACAACAGGTACAGGGCACTAGCGACACCAGAATAAGCGAGACTAGCGAGATTACCTGAGGAGCGACACCGAGCGAGAGTCAGCTTGATTTGTGAGACAAAAACCTCCTTTGCACAACCAGCGAGATTCGTGTCGCTACTCACACTCTAATTCCTCAGCGATACCCACTTCTTAACGACACCCGACAACAGAGTTTCCTCCTTTTCTTCTTGTTCTCACTTCTGTCAGTTCAAAGTCATATTTCCAGCCAGATTTAGAACTTCTTTTCTTCTACGAATTTGTAGAGAAACATGTTTTCTAGCTTACCTCAAATTTTTCATGGCTTAACTCGTCCTGGTTCGTCAGATATTGCAAGTTTTCTTTGCACTACTCCAAATTGCATAGAAATTTTGTATCTGTAACTTCCAGCTAAAAGTTTACATGTTTCTATTCCATTTCAACTCAAGCATCCTTCATAAAAGTTGTTCAAAATTGAAATTTTAGCCCAAAATTCAATCTCTTCAGCTCAATATTCACCAAACACCAAACCTGGTTCAAACTGTGCGACAGTAGATGAAGCTTCTGTTTCAGCTTCAGTTTTACCATGAAACCGTCCAAACCTTGCACGAATTTGCCCTAGAACTCTTCTTCAACCTCTTCACGCATGCAGCTGAAAGATAGCATAGAAATGAGTTTGGAAATGAAAAGAAAATAAGTCGGCAAAAGTTTTCCTTCAATAAAAGCTAAAACTGACTTCTCCATCCTTATCTTCTCTTCTTCCTTTTTCTTCTTCCTTCTCTTTTCTTTTTTCTAATTCTTTTTTTTTTTTTTTTTTTT